>JARQOC010000001.1:118024028-118267792 GCA_033576535.1 Allobates femoralis
CCATGCATTTTTGTGCCCCTGGCATGTGTAATGGGTATTAGTGATAAATGTAGTTATTATGAGCGCTATTGTTCACTTTGAAATTGAGTGAATCCTCTTTACAGCGCTGCATTTCTTTAGGGTTAATCGTCCAGTAGAATGCCAATTTACACCAGTATATGTATTTTGGACTATAGAGATTATGCTGATGGCGTACGCAACTTATGTAACAGAAGAAACAGCCTGCTGATTGGTAATACGCCGGAGTGAAGAGCGTGCGGCCCAATCACGGGGAGACGCTAGTGCATGCCCAGTGGAAAATAAGCCTAGTTTGAATCGAAACATCACAGGGTGGCGGAATAAATTGCTGATTTGACAGCAATACCAACCTGTGAGGCGCTGTTTTTTTTATCCTTATTGATGTTGTGGTTCCCAAGATAGACTTCTTGGGCTAACGTGCGCCCCAACCAAGCGTATTTATACAAAACCCAATTTGAACCTCATGGTGCTGTGAACCAGCTTTATACTGAGTGCTGAAATGAGTCCCTATGTCTCTGGTTGTACCGCTGTGCCAGTCAGCTGTCAGTGACAGGTGTCAGGTATGGAATTGTCACTGCATGTTTTTTTGCATTTTAACACCTTTAAGAATCGGACTTTTTTTGTGCCTTTATTGTTTCTCACCTTCTTCCAAGAGATATAACTTTTTTATTTCTCCATCAACATTTTGTAGCCACATGATGGATTATGTTTTTGCAAAATGAGTTAAGTTTTGAATGACACCAATGATTTTTCCATATAACATAGTGAGAAATGGGTTAAAAGTCCACGTGGAATGTATTAATGAATAAAAGGTACCGTATATACTCGTGTATAAGCCGACCCGTGTATAAGCCGACCCCCCTACTTTTGCCCCCAAAAACTGGGAAAACTTATTGACTCGCGTATAAGCCGAGGGTGGACTCCAGCAGAGGTATACAACCCCCAGCAGTGAGGTATACAGCAGCCTCCCCAGTGGTAGTATACAGCAGCAGCCCCAGTGGTAGTATACAGCAGCCCCAGAGGTATATACAGCCCCAGAGGTATATGCAGCCCCAGAGGTATATGCAGCCCCATATGCAGCCCCAGAGGTATATGCAGCCCCAGAGGTATATGCAGCCCCATATGCAGCCCCAGAGGTATATGCAGCCCCAGAGGTATATGCAGCCCCATATGCAGCCCCAGAGGTATATGCAGCCCCAGAGGTATATGCAGCCCCAGAGGTATATGCAGCCCCAGAGGTATATACAGCCCCAGAGGTATATGCAGCCCCAGAGGTATATGCAGCCCCATATGCAGCCCCATATGCAGCCCCAGAGGTATATACAGCAGCAGCAGCCCCAGGGCTGTATACAGCCGCAGCCCCAGGGCTGTATACAGCAGCAGCCCCAGGGCTGTATACAGCCGCAGCCCCAGGGCTGTATACAGCCGCAGCCCCAGGGCTGTATACAGCCGCAGCCCCGGAGGTATACAGGCCCCCCATCAAGTTCCAGGCCCCCCCCCCTTGCGCGCCAGCCTGTAAAGGAAAATCATACTTACCAGTGTCCAGTCGCGCCGTCCGCAGCTGCCGACATGACGATCCCGGGCTCCATTCGGCGTCTTCCGGCGGCTTCCTGTGGTCGCGGGCAATGACGTCATTGCCCGCGACTACAGGAAATGCGGAAGACGCTGAATGGAGCCCGGGATCGTCATGTCGGCAGCTGCGGACGGCGCGACTGGACACTGGTGAGTATGATTTTCCTTTACAGGCTAGCGCGCAAGGGGGGGGGGGGCCCTGGAACTTGATGGGGGGCCTGTATACCTCCGGGGCTGCTGCGGTATTTTTTAATTTTTTTTATATACTCGCGTATAAGCCGAAGGGGGACTTTTCAGCCCAAATTTTGGGCTGAAAAACTCGGCTTATACGCGAGTATATACGGTAATCCCTCTATTGATTTTTGTGTCTTGTTTTTATGGTGTATATCATAGTATATGGTAAAAATGACCTGGCAATAAAAATATTCTTGTCAGTACAAATAGCTAAGAGTCGCACAAAAATCTTGCAATATTTACAATTTTATGACAATCAAAAATGCTCTAATTCAATATAATTTACTTACCTGATGCGGGCGCATGGTATCTGAAACATGTGTCAAACTCATTAGGAGGCTCACTACTCTTATTGAATTTTACACTTCAGACTCCAGTGCATCTTTCATGAAAATTGGCATTCAAACAACAGTCTGATGAATTGGGGCCACTGTATTTTTTTATGTTACATTAAATCTCATCTGTTCAATTATAATCTACCTGTCATTGGTGTCTTCTGCCCTAGTCTTCTGCAGCTTGTGTAATGCTGAAATTGTGTAGTTTTTGTATTTCATCCATTGGTGTCTATTTTCCCTCTATCTGTGTACCTTTCACCGAGTTGTAGTATTTGTAGAGGCTAGCGTCCTCACCAACCTGCACACTAATCAGGTTTAGTTCAGGTTGAGTGAGGAACTAGGCACATGATGGCGATGGGGGAAAAGACCAGTATAGGGATGTTATGGAGCATAGGGTTTAACCTCAGATGAGAGTGAGGAGGTGACCCCTCTCCCTATCACCAAGGATTTATTTCCATACCATCCTCATTGTCTCCCCTATATTTCACCACATGCTTGGAGTCTGTACACACCAGAGTGGTACTATCTATTTATCTGTCTTTAAATCCATACATTTATCTGTCTCTGTAGCTTTCATAACTTTGCATAAAGTTATAATAATTTATATTTATTTTTTATATTCTACTTTATATTATAAAGGAGAAAATACAATTCCTTATAAACATACCTTTGCTGAGCCTGCATTATTTTATCTTTTGTTAATAAGAAATTGAATTGCTTCATTGATAACCAGCTCATTGATCTTAGATAAACCTTGTACCTAGCATATGCTGAATGCGTATTACATAAATTATCAGTGCCCAGTTTTACTATTAGGTTTAGAAGAAATATCATTGTATCTTTATGGAAATGACTCTGTAGGTCTACTGGTAAATACAATTTTGTAGGACATGGAGGTTAAGAGAAGTAATACTTTTCCCAATGGGCCCATTAGGTAAAATGTCAAATGAATATACAGAGCACAGTGCAACAAACCAACTTTATTTTAACTATAAATGTTATCCGCGATGGTTATTAAAAGAACATTAACATTTTGGGAAGCCATGAATGATTTTTATTATGTAAAGTGGCCTTTTTCCTTAAAATTTTATGCTAAACAGAATAACATGCCAAGCTGTGCTTCAATGAATACATTAAATATGCAGAAAAGTAATACTGTGTGGATTAACATGCCCGACTATAGGTAGCAGAGAGAGCTTCTAAAAGCTCTAAAAGTTACTAGTTATTTATTTGCATAAAAACATAATAATTTTCAATAATTTTAAAATTGCTGCATACTGGAGGATACAGACAGGAGAGAGCACCCGTGCAAAACTGTGTTGAGTGCTTTAGCCGGCTGCCCGTTTTCTTGGACTGGTCTCCCTGAGATCAGTGATTGCTTCAACAGCAGCATATGGGCCTTTTGCAGTAAAATAGCTCAACACCTTTGGAGATGGAAATGGGCTCTCTAAACTCCTGGGTCCCCGTACCAATGATATCTCTGTCTCTATATAAAGTGGCTTGAAAACGTATTTGTGAACTTTTCCACAATTGTTCACTTTACATTCACAAATTTAAAGATATTTTATTGGGATATTGTGTGATTTACCAACATTAAGTTGATTCTTCTTCATTAATCAGGCGCCTAACCCCAGCACACCTCATCATCAAGACATCATAAACCATGCCCTTCTTTATGAAATGTGGTCTAAGTCTTATGATAGTGTCACTGTATTTCTGGACTCTTTCTAAGGGTACTTTCACATCAGGGTTTTTTTTTAAACCCGGCAGATGCGGTGAAAAAAACCCCATCTGCTGCGATTACCGCATAACAGCTGCACTTGCGGCACACTTGCGGCACACTTGTGGCACACTTGCGGCAAGCCCCATACAATGTATATGCGGGCTTGCGGCAGGTGCGGCAAGTGAGGTTTTGGCACATGTGGCAGGTGCGGCCGTGAAAAAAACGCGGCTGACCGCGTTTTTTTTCGCGGCCGCACCTGCCGCAAGTGCCAAAACCGCACTTGACGCACCTGCCGCAAGTCCGCATATACATTGTATGGGGCTTGCCGCAAGTGTGCCACAAGTGTGCCGCAAGTGTGTCGCAAGTGCAGCCGTTATGCGGTAATCGCGGCAGATGCATTTTTTTCACCGCATCTGCCGTGATTTAAAAAAAACACTGATGTGAAAGTACCCTAAGATTTGTAAATTCCTTAAGATTTGTATCTTACTCTAGTAGACTCTTCATCAAGAGTGACATGCAAGTCACCAATCTTGATGAAATGGACCCTATTTCTGTGTCTACACTCCGGACACTGCCATTGGTGAGATTTGCATTGGGTTTGTAAGTATTGATTTGTTGCGCCGCAATATATAATTTTGATTGTTCACATCCTATATGTGCTGCATATTTTCCACAACATAGGTCTTAATGGACTTTAAATTTATCTCTCAGTCAGATTTAATATCCTTTTTACTTATGCTTCTGTACTGGCTGGTCTTGCACTTACACTTTACTTCCAGCTCCAATATATTATATTTCTTTATCTACATATTATTTTGTTTTGTAGCTTCATATTTTTGTATTTAATTATGTACTTATGTATGCATATTAATTAATAAATCAGAAGTACATTTTTGATTCATCCACCAACTATTCATTCTGTGTGACTGTGAAATTGTTAGGGATCATCCTTTTCTTTTTTTTTTTAAACAGCCAAATCTTGACCCGACTGCTATGCCCAGCTATCACCCCATATCGCTGCTCCAGTTTGCTTCCAATCTCCTTGAGCAGCTTGTCCATGCTAACCTTTCCTCCCACCTCTTGTCAAACTCTCTCCTTGACAAACTCCAACCTGGCATCCAGCCCCATCACTCCACTGAAACTGCCCTGACTACAATTACTAAGGGCTTACCATATTTGTTTTGCTCTATAAGACTCACCTGACGATTAAGATGCACCCCCAAATTTGGTGAAGGAAAAGAGAAAAAAATAATTTTTAATGTTAAATAGGGTCCGTCTTAAAATGTCAGTGTCCATCTTACAAACCATATAGGGTATACGTCCCTCATAGCCCCCTCATCCTGGTATATGGTCCCATATCCTGGGATATAGCCCCCATCCCAGATATGGTCCACTTAATCTGGTTATGGCTGGCACACGTCCCCCGGTGATGGCACACGGCCCCCAGTGATGGCACATGACCCCCTGTGCTGAATCATGGCCCCCAGTGATGGCACACATCCCCCTGTGATGGCACACGTCGCCTTATGCTGAATCATGACCCCTAAAGATGGCACATGGCCCCCAGTGATGGCACATGTCCCCTAGGGCTGGCACACATCCCCTAGCGCTGGCACACATCCCCAGTGATGGCATATGTTCCCCAATGATGACACAAGTCCCTCAGTGATGGCACACATCCCCCAGGGCTGGCACACGTCCCCCAGAGCTGGCTATGGCCCCCAGTGATGGCACATGCCCCCGTGCTAGATATGGACCCCCATGCTGCAGCCCATAATAAAATAACAACCACGTTACTTACTTTTTCTAGTGGTGTCCTCCTGTCTCCCTCTGTGCCGCTGTGCCTGCACTTCCTGGTTCTTCTCTGTAAAGCCAGTCATGTGATTGGCCCAGCAGAGTGACATCATCTCTGTGTGCCCGATCACAAGATTGGCTTTCCAGAGGAGAACCAGGAAGTGCAGACACAGCGGCGTAGAGGGAGACAAGAGGACACTGCTGGAAAAAGGTGAGTAATGTGGTTGTTATTTT
The DNA here is from genome assembly GCA_033576535.1 of Allobates femoralis. NCBI lineage: Eukaryota > Metazoa > Chordata > Amphibia > Anura > Aromobatidae > Allobates > Allobates femoralis. The sequence goes on from JARQOC010000001.1 coordinate 118,029,939, forward strand.
ATTATGGGCAGCAGAATCAGGGGCCATATCTAGCACAGGGGGAGGGGCATGTGCCATCACTGGGGAGGCGCAGGGAATATAATATGTGCTGTTACCCCAGTCCATCACCACAGTGCGGTTTCAGCACTGCGGTGAAGGACAGCGGGTGCAGTACATATTGAATGAGCAGGCACATGTGACCTCCCGCTGCCTCCTGCATCCCACAGCCAGCCCGCTCCAGCCCAGGACATACTCCATATCTGCCCCCACCATCCCCTACATCCACCCTTTATACATTCGGACGCACCTCCACTTTCCCCCAGAGTTTGAGGGAACAAAAGTGTGCCTCATAGTCCTAAAAATACGATACTCACAGCCAAAGCTAACAGACAATTCTCCATCCACCTCTTTCTACACCTGTGTTCTGCCTTCTACACAATCAACCACTGCCTCCTGCTACAGATTCTCTCTTTACTTGGCATCAAAGATCTTGCCCTATCATGGATCTCTTCATACATTTCAAACAGCATATTTAGCATTTCCCACTCCCACACTACCTCCGCATCCCGCCTTCTTTCTGTTGAAGTCCTGTAAAGCTCTGTCCTGGGACCCCTACCTTTCTTTATGTATATCCTTGGCCTAGGACAACTTATAAAGTCTTATGGCTTCCGGTACCACCTGTACACTCATGACACTCAGATCTACCTCTCTTGCCCAGATGTACACTCTTTGCTGTCCAGAATCCCGAACTGTCTTTCAGCCATATTCTCCTTCTTCACCTCTTGCTCTCTAAAGCTCAACATGGATGAATTCAAAATCATTATCTTTCCTCCATCCCATGTATCTATCACGGTAAATGGCATTATGTTCTCTCCCACACCTGAAATCCTCTGCCTCGGAGTAACTCTTGACACTGCCCTGTCCTTTAAACTACAAATCCAAACTCTTGCCAATTACTGTCACTTTCAGATCAAAAATATTTCCAAAATCCATCCTTTTCTTAGGCTTCAAGCTACTAACATGCTTGTCTTCTGCCTTGATTACTGCAACATAATCCTCTGTGGCCTCACTGACAACACTCTTGCACCTCTCCATTCTGTCCTCAATGTTGCTGCCTGACTAATCCACATCTCTCCTCGCTACTCCCCTCTTTCTCCCCTCTGCAAATCCCTCCAATGGCTCCCAATTTCCCAACGAATCCAGTTCAAACTACTGACACTGATTTACAAAGCCATCCATAACCTGTCCCCTCCCTATACCTCCGAACTAATCTCCCAATGTCTTCCCTCACGTAATCTTCAATCCTCCCATGACCTCCTTCTCTCCACAGTTATTCATTTCTCACTCACTCACCTCCAAGATTTCTCCTGAATATTACTCATCCTCTAGAATACTGCGCCCCAGAATATCAGATTATCCATTATCCTCGGATCCTTCAGATGGAACATGAAAATCCATCTCTTTTAGGAAGCCTGCAATGACCACATTGCCATCTCACCACCACAAGAGCTGCAGCCTCTACCACCACTGGATTTGCTACACCCCTGACCTCCTGTCATCTCCCCATTGTCCTGTAGAATGTAAGCCCACAAGGGCAGGGTCCTCTCTATCATTGTTAATTTGTTTACTGTAAAGCATATATATAATTTTGTATGTAAACCCTTCTCATGTACAGCACCATGGAATTAATGGTCCTATATAAATAAATAATAATCTATTTTTTAATCTCATCAATTTTATGCCAGAATAAATCCATAGGGAAATGTTTACCCTCAAAACCCTCAGTAATTTCCCTAACACTCAGTGTTTATCTAATCTTTGTGGCACCGACTATCAAAAGGTAAGCTATTTCAAGGGAGGAACAGAAGATCAACACCACTCTGGCTATACACAATATCACAGAGGGCTTTAGAACTTGTGCCTTTTGTTCCAAATGCTGTAAATTGGGAAATCAAGATTTACATACAATATTTTTGCAACCTCATCTGCAAATAAAGAATTCTCCATCAATAATCAGATTACTTGCTCTACTAGTGGCATTATATATGTGGCACCCATGCGGACTGGTGGCCACAGAATAAAACAGCTGAGATGGTGAACTATGTACCCCAACCCCAAACACCGAACATGCTCCCGAATTCCTATACCTAGGACTTTATGCCAGGCAAGAGAGAGGTCGGAGAAAGCTGAGTGGTGGGTGGAGCTTAGAGGAGATACCTGTGGAAGGGGGAGGAATTACAGTAGTTACCTCAGGGAGTGAGTGACAGTTAGTCAGTTTGGTTGGAGATGGAGCAGAGGACAGGAGTGACTAAGGAGAAAGACAGTAACAACAAGTGAGGAAAACCGGGAACCGGTGTCCGGTGTCATCTTATGGCTGACCAGGTTCGAGGCCACTGACCAGGTGCAGTGGAGAAGGAGTCCAAGATGGAAGACCGGCTTTGCGGAGACACTGAGGGACTGGGTCGATGGACAGGGTACCGGCCCTGTAAATGTGGTTGGCTGCTTTACGCCCCTGCCACAGATTAACCAGTGTGGTGAAGGGTCTTTATGCCCGGAACCAAACTGACCATCACACTGAAGGAAAGGCCTCACATAGGTCTAGGATCCAAAGAAAGGATACCCAAAATAGCCCACGACTGCCGGTTACAGACCACAGCATCTGAGAAGTACCTGAGGAGCTGAAAGTTTGAGAAATACAGCTGAAAGTGTAAGTTGCAGCCCCACAGTCACCTCACAACCACCCCATAATAGACTATTATCACTGCCCCAGGGGATAAACCAGCCCTGACTGTGGAGGGCTCATCACCTTGCTTCACCACACCACCATCCCCGGAGCTGAGACAAGCAGCGGCGGTCACATCTGGCCGCATACCACGGGTGGCATCACTGACAAACTTTAATTTTGTTTCTATCCCCTTTTTACATCCCTTCCCCTTTTAATTGCAGTCCCTCCCGAGCCACGGAACTGGTCCACACCCATTACCGTAACATTCCACCCTGTGACAAGACAGGAGGGACTGGTCCCGAGAAACCTACGAACCTGGTGGGCGATGCATATACATATCCAATATCTGTGCGGTAAATAATATGGGCGTCAAACAAAACACATTTTGTTCACTAGGATACAAGAACACTTCAACAACATTAGCAAAGGCTTCACTGTACGCCCACTGTTGCACCACTACACGTAGACCCACAGAAAATCTTGTAAAGAGCCATAGTTTTTTGGCATTGAAGCGGTTGCCAAACACTTTTGAGGGGGGCATCTTAATAAATAAATGTCTATGGTGAAATCCAAATTGATGTTCCCACTAGACACTCTGGTCCTTATGGGTCTTAATCATGATCTGGAGATATTTGCTTTCTAACCTTATAGCTCTATTATTCCACTTGTGATTTTTGTATTATGACTAGTGATGAGCAAGTAGTAAGGTATTTGGGTTCAAATAGCTTACAGACAATAAAGGCAAAAGGAGGGCACCGCAAATTCTACAGTATGAGAGGATCACTAGACAACCCTAGAGACTAAGGTAAAGGGAAAGGAAAGGGGGGTTCTCAATGCAAGTGATACAACCCAGACAGATTTAGGTTTTTCAAAAAGGTTAACAAATTTTATTCAACATAAGGACCACACAGAGAAAAACATCAACAAGATAAAAATATTTAAAAGACTGTTATAGTCAGTTACAAAGCCAATAATGTTGTATATTGGACAAAAAACCCACTCCAAGATTCCAGGGTACCCAGTGGAATTTCTTAAACGTATAGTAACAATAGTGGTATGACAACACCAGCAATGACAAAGCTGTTCAACAGTGCATATAAGCACAGAAAACAATTTCCAATACCTAAAGGGGTGCTCAATACCAAGCCAACCCCTGTATTTGTAACAGGTATAATAATTTGGATACAGTAATAGTTTAGGATCTCTTGAACTCCAAGTATATATATTCAGGTTTCTACTTGATTGGGTTACAAGTGTTGTTTTGATCCAGTTTTTAACCTAAATACAGGTCAGATATACTCAGATTATCATGTATCACAATCAATTATACAAAAAATCAGTAAGATATTAACATATTTTTGATCTTAGTTTGGTTTCTAGCACCTAGTCCTGCAAACCTAATACCTAATCATGGATGATTATATACAACTAGTAAGAATACAGTATGGATATTAAGTGCTATAGGTAAAGAATGTCAAAGATATACCCATAAATATAGACCTCAGAGAGCCCTCAACAGGTCATGTGCAGTTGCTAAAAGGAGGGTATAGGGTACAGGAATCTATTCATCAATTGCTGGGGAATCAATCTTATCCCAAAATACCCCTAAGGTTCATACCTAAGGGATTAGTACCGGCCCAGGCTGGATTTACCAGAGGGACCCATATGGTGTAGCTCAGGAGAGTGGGAAAAGCAGACCCCACACATATCGCTAGTGGTAGCTTCATCAGGGGAGTGACATAATGCTCTAGTAAGCCCTGTGAATATGTTATGGTGCTTACCTTGTGTTATATAGAGCAGGCCACCCCCCACCCACCCCCCCAGCCTGTATTGAGCACTCCTTTAGGTATTGGGAAATTGTTTTCTGTGTTGAACAGCTTTGTCATTGCTGGTGTTGTCATACCACTATTGTTACTGTACATTTAAGAAATTCCAATGGGTACCCTGGAATCTTGGAGAGGGTTTTTTGTCCAATATACACCATTATTGGCTTTTATAACTGACTATAACAGTCTTTTAAATGTTTTTATCTTGTTGATGTTTTTCTCTGCGTGGTCCTTATGTTGAATAAAAATTCGTTAATCTTTTTGGAAAAAAACTTAATCTGCCTGGGTTGTATCACTTACTTTGAGAACCAGCCTTTCCATTCCCTTTACGGGTTCAAATAGTTCTAATTGAATACTTATTATATTATTATTATTATTATTATGCATTTAATTTATTTTAGTTATTTATTTTTATTACACTTTTCATAGTACCACTTTAAACTCCATTCTGTTTCACACCAGGTGTACTTGGTAAACAACTTAGTTAATCTATAAGCAATAAAATTATTGACTGGGTTTTGTCAATTCCTTCTTGACAGGAGCTTATTCGTTATATTCCAACGACATAATAAATATCCCAATTCATTTTACATCAGAACATATTTAATAACCCTATAAATGTCAAGTAATTAAGTCCTTCATCTCTGGTATTAGCTGTGACATTTGTCTTTCTCATATTTTTTCAAACTAAGCTGGCAGGTAAGAAAAAAATAAGATTTAATATTGCTTTCATAAAAGTTTTAGAGAGTTTTTACCACTTAGATGTAAGTAGTCTAAGAAAAGTATTGTCTTTTCGAAGTCTTCTTGTATGTTATACTTGCAATTTTTGCTAACATTTTACCTAATACAATATTTTATCTTCTGAACTAAAGGCATGATCTAATCATAGAAATGAGCAACTTCAAGTGGAATTGAATTTTACTTGTATTTTTAAAAAATCAGCAAAATGCCGAGTTTTCTTTGTAATTTGCTTCCACACAGATTCAGCAAAATGGGTGAATATCGGAGGGGTTGGAGAGGTGAATAAAGATTTTTATTATTTCTTACATATTAGGATTATTATACTTTGGGGTCTTTCAAGATCCCAGAGTATAATAAGTGATAATAAATTCATAGAGATTTACTTCTCTGCAAATCATGACTTCCCGGGAAAAAATACAAATTAGAGTTTTGCCTAATCCCTGTACCTATTGTCTTGAATGTAAACGCAATTTGTGAGGTCTGTCAAATACAATATAAGTAAGGCACACAGCTATCAATATATTTACAATCTGTTAAAGGGGATCTGTCTACTTGTCTGTCGTGTTTGTTTTAGTAAATAATTTTATTTCCATCAAAATAACAATTCTGCAGCACCTTTTTTTGAGCTCTATATTGTGATGATACCTAAGTGTTATAGTACACTTGTACTAGTTTCTTCAACCAAATGGGTGTGTATCTACACAGTCTGCTACTGTAAGTTCCGATTGAAGTTCATCAATTAAGTTAAAGACACATGACCAATTGGCGACTTTAAGTTGGCAATTTATTCCAAAATGTGTAATAGGAATGATACTATAATCAGACTTTAAAGTGTAAATGTCATTTCATTGAAAAAAAAAAAATACTGCAGTGGTTGTTAATGATAGGTAACATAGCAGCTGAGATAATGCTTTTTTTGTGCTATGTGACTAATTTACTCATATTTCTCTGTGCACTTTTAAAAACTGCATTGTATGGCTGTGTGGGCATTGCATGCATTTGCCTGCACTGTTTGAGCATTTCTACAGCTTCTGAAAACAGGCTGATTGTGAGCTATGCGGGGTGCCAGCAGACAAGGTTTACAGACAATGTGACTGAGCTGTGTGGATGCAGATGACACATCTTTCCTTGGCATGAGCTTATCAGGAGTTTGCACTGATCTTGACCTTCTGACATTGCTTAGTAAGGCTGTGGTCACACTTGGCATGAGTTTTTTTAGTGACTTAAAAACACTCATGCGTTTTTGCATGCGTTTTTCCATGTCAGCATGAGATTTTTAAGGTGTGTGATGGCTCCCTCCGGTTTTTGCATGCGTTTTAAAATCCGCATCAAAAACTAGTGCATGCACTATTTTTTGGTGCGGTTTTAAAAAACGCATGCGTTTTTTTAGAAAATGCATGCGTTTTTTTAACATGGGCCCCTATGGAAAATGCATGCAAAAACGCATGTACAATTAGTACCATTTAGTGCCATCCAAAAACGCATGCGTTTTCCATAGGGGCCCATGTTAAAAAAACGAATGCGTTTTCTAAAAATGCATGCGTTTTTTAACATGGGCTCCTATGGGAAACGCATGCGTTTTTAGATGGCACTTAATGGTACTAATTGTACACGCGTTTTTGCATGCGTTTTTGATGTCAGCTAAACACATCATTGCAAAAACGCACACAAAAACGCATGGTACTGTCACACATGTGTTTTTGCTATTTAGACATGCGTTTTTGCTATTAGGGCATGCGTTTTTTAACATGGGGGCCTATGGGTGCGTTTTTACATGTTTTTTAAAAATGCAGGCCTCCAAAAACTCATGAAAAAAACGCAAGTGTGACCCCAGCCTAACTGTGCTGTATGTTGAGCTATTTTGATACATTGTTTCCTCATGTGCTGCAGTCAGCAGTGTAGGCCATGCCCCCTTTCCCTTATATGGATACATGCCTGTATTCAGTGTGAATACGGTATTGAGTGATAATAATCATATGTCTGCTCCACACACAGTGTAGTGGAGTTACCTTGTGGAAGGTGTATGAATGGTTTTCCACCAGAATTTTCTTATGAAGTATATTTGAAAGTTTATTAAAATCACTTACTCTACATTATTATTAAATAAAAATTTAAATGGCAGTTACGCTTTAAAGATCATAGTCTTCAGTATTTAATTTTTTTCTCATACATTTCAAATATTCACTAACAATGTACAAGAAATCAAAGAAAGCAACAGACCCTCCTCAAGCCTTGTTTTCGTAGGCTGAGAAAAATAGTAGTAAAAAATCTTACAGACCAAGTGGTAAATTTGCATTGTTCCTGTACAATGAACTGTTAACATTTGACCTATGGTAATTAGTTTTGTTTTTTTTTAAATGAGAACTCATTTTTCAGTTAAGCCTTTTGTTCATTTACTGTTAGACCTGGTGTTTGGAAATCCATGCACATGAGGATTGTCCAGTTTCATAGATTAATTAACCGATTATATTTGGTTAATTTATTTAAAATGGTCGTTCTTCTAGAAGACACACTTTGTACAAGGTATCAAAAGTGGTAGGATTTCTAAAAATAGCCAACTTATCCTGGCTAGGGTAAAGAGTAATACACTTTATGTACAGTAGTGCTGCACAGCCTTGAGAAGAGGAATAATAGTCATATATAATAATAATAGGAAAGAGGAAAAACTAGAAAAGGAGGAAACATTAGAAAGTCAATTCTATTGTGTTGAAAATAGTGTAACCTGAGGCCATTGTAACTATACATTGTAGTGAATATTCCAATAATTATTATACTCAACACTTTGTAAAAGAAAGCACACTTTTTAATTACCTGTGGCATTGTATTATCACCTCTATCATTGGATTCCAGTTCCTGAAAAAGTTTATTACAACTTATTATTTTTATTGCATGTGTAAAATAGTGTTGAAATAGAAAATGCATTCTAAACCCTATCAATGATATTCTGCAATTGAGTTTCCATAGTATTCTTCTTGTGCTCTATGAAAATTCCCATCTTATCTGGCTGCTTCATAATTAATTTGCAAGAGTGTAACCATAATAATGTGCTGAATGATAGAAGAGAGGTGTTTACGAGAGAGAAGGGAACCTGGGGAAATGTAAAATTAATATGAAAAGTTAAATTTAATTACATTGCGCAAACTGATATTTCAAATTGAAATCTACTGGTAATATATTACCATTTTTATGTAGTAAATGGGCAAGTAGAATATAGGTTATTTTTTATATTTTGCATTTTATAATTATCTACCTATAATTGCTGTTATTTCATCAATATTTTTAAATAATAATTGGGTAGTTGAGGGAATTATTTGGGGAACATCTGAAAATGTTACTATTCCCTGGTCCTTCTCTTACCTTCACTGATTTGCATCATGCATCTTTCTTAGAGAGATCCACCTAAAATACATCTTTTTGAGTCCCTTGGTCTTCTCTTGCAGTGATAAGGATAAGACTCAACAAGCACCTTAAAGGTAGCCTAACAGATTCTCTCATTGCTTAACCTTTATGGTTTAAGGCTTAGCATAATCTGCAAATTTAAAATTAACATAAGGTATATTCACAGAGATTGGTTCGAGTTGTGTCAATATTTGTTTACTATATGTATACATATATACTATATTTGCTATACGTGGTAAGTTTTATTTGAGATGGTAGAATTTTAATAGGTGTGAGTTTTTCTTTTGCAGGACAAAGCCTACTTCATAAAGACAACAGAGTGAATGACAGGATGCCTTTATGATGTTGAATCATATGTATCATGCTGCCTACAAACAAACCTTTGCAGTAAGAATAAAAAATCAGCTAGTGCTTCACTGTATTTTTGATTCTCAGTGCAGATGAAGCGAACAGCTAGAGGCTGCCAACATAGCTGTCTAGCTTTACCTTGGCTGGTAATCATAAATTCAAGGTAGCCCATTATTTTTTTTTAATTATTTAAATAATGATTTAAAAAAAAGTGTGGGCTTTGCCCTATTTTTGATTTCCACCTAAAGTAAAAACCAGGCAAATGGGGGATGGTATTCTCGGCATGCTGAAGACCATAGTTATTGGGCCCCCAAGGCTAAAGAATAGCAGTCCCCAGTCACCCCAGAAATTGGTGCTTTAATTAAAAGTACCAGTTCTTGTGCTTCACCCGGCTCTCCCTGATGCCCTGGTGCGGAGGGGTGAAAAATAGGTTAATTACAGCTGAGTACTGACTGCTTGTCATTAAACTTGGATTAATAACATTGAGATCTCTATGAGACGCATTCATTATCAAGGCTGTTAGTAAATAGTTAAAAAACACAACATAAGGAAAAATCCTTTATATGAAATAAATCACTGAGTAAAATTGTTCATTTGAAAAAATTAAATAGACAACCCTCATTTTCTCATTTATTAACCCTGCACATACCATACGACAATAATCCACAATGATGGTCCCATGAAGCACACGATCCTGGCTCTGCTTCACCCAGAAGCTGCAGAGAGGAAAGAAGATCCTTTCCCTGCAGTCTCTGTAATCACACTGACTGCTGCTTGGAGTGGTGATGTCACGGGCAGAGTCACTGAGGCCCAGTGGCTGTGAACTCAGGTGACCCTGCTGCCAGCAGCAGAGTTACGTGAGTTCACTGCTGCAGGGCCTCAGTGACTCTGTCAGTGACGTCACTTGCAGCAGTCAGTGTGATTGCAGAGGCTGCTGCAAGAAGATGCTTGTTCCTTTGCTGCAATCTCTTGATGCAGCAGAGATGAGTGTGTTTTGTAGGATCATCGTTGTAGATTATCGTCGGAGTGGTATGTTGGGGTAATAGATTGGATTGTTTGATTTATTTCAAATAAAACATTTTTGCCTGTGTATTGTGTATTTTAAAGGGATCCTGTGACCTCCAAAACGCCTCCTAAGCTATCAAAACATGTCCCTGCAGCATCCATTCACTAATCTCACACTCCTTTTGTCTCCTAAAAGCATCCTGTGAAATTGCATAAAAACATTTTAATACTCACTCATTAGTGATTATAATAAGCAGGGGCTATAGTCTTTAGTCACCAGGGGGTGTTGTTTAGCAGCTCCAGGATCCAGCCCTCTCTCTGTCTGTGCTATTGTGAAACTGAAACTGAAGGCAGGACTAATGATTTGCATTCTGTGAGTGATAGAGAGGGGCGAGGGCAATGCCTGCACATCACAGCAGAACACAGAGACAGGGTGGATCCCTGGAGCTGCAAAACAGCCCGACTTGGTGACTAAAGAATAGTCACTCTGCTAATTATAATCAGTAATGAGTGAGTATTAAAACATTTTTATGCACTTTCACAGGATGCTTTTAGGAGACAAAAGGTGTGTGAGATTAGTGATACTATGCTGCAGGGACATGTTTTGCTAGCTTAGGAGGCGTTTTGGAGGTCACAGGATCCCTTTAACTATTACCTCACAAGATTGATAATGGATGGGTCTTATAGAGATCTGAATATTATCAATCTGGGCTTAATGAGAATCTATCAATACTTAGCTATCATGAACCGCTTCTATCTCCCCGATTCCACCACACCAATGCATCAAGAACAGCTAGGTTAAGTGCCAGGAACTGGTGCTTCTAATGAATGTGCCAATTTCTGGAGCTGCTATTCTTTAGACTGGGGGGAGTAATAACTATTGGCCTCACCACACTGAAAATACCAGCCCCAGCAGATTAGGTTTTATTTTGGTTAGCAATCAAAAATACGGCAAAGCCAACACATTTTTTTAAATTATTTATTTAAATAATTTTTAAAAATTAATTGTTTCCCATGTATTTTTGATTGCCAGCCAAGGTAATGCCAGGCAGCTCAGGGTGGCAGCCTGTAGCTGTACGCTTTATCTGCACTGAAGAATCAAAAATACAGCAAAGCTCTACATCATTTTTTAAAAATTATTTATTGATTTTTACACTACAATGTTGTCAGGTTTATTACCTATGCCAACTAATCACAGACACCTGCACAATAGGTGAGGGGTGCTACAGCAAATCAAAGACGCTGTCACTGAGAAAGGGCATTTGAGATTGGTTGTTGGAGTAAGTGTAGTAACCTGGAAGCAGCACATACATTCTACCATCTATCATGCAGTGAATAACCAGGAAGTTAATGATCCGCCCTAAAAGTGCAAGCGTGTGAATCCAGTGAGTAATCATGCTGATGATTAATCACTGTTTTCCATTTTTTTACTGCTACTCAGCCCCCGAACCTGAACAGTAACAGACTTCTCAGGGAAGCCTGTGTTTGGATTCTGTGACCAAGCACCAAGTCTTTGGTACTGACCCCAAACTTTATAGTTTGGGTTTGCCTATCACGAGTGTTGAAGGGACATGGTCAGGTCATTTTTCAGTATGATACTAATATTACTTTTGAGTAGTGCATGGGCAGACCTTTTAAAAATATGTAAAATCATTATTCTATCCTTTGAAATTTCCATATTATTAGCATTGTCAGACCATGCAGATATATGTTGCATTAGTCCTGTCCATTATAAGCAGTGATGATTAGTCCTGGATTTATAAACTGTCATGTAATTATGCACTCCCTCTCAGCAGCTTTCTCCTCCCTCCTCCGTCTTCTCTCTGGGCACTGTGGTTTCACTTTTAGGAGATCTATTCTGTTGAGGACACAGGAAGAAAGAGATTGCATGTCTGCCTTATCTTATCTAGACTCCATTTGTTTCTCTAAGCAGATACCCTGCTGTGACAGTTTCTTTGTTGTATTTCACCTCTTTCTTGGCTGCAGACACAGAGCAGAGAGGAGAATACAGCCCCCCACTGATGTCCTGTGCTGTGATGTGACATGCATATTCATCGTATGGGGAGTGGATTGCAGAGAACTAAGTGGATTATTCACTGTAATAGATGGAATGAATATCTTTATTTGAAGTATACAGAAGATAGGAGGGAATATAAATAAAAGAAATACATCAATAGAGAGCTTAAAGAAAGGAATTAGAAAATGATAGCAGTTACATATGGATTTTTGACCTGTAAAGTATCCTTTAAGGTAACAATTTTGTGAAAAAAAATGTCAATATGATGACCTAATGTCAAATTAATTCAATATGATGACCTAATGTCAAATTCTCTGAAGTATCTGTAAGTTTGAAATGCCAATTATAACTCTGAATAAAATCCTTGAGGTATCTAGTTTCCAAACTGGGCTCACTTGTGGGGTGTTTCTACTTTTTTGGTACATTAAAGGCACTACAAATGCGACATGGTGCCCGAAATCTTTATCCCCCAATTTATCTTTCAAAATTGTAATATTACTCCTTCTATTCCTAGCCTTTCCATTTTTCCAAACAGAACTTTTGACTACATTTGGTAACAAAATGAGGGAGTCCACTTTTTGGTGGTACCTCTTGTAAAAATTTGGCAGTAAAAAAACATTTTTTGTGAAAAAAATTAAAATTTTTAATATGACAATCTAATGTTATCAAATTCTGTAAAGTACCTGTGGGTTCAAAATGCTCACTATACACCTGAATAAAATCCTTGAGTAGTGTATTTTACAAAATGAGGTAAATTGTTAGGGTTTTCTGCTGTTTAGGTGCCTTAGGGGCCCTGCAGATTATACATGGTGCCCACAATCTATTTCAGCCAAATATGCTTTCCAAAATTCAAATAGTGCTCCTTCGCTTCCGAGCCCTGCCGTGTGTCCAAACAGAAATACCTTACCATATATGTGGTATTAGAATGCTCAGAAGAAACAGAGTAACACATTATAGGGTTCATTTTGTCATGCTATCGATTGTAAAAGGTAATAAATTGGAGCCAAGCAACATTTTTAGGTAAAATTAAAATTTATTATTTTATAATTCCACTTTGCATTAATTCCTGTGAAGGACCTGTGGCGTTAACAATCTTCTTGGATGTGGTTATGAGCATTTCTAGGGATGCAGTTTTAGAATGGTGTCACTTTTGGGTATTTTCTTTCATATAAGCATCTCAAAATCACTTTAAATTTATTGTGGTCCCTAAAGAAATGTTTTGTAAATTTTGTTGGAAAAATGAGAAATTGCTAATAAACTTTTAGCCCATCCAACTTCATAATGAAAAAAAAATTATGATTCAAAGATGGTGCTGATGTAAAATAGACATGTGGGAAATGTTATTTATTAACTGTTTTATATGACATTACTCCTTGGTTTAAGAGCATAAACATTCAAAGTTTGAAAATTAATACATTTTTGCCAAAATTCTAACAATTTCACAAATAATCGAAATAATATCGACCTAAATTTACCAGTAATATAAAGTAGAGTTTGTCATGATTAAAAAAAAACAGTCTCAGATTCACTGAGATCCATTAAAGCTTTCCAGAGTTATTACCTCATAAACTGTCACTGGTCAGTTTTTTAAAATTTGGAATTATTAAGATCAAAATTGGCTTCGTCATTAAGCAGTTAAAGCAAGTTAATTATTCCTACCCAAAAGGGAGGACATAAGAAATAAAGCAAGGAAGTAAGAACATTTCATTAAAATGCAGCTACAGCCCATAGTGTAGTTGTGGGGTGTATAGTTTCCCCAAATGCAATATTCAGGATTGCAGATAGGAGAAAAGGCACTAATGGATGCGCTCCAGCTCCAAATAATTCCAAATTCAAAGGTTGTGTGAATACATCAGGTGGTATTTAATCTACGCGTTTCGGGGATGAGCCCCGTCCTCAGGAAATCCACAAAAATGACACAGTAAAGAGATGTACATCCCTGTCTTGCACCGATCAGATATTTATAGATTAGTGATTGCTGAGTCAGAACCCACAATGAGGCTCTATTTGTGATGTCATGTCATCTGATGCTCTACGTGGCACACGTAGTATAAACTGTCCTCTACACATGTCTAAACTAACAGAAGATTTCAGGATCAAACCAAAACAAGAGACATACTGTACATATATGTTTTTTTTATATTCAGCATCCATTGATTCAGTTGTAACAAGCTGATTTTCTCAGTTTTATTGCTTATTAATATGGTACTAATAGTCATCTTCATATTATAATTACTAAAATCTGCAATATATTCTTCATTTCTTTTAAGTGTATGTTGTACCAGAACCTATGATGTCGATGTTTGCAATTTTAGAGGAAGATTGTTCCTACTAATTGTGCCACTCCATATTCTGATTTTCGTGCCCCTCTTTCATGTCAGCTTTTTCTTCCAAATGCAATATTAAAATAAGTAAGCATAAAAGTAAAACTGTATAAACACTATTGTCTCTCCTTACCAAGGCCAATGACAGGGCATGATTAGCGTTATTGCTGTGAGGGGCTTGGTGGTGATTGGCAGGAGAGGGGGCCTAGAAGAGAGGTGAAAGGGTGGGCCCCAATCTCCTTCAGGCCCTACCCCCCTCGCCTCTTCTACGGGACCCTTCTCCTGACTATTTCCTCTGGTGCACGGCCCTCACTGCAGCCACCGAGGTAGAGAGAGGGCGGCCAGGCCGAGACTGACAACTTCAGTGACATCAGTCTCAGCCAGGTTTGTACTGCACGTGCACCTGATAGGCTGACATGTCCAGTTCAAGCAAGAAGTCACCGCAGAGCGCATGTGCCAGCGGGATTTGAAGGAAGGGAGCTGCTGAGGATGGTATGATGTATGTATGTGTCTGTCTGTCAGCAGCCTTCTCTATTGTGTATATTCTCTATAGTGTGCTTAACCTGCAGCAGTATCTAATGTTTATACAGGCACCAGCAGTCTCTATTGTGTATACAGCCTGCAGCAGTCTCTATTGTGTATCACTATTGTGTGTCTAGCCAGCAGCAATCTCTATTGTGTATTCTCTGTTGTGTGTATAGCTTGCAGCAGTCTCTATTGTGTATTCTCTGTTGTGTGGATAGATTGCAGCAGTCTCTATTGTGTATAGAGCCCACAGCAGTCCCCATTGTCCATAAGGCCTGCCGCTGTCTCTATTGTGTATACAGACAATAGCAGTGTATTCAGCCCAAAGCATCCTCAAGTGTGTATGCGTATATTTGAGTGTGTATATATATATATATATATATAATATATATATATATGTTTGGGTGGAGGCAGATCTGGGGTTGAGGCTGGGCGGAGTCTCAGGGGGCCCTAAAATTTGGCAGTGAGCGGTCCTGAAATTCCTAGTGGCAACCCTGCTCCTTACATATAGGCAAAACCATATTTGTTATGTAAATATATAGAAAGGAAATTGATGCAACTAATTACTGCATTTTTGTAACACAAGAACCATCATCATTAAATACAGTAAATAAGTATATCAATTTATATCTCATGCACCTACAATCCTAAGTACATCTTTAACAATGGTAAGGAGATATTAATAGTCGTTGTTATCAGTTATTATCAGACTGCAGACCACACAGGAACTACAGTATGATGAGACAGTCTCAACAACTAAACGTTTACATCTAGTTATCTCATAGGTGAGATCTTCTAATATTGTCATTTCACTCTTTTCATCTCTACCTTGTCCAGATGCCATAATTACTTTAATCATCCACAGCACCTCTCTGCAGTCTTCTTTTTTTCTCTGCTCTTCTGCAGTACATCCCAAAATTGTGCTCTTAAAATAAAAAGTGTTATTAAAATGCCCTCAGCATAAAAATAACAGTCTATGCTAGAACCTAAATGATCCTCTTATGTTATATGGCCTCAACACAGTTTGTTCCTATGAGCTACAGCTGCCTTGAAGGGAATTTGATAGGTAATTTTCTAGTACAATACTAATGGAAAGAGATGTTTGAGTTCAGCGTATCTGGACAGATTTTATAAAATGTCCAGGTTCGGGACCAGACTTGACCCAAACTTGAGCGCGAACCCAGTCTGCAGAGACCTGAACTTTAGTGACATGAAATGTTGCCAATAAGGTCTAAGGGGCTTCAAAAAGAAGCAAAATTGTGATTAAAGTGGGAGAATCACATTTACTGAGGACCGTGAGCTTGTAATACTAATTCCGGGTTCTCTCATTAAGCCTCAAGTTTATTCACTGCATCATCCTTGCCCACTCTCCTTGACAGCATCTAATGAATGTGCCAAATTCTGGGGCAGCTTAAGGTTTGGGGGGAATAACCATGGGCCTCAATGAGGGAGAATACCAACACCAGCCCTGTGCTTTATCTGCGCAAAGTATCAATATATGGGGGAACTCACACATTTTTTTACACTATTTATTTATTTTTACACACATATAGCAGCAGGTTCATTGCCATACACCAATCACAGATGCTGTCACAAAGAGTGGGTGGAGGGAGCAGTGCATATACAATTTTATTTACATATGCTTGACTAGCTGACACACGACATTGAATTTTCTGGAGCATGCAAGATAGCAGGAAAAGGTGCAGCAATAAAGCTTATTGATCATGAAAGAACTGCTTAAGCTCTACTTAAAGATACCATGAGTATTGTATTATAAAATATTAACTAAAAGATTTATTTCAATGAGCTATAACCACCCCACTATCATTATCATCTATAAGTGTCACACCATCCACTATTGTGAACCACAATCTATACCATGGTTTTCCCCTCTACACTGTTTTTCTGTATTCTCTGTATCTTCACACTGTCCATTTGCTATGGTAACCTCTCTCCATATAGTGCCCATATTTCACTTTGCTCCCTCTCTATAACCATTATGTGTCCCCTATTCACAATTTACCATTAGACTGCTTACTATGTTGTCCTTTGCAAACTGTGACCCTCCTCCTCACACTTTCCCCCTACAAAGGATGTTCACCACAGAGTCCTAAACAATATGGTCACCAAAACCCCCTAAACAATATATTGTTCCCACAGCACCTTATATAGCATAGTCACCACAGCCCCCAATTTAAGGGCGCTAAAAAACTCCAATACAGTATGGTGAGCATAGACATAGTATGTCCACTACTACCAGTTCGATATGATCAAAATGGCCCCCTTAACAGTATGTCCCGATAATTCTCTATAGACTATGATGTTTTCAAAGCCTCCAGTATAATGTACCCCATCAGAACTCTAGGTTTTAAGATGCCCCTATATAGTATGATTTTTCCACAGCCCATGTATAATGCTTCCAGTATAATTTCTCCAAAGTTTCTCACATTATGCAATCTCACAAAAGCCCTTTTATTGATATCCCCCACAGCCCCCTTCTCGTGATGTCTCCCACATTCCCACTTGTGATGTCCCCCACATCCTCTCTTGAGATAGCCCTCACCTCATATGACGTCCCCTGCATGCGCTATCTGGAACAGAATGCAGCGGGCCAATATGTGAAAGCCAGTATACAATACATGAAATAGAGACCCTGGTTCAAAATTTGCATTGTGGCTAAAAAGCTTTGTGATATGTCTGTGTAAGATGAATATTTTACTCAGTTTCCAAATGCCATGTCATGTTATATATTATTAGGAAAAATGTACAATTCACTGATGCAGAGAGTATTTCTCTCATTGAAACTCACCTACACAAATGCTCTGTATTATTTTCAAATTTCCTGAATGTAAGCCTAACATTTTCCGTAAAATTTTGAATAAAATGTGTCAGATATAATACATAGACTATTATACTAGTGAAGTAGTTTAGCTAAAGTGAAGCTAAGAAAGCAATGTAGAACAAATGTAAAGAGAAAGAAAGTACATGAATAGAACAGGAAAATAGGAGGAAGAGATCTTTACAATCTAATAGTAATAATTTACATGATCTTCAGTGCAAGGATACATAATGACAAGAGATGAGCGAACACCTGAGTGCTCGAATTTGGTTTGGTTCGCCGAATGCAGCTTCTTTGTCAAATTGTTCGCTGGACCCCCCTGGACACCATTAAAATCAATGGCAGGTAAAATGAAACACATAGAAAATACCTTCAAAGGGGTCCAAAAGCTGCCATAAACAGCTCAGATAGCACATACACACACAGATCATCTTACCAGTCTCCAACTGCTTGCTTGCTTCTGGGTCCACTCTCCCTCTCACGTACTTTTGGTCGCGCCCATTAAGCGTCATGTATATTCACTTCACTGACCAGCAACAGCCAATCACAGATGTTCATGCACTGTGAGAGTGTTTCTGATTGGCTGTTGCAATCAGTCTTCAATTCCACAATCTGGATGAGGTCTTTGCCCTATTTTTAATTTCCAGCCATGATAAAACTAGACAACTAAGGGCTGTTATTCTCAGTGGGGTGAGGGCCCATCATTATCGGGACCCCTACAGTATAGAATTGCAACCCACAGCCATCCCCGAAATTGGCAAAATCATAAGAAGCACCAATTCCTGGTCCATTACACGACTCTTCCAGTTGCAGTGTAGTGGTGGCAAACTGGGTAATAAGGAGTCAAGGCCAGATTTGTATTGCCAGCTGGCATTAAGCCCAACATTTTTAATGTTATGTCAATCTTAGACCCGGCCATTAAGAATTTCAAGTAAATAGTAAAGAAGACACAACAGAGAGAGAAAACATTTTATTAGAAATATAACCACAAACACATTTCCGCACTCCATCTTTATTACTCCCTCATACCCTTTCTTGATCATCTGGGACATCTTCATGATTGGAGACTGCAGTGAAGAACACTGTGTTCTGTCACTGCAGCCTCCAAACATTGAATGAATTAGCTGCCAGCTCCGATCCGATAAGCGTTGACTCTTGAAGCAACCCAGGACAGCTCAGGTAACCATGGTACCCGCTGTGGTTAGCAACCACCATGGAAAAGGTTAGGGGATGGCATATTGCCCAATATGCAAGCTCTATATGAAACATACCTAACCCATTACACATGTAGGCAAAGTTTGGGTGTATGAAAATTGTTTCAAATCCAGTGATTGATTCCTATTTTTTCTTATGGCCTATATAAAGAAAACACTTCTATTTTTAATCATCACATGTGAATTTTGCAAAACACACATGAACTTACAGGATGTGAAAGACAGTTGAACAAGAATATTTTTTTTTGCAGCCAAAAATGTACACAATATTATGTATAAAATGTTAGTGAACATTCATTCGGCAACTTGGTATTTTCGCTCTATCTCCTTGATATTCTGATGAAATCTTTCTTTTTGCTAAAAGCAACAAAGGTTTTCAGGAAAGTTGTCCAAATGATAATATAAAAAATGTAACTTCAAATTCATCAGACAACCAATCTAATCTGTTTCAATCTAAAGTCAATTTCTTCCCCTGGAATGCGCATAATCATGTAGAACTCAAATATACTTTTTTCCATTGGACCAGTCCCACTATTTTTCTTGGATTTTAAATTGTGTAGCGATAAAGCAACAGGCAAAATTAATTCAGACACTTATTGTAAATGTACACCAGGCAATAACTAGGCAATATAATCCCTTAATGCACATTTTGTAATCTGCCCTCCATTATTAAGAATATACTTATTGGTGAGAACATAGTTATTAAATGCAATTACTGCAATGAATATGATAAGTGACTGAGGATGAGAAATTGGCATATCGATTAAAACATGAATGGTATGCTCTATTTGCTGTAAATCCTTTGTGGTATATTTCATCATCAAGAGACACGCCTCGACATGGCGATTGGGCGGTTTAGTGATATGGCCATATTTTTAAAGCTAAGTGTCTGAATTTTTGTATTCTTGCTTAATTGAAATAATTCTGTATATTTTTATGGTCAGAGCAGAGTGCAGCTTCTCATTTTTAGTGCTGCAAATATTAAACATAGGAAGTCAGAGCCACAACATCTGCAGTATCACAAGATTTAACACAGGTTCCAAAAGGTAAAAACATAGGGTTTCCCATCAGAACCATTGAAAAGGTCAATGCCTTACAGGGGAGAGGACAACCAACAATAGTTACTTAAAAGAGATATCCAGAATAACTCCAAAAGAAAAAATTGTGCTTAAACACTAACAGACAGGTAGCTGGCACCTACCTGCCTGTTGTGCTCGGCGTCATTCACCGCTGACCAGAGTGGTTACAGACCGCTCCTGTTGGTGATTTTGGTGCTTTCGGTAATGTCACAACTACCTAGGGGAGGATTCCCTTGCCTCGGTGGACAGATGCATATCCAACGTCAGGATGATTAACAGCCCCTTCACCCAATCAGGTAGCAGTGGAGCCCGCTGTGAATCAGTGTGATGTCAGCTATGTTGTGCCCACTTACGCAGAGCAGAGCAGAAAAGCCATTTTGCTCTATGTTTACCCTGCCATGCTGACCCATGCAGCAGCGATCTGTGATTGCTCTTTGCCGGGGGTGAATACCGGAGAGTAATGGCCGCAACAAAAGGCAGGTAGGTGACAGCAACCTGCCTTTTAGTGTTTGGGCCCTTTTTTTATTAAATATCCCAGATATATTCTTTAACAAGGAGGCTTACTGGATTTTTAAGTTTTTGCTGAAAAATCTGATCTTGCCTGATTGTAAAAACTGGTAGTGTGAAATCAGCCTTAGGCTAGGGTCAGACTTGCGTCATGAATTTGCTAAATGCATGAGCTATTTTCATATGCAAATCTGCAAAATTACATGTGTTAATGCACCCATTGACTCCAATGCAAAAAATGCATCGCAAAAGTGCAATGCTTTTGACGCTATGCGTTTTTGCAAGTTCACCAAATAACATGGTTATTTGGTGCAAAAACACATGTGTTTTTTTAACATGGGAGTCTATGGCCAACGCATCCATTAACGTATGGTACAAGTATGTACCAAGCGTTAACAAATGCATTAACGGATGCGTTAATGCATGGTACATGCGTGTACCATGCTTTAACACATCAGTTAATTGAGCCAACATGTATGCACACATACCATGAAAATGACAAGGGAAAAAAAAGATCCTTTATTGCATCCTGCAAATACATGCAAGCTCCCAAGTGTGACCCTAGCCTAAAGGCCCCATCACACACTATGATACCGTTAACGAAATCGTTAGTACGTCGCGGCTTTCTGGGTGGAGCAACGACGTCGTAACGACGTTGCTGCGTGTGACAAATACAAACGATCAATGATAAGTCGGCTGATCGTTGATGGGAGGTTTGTGAACTGGACCTTAAACCAAATGATGATTGTCCGTCCAACCTGCAGCATCGGTGTGTGTGACACATTGATAACGATGTTGTTAACAACTTCGCCTGCTCAGAACTGAAGGACGTAGGCGATCAAATGACCGCAAGTATCTTTCGCTTGTCGCAGAATCGTTGCTGCATCATTAAAAATATCTGTAGATGTGGCACTTCACTAGCGATCATTGAATGTCGTTCAAGCAATCTATATCAAGTCAGATCGTTGATCAGATCGTTCGGATGTTGACGTGCATGACGGGATAAATACTATATGATGTGAGAGCTGAAAGACATTTTGATGAAGCCCCTCCAAGATCGAGTGAATCTTCCAAACATGGTGCAATTTTCAGTAATATGTAAATTATTTATGGTTAATCATAAAATATTTGAGTTTGATGGTTTAGCAAATTTCTAAGGCTGGTTTTACACTGTACTCTTTTCCCTGATCAGGTTCCATCTGGTTTGTGTGCCAAAACCAGGAGAGGAACTTGCAGAGAAAAACTATAATTGAAAGATTGACACCTGTTCTGAGTTTTGGAGACATTCCTGGTTTTAGCACACAAACCGGATGGAACCTGATCAGGAAAAAAAAACTGCAGTGTGACACGAGCCTTAGAACAATGCCCTTGTTCAAGTACGTAATTTAGCTTCTGTTCTTAAAAGATGCTATAAAACTGCCAGATTCATTGCAAAACAGAAACTAGTAACATTTGAAGTCAAGAGAAGCTGTCATGGCCTTAATTATTTTGACAATGATATCAAATCTGCCCACCGAGCTCAGCTATCAATAACAGAATAAATATAGCCTAATTTACTTTGCAAAAAAATTGCAATAAGTTAACTTATTTGAAATAAGCAGATATGAAAAAATTTGAATTAGTCAAATTGGCCTTATTTTGTATGAAAAATTTCTTTATGGCTGATCTAGTCTTAGCAAATTGATATTATTATTTTTTATTTAAATTAATACCTCACTACTCATCTATTAAAGCAATCCACTTACTTTCACAACTTTCCTTCCTGCCCCACGTCTCTGGCCTCTTCACTTTAGAACAGGGCTATCCTGCTATCCAGTGCAGAGTGCATTGTGATGTCAAAACTTCAGTCGCGACCTTATGACGTAAAGTAATCTTCAAGGCCTGGTGACAGATAGAAAGAAAGAGACTGAGTCATTATGGAAAGAAGAAATGTGCATGACTAGGCAGCGGGAAAGCCAGGACAGGTGAGCGGTGAGATAAGTGTTTATTTTTTGGTGGTTTGTAAATCATTTGATAGCCCTCTACAATAAATTAAAATGACAGCCAGCTGCAGAGTGAATTGCAATAAAATCAGTTTTTTTGGAGAATACAAAATTTTGTAAAATTCAAATAGAATTCACATCTTCTCAAATAAAATCTCCCATCTGTATTCACTACACAATAAAGTCCAGAAGTTTGATAATTCCTATGTGAAATTCACATTTTGGTAATACATTTTGAAAAATAGAAAAAAGTACTTTTCCAATTATTGTTAGAATTTTTTTGTACTGTGACACATTTATATTGTGAATTATTGCTGACCTTAATGAAGTTTGCAAGAATGTAAGTATGCACATATCAGTCATTGGATATACTTTGGTCCTTTTCAGAAACTATTTTGTTCATTTAGGATCCTGTGAGTCGTCTATTTTATGCTGTAGGGACATATCAATTATTGTGATGCACGTTCAACAGTTAAAACCAATGCTTTAGAACTCCTTTCTATCACTGCATATTGTTACAAGTGTTCAGCTGTGTCACAAAGATAATGAGAATATAGCAAGAAATAAATCAAGTAGGCAATTGGGAAATGAAACAGCATGTGCCTGATAGTTCTACCGTTTCAGTCAAGTTTTCAATGCAAAATAAATGTCCAGGTAATGTTGCAGAAACCATACTTGAGCACATTTTTAAACAACTTTCTGTAATGCATTGATTCTCAGTTAGTGTGTTAAAATACAGTATTTCCCATATATTCTGGTATAAGAGAGAATAAAATATGCTCTTTACCATGAAGTACTGAATAGAACAATGATATTAGTTATTACCATCATCAAATTGTTTTGATTAGGTTTCTTCAGACTATTGTTAGATGTAAAGTGATTGGAAAAAGGGGGAAACAAGGAAGAAAAGGGGGAAAGGAGAACAACAATCACATAAAAAAAAGAAAATAACAAAAAAATTGAAAGGTCAATTCAGCTTTGAGGTGAATATAGGCTTTGTTATGTCTATGGGGCAAACTTGGGGAATCAGAAGGGGCTGTCCAAGTTGTTGTTCATAGGGAATTTTTGTTGAATACAGATTATAGGAGCCATTGTCCACTTTGCATTATAAAACTAATTCAATGATATGCAGATTTTTTGAGAAGGGCTTTTTCACCTTTCAATAGAGATGAGCGAGTACTAAAATGCTCGGGTGCTCGATGCTCTGGCCGAGCATCCCAAGATACTCGTGTACTCGGACAGAGCACCGAGCCCAATGTAAGTCAATTAGTGACAGGCTCCGCCCACAGACTTCCGGCTATAAAACGAGTGTTTCTGGGAAAGGGCGGGAGGGTGGGCTTTTTCAAATCGCTGCAGCATACAACACCTCGCTGTGCCCCCCAGAGGGACCCTAACAATCAATCTGCTCTCTGTGAGGTGACAGATCACTGTGTGCACTGAAGGGAGCTGTGTATATGTGCCAGATCGATAATTATTAGCGAGGAGTCCGAGCATCTCAGCGGTACTCGGTGCTCGCCAAGCATCCCAAGTACCAGGATACTCGTACGAGTAACGAGTAGCGCCGAGCATACTAGCTCATCCCTACCTTTTAACTTATGATTTAGCAGGGCCTGTGTTGCTATTCCATTGTGTTTTTGAGTTCCAGATTAAGTCAGTTTGTTGTTTCTGTAATTTATTTAGTTGTGACTCTGGAAATTGTAGTGACATTTATCTGAGGATGTATTGAAGTTATGGGAGAATACACATTTTAACTAAAACTAAAAGAAGTTTCATTTTTCCCAATACTACCTACATTCTCATGGATTTCTTTATGCATGCTAGATAAACTATTTTTTAATATATTGGAACCTGGATTGGTTAACTTTACTCCCAAATAAGGGAATGAGGATTTTTCCCAAAAATAAATTAATTCTTTTATTAACTGAGTCATTTGTTTCCGGGTCTAGATAGAAACTTGTCTGAAGTGAGGGACAAAGTTTTTCTTATTATTAAAAACCGTGATTGTAATCCAGAAAGAGGAATCCAAACCCTTGGGAAAAGGTTCAGATAAAAAGTTGTAAATCCTCCTGGAATCACTTTTGAGTAGCTTAAATAGGATACTTACAGCAAGAGCTCAGACGCATACCTCCATCCTTAGCAGTTTAACTATAGGCCACCTGTATTATTTAATATCATTTGAGAAGATCAAAAACAGATTAATTGAAATTCACCAGCTATGTCTAAAAGTTCCCCAAAGTGTTGGTACTCAGCTAATTCATTCACAATGAACCCCAACTTCTCATTCCCCATGTTTGATATCTTTAAAATAAAAAAGCTTATGCTCACCTCCAGCGCCATACCACCCATATTGGCACTTAGAAAGTGAACAACTAGCCGAAGCTCCCACTTCCTGTTGATTATTCATTTATCTGAAGGTAGGGGAGAAAGAAACCAACATTAATAGGAGCTCCTGTGATGTCAAAATATCATGTGAGCCCCAGGAGCGAGAGTGCTGTATTCACTGGAATGGTACAGGGGGTGAGTATAAGTTTTTACTTTTTATTTTAATGGGGCCTAACAAAGGAAATAAGAAGGAGTTTTCCAAATAGTCCGGAAAAAAAGTATGTTGCATAACAGATTAGGTCTGTATTGACCCCCTTTCAGGCTCTTTAATGCAAACATGACCTTAGTAATGTCAAAGTGCCCTCATCATATAAATAAATGGTAATGAGTGGTAACTGATAGCCTTCATAATAAATCACTGCAAAGGCAGAATTTTAATATTTTTTAAAATTAATTTACAGTTCAAAATTTATCTCTCTCAATCTTTTTTCAAGAGGCATTGTTCAATCAGTGGATGTAAGATTATGAGAACCCTTGAAATTTCCTTCATATTGGCCAATTGAGAATTTACCTGCTGAGGCCTGTGAACAATGCCATACCTTGTTTACTATTATAGAAGAGCAACTTTTTCCATGAATGTTCGCCAATTTCAAATTTGGCAGGAATATTGCAGATTTGGCTCAGGATCAGAAATCTGAACAATTTCCCAAAAATTCATCTAATGTGGCTATGTTCGGAAAAGAAATTCAAAATTTGAAATGGCTCTAAAACTTTTTTGGGGCCAAAACACTTGCCGGAACACCCACTGTCTGGGAACTATGCCTAACCTTACAGTTATTTGCAGCTTTAAATTCATTTTTTAAATTTCCACGAATTTGCAGGTGTTTTGCCACCTGCAGGGTGGGAATTTTGGAAGCAGTACCAGACGTGGCAGCAGCTGTGAAGTCCAGGAAGCTTACAATTTCTTTAATATATCAGTTTAAGAGACCTTAAGATGTTATTTTTACAAATATTTATAATTATTATTGTTATTATTATTTTTTGGGGGGGGAAACTTTATTATTACAGAGGGTCAGCAGCATGCAAGATCATCTCTTCTACACTTATGTAATAGCAATTCATATAAAAATAGCACAATGGACATTATTTGCTTCATATACATGTTCTTATAGGTATGTTCATGTTTACACTCAAGAGACACCATGATATGGATATTACTTCTTGAAAATGTGCAATAACTATTTCATGTTTATATTTACTATACAGATTTTTGGCGAGTGCACAACTGTGTTATTTCATGTATAATTCATATTGAACTTGTCCTTGTTTTGCTGTAGTGCACTGCCCACTAGCTTTATTCATCAGCATTCCAGATAAATTTATTTGATAAATCTCCCCACTAGCTTTATTCATCAGTATTCCAGATAAATTTATTTGATAATCTGATCAGATAAAGTTATTTGTTTTGATCATTATGTCTTCTACAAATATGTGAGTCTTCAATAATCATTCCACTTAATACCTGCGCAACCTAGTTTTTACCTTGTGGCATGGAGTACTGGTTGTGTGAGTAATATTACTTCTGTAGCCTATGGCATTGAAGGGTTAATGAGAGCAAGTAAGCATCAAGATTGTACAAATAGTAATTTCTTGGAGTGATTAATTCTGTCTGACACAGTTTTAGAAGTAGAAGAGGCATGTGGCTAGGAAAGCCAAACAGGTGTCACCCCGGAGTTCAGCGTGTCAGCACCATATTACTGAAGGCCAAATCTGTGTGCTACACAATTATTCAACTGCTACCATGTGCTGGCATTATGCAGTTTGGTGATGGATCCCCAATAAGAGATAATCTACCTCACCAGTCCAGGGGCAGCGGGTGCATAAGAACCATATCTGGAGTGGCATCTACTGGAGGACAAAAACATGGACACATATGTGACTTGGAGCACCACCGCACTACCCACATTGGGCCTTATGTTCATCCATATACAGATACATTGCTGGACTCTGATACCAGAGGAGGACCAAATTCACAATCAGGAGGTAACCCATTCCCCATGCTATCTGGGAGCACCATATGTCACACTGCAGAGGACCTTGCAGAATGTCTGGCTGTATTTAAACTGCAGCCAGTGCCACAGCTACTGGATCACCAATACCAACAGGACCAGGAGTATGATGTGCAGCCCAAGTAGGATGCCGAAGAGGAGGCCGAGGAGCAGGCCAAGGAAGAAGAGGCAGAAAACCCAGTTTCTCAGGCATGTGTACCACCCCCGCCAAAGGCCTTCAACAGAGAAAATGCCATGTGAGGACCCCTACCTCCTCCAAGCAACTATCCGACACAGCATGAACCATTTTGTCAGACTAAAAGTCCTGCCTCCCTTATTAAGGTGATTTGTTTCGTGGATAACAGGACCTGGGACTGGTTGCTTGGGCCTAAGGCCAATCACTTTTACGACCAATATACATGAGGCAAGGTGGAAGCATTCTTGCAGGATAAGGGGTCTTGCTTGATAGTGGAAGAAGGCATTGGGCATTGGTACTACATCATCAACCAGTCTACCCTGTTGCTTGACCATCATCTTAAAAGACTGCAATCCATCTTTGTCAGGAAGACACTCACCTTCATGAAGGTGAGGGGCAGCAAGTGGTGGTTCATTTTTGGCATTTGCTATTGCAGATCAATTTGAGAAGTGGCAGGAGGACGCTGACCAGGAGAGAAGGTGGCGTCTGGTAGAAGACAGGCCTCTCTTGCTTATCCAGTGACCTGTAACCAAACCCAAAGTCAGTGTGCCGCAAGTTGCTCCTTGCTGGCCTATAGGGCATGGTCATCCCCTACTTCCTACATCGTCTTCTCCAGCAGTGTCAATGATGTAGTGTGCTAAGGGAAGTTGGTGGCAGAGTTGCACCCGCTGGAGTAGTACTTTTGACCCCCGAAATCATTCGATAATGGAGTACCTTCAGCAATGCTAATCTTCAGCCCAGGAAATGTTGAGAATGCTGGCAGACTGTTTAAACAAAAAAAGGTGTATTGTTTGGTTGTTGATGAATCCCTTAGTTGCCATTTTGGCTAGAGAAAGACTTTCTTGAGTTGTTTTTTTTAAGTTCTTCCTAGACTGAGGACAATGTTTTTGTTCATGTTGCATCCCCCTTTTCCCATGTTTTGCACTGTTTGCGCTTCCCCCTGCTGAATAAGTGCGGTGCTTGGGGTCCAACTCAAAGACTCTAATGGACTCTGCCCCTCAGGGACTTTCCATCACTTCAACAGCCTGTGTGTTGCTGATCCCTGTGGGACTTTTGTTGTATTTAAATAACAAATATATATATATAACAAAAAGGGGAATCAGCACAATCTCCAGGTCATCATAGGGTGCAAAAAATCCTGTATTCCTGTATGTGTTCAAACGTAATAAATATAAGGAAAAACAGGATGCACGACCAGAATAATCAATGGAAGGGACACCCTTTATTGGAGCCCTCCGCGGTGCAACATTTCAACTGTGATGGTCTTTGTCAAGCACAGTCTACATATATATACAGTGCCTTGTGAAAGTATTAGTTCTCCTTGAACTTTTCAACCTTTTGCCACATTTCAGGCTTCAAAATTAAAGATATAAATTCAAATTTTTGCGAGATTTATTGGATATTTTACATTTTTTAAACAAAAAACTCAAAAAAGTGGGGCGTGCAATATTATTTGGCTCCCTTGACTTAATACCTTGTAGCTTCACATTTAGCTGCGATTACAGCGGCAAGTCGCTTGGGGTATGTCTCTATCAGCTTTGCACATCGAGAGACTGAATCTCTTGACCATTCTTCCTTGCAAAACAGCTCGAGCTCAGTGAGGTTGGATGGAGAGCATTTGTGAACAGCAGTTTTCAGCTCTTTCCACAGATTCTCGATTGGATTCAGGTCTGGACTTTGACTTGGTCATTCTAACACCTGGGTATGTTTATTTTTGAACCATTCCATTGTACATTTTGCTTTATGTTTGGGATAATTGTCTTGTTGGAAGGTAAATCTCTGCCATAGTCTCAGGTCTTTTGCAAGCTCCAACAGGTTTTCTTCCAGAATGGTCCTGTATTTGGTTCCATCCATCTTTCCATCAATTTTAACCATCTTCCCTGTCCCTGCTGAAGAAAAGTAGGCAAAACAAAGATGCTGCCACCACCATGTTGACAGTGGGGATGGTGTTTTTAGGGTGATGAGTTGTGTTGCTTAAACACCAAACATATCATTTTGCTTTGTGGCCAAAATGTTTGATTTTGGTTTCATCTGACCAGAGCACCTTATTCCACATGTTTGGTGTGTCTCCCAGGTGGCTTATGGCAAACGTCAATTGAGACATTTTATGGATATCTTTGAGAAATGAGTTTTCTTCTTGCCTCTCTTCCATAAAGGCCAGATTTGTGCAGTGTATGACTGATTGATGTCCTGTGGACAGACTCTCCCACCTCAGCTGTAGGTCTCTGCAGTTCATCCAGAGTCATCATGGGCTTTTTGGCTGCATCTCTGATTAGTCTTCTCCTTGTTCAAGATGAAAGTTTAGAGGGATGGCCGGGTCTTGGTAGATTTGCAGTGGTCTGATACTCCTTCCATTTCAATATGATCACTTGCACAGTGCTTCTTGAGATGTTTAACACTTGGGAAATCTTTTTGTATCCAAATCCAGCTTTAAACTTCGCCACAACAGTATCTGGGACCTGCCTGGTGTGTTCCTTGGTCTTCATGATGCTCTCTGCACTTGAAACAGAACCCTAAGACTGTCACAGAGCTGGTGCATTTACACAGAGACTTGATTACACACAGGTAGATCCTATTTATCATTACCAGTCATTTAGGACAACATTGGATCATTCAGAGATTCTCACTGAACTTCTGGAGTGAGTTTGTTGCACTGAAAATACTTTTCAGGTTTTTATTTGTTAACAAAGTTTAAAATATGCAATAAATTTCGATCCACTTCACGATTGTGTCCCACTTGTTGTTGATTCTTGACAAAAAAATTAGAATTTATATCTTTATGCTTGAAGCCTGAAATGTGGCAAAAGGTTGAAAGGTTCAAGGGGGCCAAATGATTTTGTGAATCTGCATCAGAATCTGCTTGTCTATCTTGAGGCCAGCAAAGTCTATGACAGGTCAGAAGTGCTGTGCCATGTTGCCCATGATTTTTTTTCTTTGTACATTTGGCCCGGATTTCTTTTTTTCTGCGCCCAAATCTCAACCAAATCTGGAAGAAAAAAATATGTGTGCACAGTAGTTCTGAACTCTCAAACTTTGCTGGCTTCAGGATAGACATGCAGATTTTGATGCAGATTTTCAAAGTCTGCTTCCAAAGAGGCTTCAAACAACGTACCATGTGCACAGAACAGAGCCTTAGAAAATATGGGGGGGTCAAATTCACAGAAAACATCCCCTATTTGCTGTGAAATTGTGACAAGCAGTGCCATCACAAACATTACTGCACTTCAGACCCAAGGGGTCACACAGGAGATATCCCACAAGTTTGAATTGTGCTGCACTCCCTGAAGTCACCAATCTTCACATGTTCTGTCTCACAATACTGGTGAGATGTATCCATTACATCTAGCACAATAATGCAGCTCTCATGAGACAGCTAATGTTACAAGCGCTGACATAACTGAGGATATCTCACATCACTCAGCAGGATTCCTTGCTGCGCGATACCCGCTGTGTAACCTGAGACAACCTCAGGGAAGTCATCAGGATATCTGAGATTGATGAGCAGGTCCTGAAGCATGGTAAATTGACAGTAGCGCTGACACTTACTAAGCAATAGTGTAGGAAGCTAATGTCTGTGCCAAAACTGCGGGGCTCCACTGTAAAAGAGTTTGAGCTGTTTTGGTAGCTTTTGGGCCCCTTTTAAGGTGTTTTATTGACCCTTGATTTTGCCTTCCCTTGATTTATATGGGATTTGGATGTTCGTCAAACTGTTCAACAAACATTGCCCGTTCGGCGAACTGCACCAAATTTGAACATCCAAAAGTTTGCTCATCTCTACTCTTGTTGAAGGTCTCCTTGTTGTGTGGTGCATGACTTGAGCAAGGCTCTCTGAGCACAATATCTTCTCCTGACTCTCCTGCACATCTTCCTGAATGCTGAAAATTGAAATGATAGGCTAAGGCCTCCTGCTTTGCTGCAATTGTGGCCTAACACAAAATCTATAAAAATCTATAAGATGGATGCCGCTTTCCTGTGGTGTGACTCAAATTTTTTGAAAGGTGGGGACACATCTTGGGATCACCTTGCAGTTTTGTGCTTGACTTAAGCAGGGCACTCTGAGCACAATACCTTCTCCTGACACTCCTGCATGTCTTTCTGAATATTGAACTTTGAAAGCTTTTGAAAGCTATGTCCAGGAATCCGGCCTTGCTGCTATTGTGACCCAGTACAAAATTTATAAGATGGATGACACTTTCCTATGGTCTGACCTCAATTTTTGGAAAAGTGACTTGAGCACAGTTCTCTAAGTGATGTGCCTACACCTGTCGCTCATCCTCCTTTTACTCCATGTTGAACTTTGAAATACTGAGACCAGGCCTTGTATCTTATATCCATAGTGGGCATTTCCAAAATGTAGAAAACTGCTGCCACCTTTCCTCTGTGACTCATCCATCAGTTAATTGAAACTGAGTTTCACCCACCTCTGAAATTTAAGTGAATGTGAACCACCTCCTATTTTTTACTGATTTTGAAGAGTGTGGAGGCTGGCACAGCAGGAGACGAACTAGAGGCAGAATCACCAGACAACATTCTATGGAGAGGTAGGAGCTAGAGGCAGAACCACCAGACAGCATTCAATGGAGATGGAGGAGCTAGAAGCAGAACCAGACAACATTCTATGGAGGAGGAGGATCTAGAGGCAGAACCAGACAACATTCTGAGGAGGAGGATCTACTTTAGAGGTGAAACCAGTCAACATTATATGGAGGGGGAGGAGCCATAGGCAGAATCAGGCAGCATTCTATGGAGGAGGATGAGCTAGAGGCAGACATTTATTTGTAAAATAATCATTCCATTCTAGTATACAGTGTTGGCCAAAAGTATTGACACCCCTGCAATTCTGACAGATAATACTCAGTTTCGTCCTGAAAATGGTTGCAATCACAAATTCTTTAGTATTATTATCTTCATTTAATTTATCTTCAATGAAAAAACACAAAAGAGAATGAAGCAAAAAGCAAAACATTGATCATTTCACACAAAACTTCAAAAATGGGCCAGACAAAAGTATTGGCACCCTCAGCCCAATACTTGGTTGCACAACCTTTAGCCAAAATAACTGCAACCAACCGTTTCTGGTAACCATCAATGAGTTTCTTACAATGCTCTGCTGGAATTTCAGACCATTCTTCTTTGGCAAACTGCTCCAGTTCCCTCCAGGTTGGCTAAAGGTTGTGCAACCAAGTATTAGGCTGAGGGTGCCAATACTTTTGTTTGGCCCATTTTTGGAGTTTTGTGTGAAATGATCAATGTTTTGCATTTTGCTTCATTCTCTTTTGTGTTTTTTCATTGAAGACAAGATAATTATACCAAAGAATTTGTGATTGCAATCATTTTCAGGAAGAAACTGAGTATTATCTGACAGAATTGCAGGGGTGTCAATACTTTTGGCCAACACTATAACTAATAGTTACTATGCCTGGGCAATGCCTGGCTCTACAGTTAGTGTTTATATAATTTTAGATGAATATAAAAAAACATTGGATGTCCAGGCAGACTGTTGGTTGTTTCTATCCCATCAATGTAACTTGATGCTAGTTCATGCTAATTATTAGTGATGAGCGAGTAGCAAGATATTCGGCTTTGGATAGGTCTACTGGAATACTTTGAGATGTTTGAGTATTCAAATCAGAATGAGTTTTTAATTGACGTGTATTGGATTTGTTACTTATTCAAAGTATTCAGTTAGAACAATCTTAAACCCAAGTATTTTACTACTCGCTCATCAATGCTAATTATAGTTGACTTATCAGTATGAATAATTTTCCTGTGGGATGGTGCTATGCCATTTATCAATTACACTTATACAAGATGAAAGGTCAGCATCACTCTATGGACTATGCAGTTTGAATTAGTAAGCGATATGAATACTTTTATATATATATTATTATTATTATTTTTTTTATTTATAGAGCACCATTGATTCCATGGTTATGTACATGAGAAAGGGTTACATACAAACAAGTTAAACAAACTAACAGTGACAGACTGGTACATAGGGGAAAGAGGACCCTGCTCTTGTGGGCTTACATTTTACAGGGCAATGGGGAGGGAGACAGTAGGTTGGGTCTGCTCTGGTGGTGGTGGAGCACCGGGTCCAGTAATGGTGAGGTGGCACTGTGGTCATTGCAGGCTGTAGGCTGTTCTGAAGAGATGGATTTTTAGGTTCCGCTTGAAGGTTCCGAGTGTAGGGGATAGTCAGATGTTTTCAGGTGCAGAATTCCAGAGGATGGGAGATGCATGGGCAAGATCTTGCAGGCAGTTAAATGAAGAATGTACAAGTGTGGAGGAAAGAAGAAGGTCTTGGGAGGATCGAAGATTACGAGTTGGATGATATCGGGAGATTAGTTCAAAGATATATGGGGGACACAGATTGTAAATGGCTTTGTAAGTCAATGTTAGTAGATTGAATTGGATATGCTGGGGAATTGGGAGCCAGTGGAGAGATTTTTCAGAGGGGAGAAGTGGAGAGGCAACAAGGAGAGATGGATTAGTTGGGCAGCATAGTTAAGGACAGATTGGAGAGGTGCAAGAGTGTTAGCAGGGAGGTCACAGAGGAGGAGGTTGAAGTAGTCTTAGACGGGAGACGATGAGGGCATTCACTAGTAGTTTAGTAGATTGAGGGTTGAGGAAGGGATTGATTCTGGAAATATTCTTTAGTTGGAGGCGGCAGGAGGTGTCGAGAGCTTGGATGTGTGGTTTGAAGGATAAATCAGAGTCAAGGGTTACTCCGAGGCAGCGGTTTGGTTTTGTATACATTCATTGAGTTTTAGGAAGCAAGAGGAGAAGAAGAGAGGTAGATCTGAGTGTTGTCGTCATACAGGTGGTACTGGAATCCATGGGTATTTATGAGTTGTCCTAGGCCAAGGGTATATTTGGAAAAAAAAAGGGTCCTAGGACAGAGCTTTAGGGACCCCAACAGAGGAGGGATGGGGTGAGCAGGTAGTGTGGGTGTGGGGGACACTAAATGTGTGGTAAGAAAGATAGGAGGAGATCCAGGAGAGGGCAAGGTCAGTGATACCAATGGAAGAGAGGATCTGAAATAGGAGGCGGTGGTCAACTGTATCGAATGCAGAGGACAGGTCAAGAAGGAGGAGGATGGAGCAGTATCCATTAGCTTTGACGGTAAGTAGGTCGTTAGTAATCTAATATATAAAGCTGAATGTGTGTATGTGTGTGTGCATGTCCGGGATTGGCATCTACACCGTTGCAACTACAGCCACAAAATTTTGCACAGCCACACGTCTGGATCTCGATTTTTGAAATAATGTCATCTACACTTTTCTCTTATGCGGTGGACGAGTCATCCAGCATCGTGGAACGGGTGAAAACATCAAATCAGTTTTTAACTACTACTCCAGAGGAGACGCAGCAAAAGGACTATGAGAAAGAACTAAGACGACAAACTGCTCTTGAATTACATCAGACCACTCTGGCGGAGTACTATAGAAATAAAAGAATCCCGAGAGGCTTGAGGGTGAACCTACGTCCTACTCTTTTTGCTGACAACACTGAGTATTGTGATTGCTTCGAAAGCATACTCAATAAATGTTCATTTGACCTTATCACCTTGACGGTGGATTTCCTACAGATAGAACTGACCAATCTTACAGATAAAATAAAAACTCTGGATGATCAAATTAAGGATACTGTATCATCCTCAGAATACACAAGTATCAAGAACAAAACTAAGAAGAATATCACGGACTTTAGGAAAACCGTACCAGAACGTAAAAGGAAAAAGTTCTTAAGGGACCAAGATGATTATGTACAAGGACGTGTACACAGATGGCGAAGTACGGATCCGGGCAACTGGCCAACTAATCGGTTTGATTATTTTGGCTCCGGGAGTAGCCTAGAAAGTCTAGGTCTGGGATGCCCACCCATTCCAATCTACCAGCCTCATTTTTTATATATATATATATATATATATATATATATATATATATATATTTTATGGAGTATATGTGTGTGTATTACAGCAAAATTATATGTACGCATGTACCTTGTGTTACTTGTATTTAATATACCTTGATGTTGACCTGTGCAGCCATATTGTGTATTTAGGTGTTATCACATGCATTGCAAGAAGTTCAGCACTTCCTAAAAATATTTTTAAGTGTCTGTCAAGTATCTTCTGATTATGTAAACATATCACTATTCAAGTTGGACAGGTTTATAATTCTTTAGTGGATCATAATTTAGTAGGTTGCTCTGAAATCTATCATCTAAAACTAAACTCATTTTTAAAATGTATATCTGAAATTGTATATTCCAAAAAAAGTGCAATATTTTGTAATATTATTTTAAAGAGACATTAATTAGTCCTTCAGAGAGAAATAATTCAGAAACATAAACTGTTGGATTTATGAGAACACTCAGCTCTCCATAATTAGAGAATAATAATCTTTAACAATCATTTTTCTTTTACTCAAAAATCAGCATGCTAACAAATGCTGCATTGCAGATAAACCATCATCCTTTAATCTAATTATCCTCTTAGCCAGTAAATCTAATTGTATTTTCAATACTTAATATGTTATTGAGTGATCATCTTGACTGCCCTATAATGTAGGTAATAAATGGCATGTTCTTGTATTCAATGGCATGTTCTTGTATTCAATCCTTATGGAGAGTGTAGGACTGTTCCGATTCGAGTACACCTTGACTCGGTAGGATGGTTTTTATGTTTTTTTTATGATCAAAACAGTGCTCACTTCGTCCCCTGATATTTATTTATATGCTGTTTAATTATTTATTTACTGCAAACTATATGCTTATTTTATTTTTATCTTAGGTTTTGTCTGTTTAATGGCTGGTGTGAACATGCTTTTATACTTTGCATGTATACTATTACAACCCTTGGCAAAAATTATGGAATCACCTGGCTCGGAGGATGATCATTCAGTTGTTTATTGTTGTACAAAAAAAGCAGATCACAGACATGGCACAAAACTAAAGTCATTTCAAATGGCAACTTTATGGCTTTAAAAAACACTAAAAGAAATCAAGATAAAAAATGTGGTAGTGAGTAAGGGTACCTTTATTCAGACCAAGCAGAGGGAAAAATAATGGAATCACTCAATTCTGAGGAAAAAATTATGGAATCACTCAATTCTGAGGAAAGAATTATGGAATCACCCTGTAAATTTTAATTCCCAAAACTAACGCCTGCATCAAATTAGATCTGCTTGTTAGTCTGCATCTAAAAAGGAGTGATCATACCTTGGAGAGCTGTTGCACCAAGTGCACTGACGTGAATCATGGCTCCAACATGAGAGATGTCAATTGAAACAAAGGAGAGGATTATCAAACTCTTAAATCAACATGCAATGTTGCCAAAGATGTTGGTTATTCACAGTCAGCTGTGTCTAAAATCTGGTCCAAATACAAACAACATGGGAAGGTTGTTAAAGTGAAATATCCTGGTAGACCAAGGAAGACATCAAAGCGTCAAGACCGGAAACATAAAGCAATATGTCTACAAAATAGGAAATGCACAACAAAACAAATGAGCAATGAATGGAAGGAAACTGGTGTCAATGTCTGTGACCGAACTGTAAGAAACTGCCTAAAGAAAATGGGATTTACATACAGAAAAGCTAAACAAAAGCCATCATTAACACTTAAACAGAAAAAAACAAGGTGACAATGGGCTAAGGAAAAGCAATTGTGGACTGTGGATGACTGGATGAAAGTCATATTCAGTGATGAATCGTGAATCTGCATGGGGCAATGTGATGACGCTGGAATGTTTGGTTGGTGCTGTTCCAATGATGTTTAACAAGATGACTGCCTAAAGAGAACATGTACATTTCCACAGTCATTGATTATATGGGGCTGCATGTCAGGTAAAGGCATTGGGGAGATGGCTGTCATTACATTTTCAATAAATGCCCAAGTTTACATTGATATTGTGGACAGTTTTATTATCCCATCAATTGAAAGAATGTTTGGTGATGATGAAATCTTTTTTCAAGATTATAATGCATCCTGCCATAGAGCAAAAACTGTGAAAACATTCCTTGAAAGAAGACACATAACGTCAATGTCTTGGCCTACAAATAGTCCGGATCTCAATTCAATTGAAAATCTGTGGTGGAAGTTGAAGAAAATGGTCTATGACAAGGCTCCTTCTGCAAAGCTGGTCTAGCAAAAGCAATCAGAGAAAGTATGATGAAGAGATTGATGATGAGTACTCCAAAACACAAGGAGAAAGAGGAAGGGGCACTACCTTCTGGGGGAACTCCAATTAGGAGGTGAATAACAGAAGCCACAGAGATCTCTTAGGGTGCCAGCCAAGCAAAGCCAAAGTCCAAATAAAAATGAAGAAAAGCTGCACTCACCAGAGATGATGAAAAACGGTCCTTGATTGGGGATGCCAAAACGTGATGCAGGGAGGGGGGGGAGACCAGAGTGACTACGGCACCGTTTCGGGCTCTCGCCCTTCAACGGGTCACAGGTGGCCGGTGGTGCCTGCTCTGACCTTATATAGGTGGAGCTGGACTGCCCTCATGACGTCACAGCCGGCCGGTCATAATAAAAACACAAGTGCACATGTTAAAAACATTACACAAATTACAAGGAGCAACAGAAGGAATACAATCAGTTAGTATATATATACATATCCACATTAACTATTCATGATTGCATGCTTACATATCGCTGGGCAGTGATCTGCTGCGGTGTCCGAGCACACCAGTACTTCCGGGTCATGTGAGCGCATCACGTGGCAAGTCACGTGACCGCGAGGGGGAGAACTATGATTGGATAATGCTCCTGCTCTAACTGCGCGTGCGCGCAGTCCCCTCAGCAGCAAGGCAGCGTCCTTATGTTTACTAACGTTGTTAGGGAAACGATAAAGCCAATCAGGAGTGCAGCAAGATAAATGGATGATATGTGACACAGTCTAAGCAGGAGGTTTATGCAGGCAACACAAAGCCCCTGCAATTGTAAAGGTCTTCTAACAATCTCAATAAAAAGTAATCAAGAGTAATAAAGCCCAGGGTTTAACATTAGCTGAAGTCACATAAGGCAAAAAATGCCCACTGAATTCCCATATTATAGCCCACATCCCCTCTTTTGCTTTTACACCTAGTATTTCTATATGGCAGAAAAGAATCGGCCCAAAATATTGCGTACGCAAGGAAGCGCTCCACTTCTGACCCTGAAGCGATACAGTCGGACACCGCCAGATGCCTACCAAGCAAAGGAGAAGAAAGAAGATTCTAAAAATGTATCAAAATATACTTATATACATATAGGGAGACACAGTTCGTAACTGACTCCCTATACTACTATGATGTTAAGATAGTATACAGTAACAGTCCCTGCATCATGTTTTGACAACCCCAATAAAGGACCGTTTTTCATCATCTCTGGTGAGTGCAGCCTTTCTTCATTTTTATTATGATGATGAGTACTGTTTTTCACTGATTAAGTCCAGGCCTCAGAGACTGCAAGCTGTTATTAAAGCCAGAGATGGTGCAACAAAATACTAGTGATGTATTGGAGTGTTCTTTTTTGTGTTTCTTTTTCATGATTCCATAATTTTCTCCTCAGAATTGAGTGATTCCATAATTTATTTTCCCTCTGCTTGGTCTGAAAAAATGACCCTTACTGACTATCACATTTTTTATCTTGATTTCTTTTAGTGTTCCTTAAAGCCATAAAGTTGCCATTTGAAACGTCTTTAGTTTGTGCCATGTCTGTGATCTGCTTTTATTCTACAAAATTAAACAACTGAATGAACATCCTCCGAGCCAGGTGATTCCATAATTTTTGCCAGGGGTTGTATATACTTAGGCTCATTTTTTCAGATTATCCTTATGAATAGAATGAACAGGTAATTACTTTATCAATTAATTATTTAATTGTCTTACCGTATATACTCGCGTATAAGCCAAGTTTTTCAGCCCAAAAATTGGGCTGAAAAGTACCCCCCTCGGCTTATACGCGAGTCAATACGGTAGCCCCGGCAGCCCCAGCAGCCCCACCAGCCTCAGTAATCCAGGGGCCCCCCAGCCTTGCTCCGGTCACCTGTAAAGTAAAATATACTTATCACTGTCCCGCTGCCGTCCGCGCCCGCATCTGCCGACATGCGATCCTCCATCTTCATGCGTCTTCTTCCGGTTTTCTCTGTTCGTCGCAGGCAATGACGTCATTGCCGGCGCCGAACACAGGAAGTCGGAAGAAGACGCATGAAGATGGAGGATCGCATGTCGGCAGATGCGGGCGCGGACGGCAGCAGGACAGTGATAAGTATATTTTACATTACCGGTGACCGGAGCAAGGCTGGGGGGCCCTGGATTACTGGGGCTGCTGTATACTACCGCTGGGGCTGCTATATACTACCACTGGGGCTGCTGGGGCTCCTGTATACTACCACTGGGGCTGCTGGGGCTGCTATATACTACCACTGGGGCTGCTGTATACTACCACTGGGGCTGCTGTATACTACCACTGGGGAGGCCTGTATACCACTGGGGGGGACCTGTATACCACACTGCTGGGGGCTGTATACCTGTGCTGGGGTCCACCTCGGCTTATACACGAGTCAATAGATTGTTCCAGATTTTTGGGGCAAAAGTAGGGGGGTCGGCTTATACACGGGTCGGCTTATACACGAGTATATACGGTAACTATTTTCCAGGTTGTTCAGGATTTGTGTCTTTTGAAATTACAGGTGCATCTCAATGAATTAGAATATTACCAAAATGTTAATGTATTTCAGTAATTCAATACATAAAGTGAAACACATATATTATATAGAGTCATTACAAACAGAGTGATCTATTTCAAGTGTATATTTCTGTTACTGTTGATGATTATGACTTATAGCCAATGAAAACCCAAATGTCATAATTTCAGAAGATTAAAGTAGGGTGGATGAAGGGTCTGAGAGATAAAATATTACCTAAATAGGTATCAGATGCCTCACCTTGTGTTATTGTGAGAGACACAACAACTATGAAAGCTGCAGTCCCCACTGTGGTGCATATAGAGTAGGGAGGATGAAGGTCTAAAAACCGCCCTGCTGTATTCCAAGAAACATCAAAGGGTGAATATAATATCAATTTATTAGTCAATTAGTGCTTCAGGTCTCCCTGACTCCTTTTTCAGGACAAATCAATATCATGTTATCATGTTTCTGATAGACCTGAAATGCATTGACTAATAAATCAATATTATATTCATCCTTTGATGTCTCATTGTGTATGGCAGCCCGATTTTAAATCCTTCAACCTCCCTATTTTAATTTTCTGAGATAATGACCTGAGGTTTTTCATTGTCTGTAAGCCATAATCATCAACATTAACATAAATAAACAATTGAAATAGATCACTCTTTGTATTGACTCTATATAATGTATGCGCTTCACTTTATGTATTAAAGTACTTAAATCAACTTTTTGATGATATTCTAATTCATTGATATGCATCTGTATAAGGTATATCAATTTAAACTATATTTTCAGATATGTTCTATTTAAACTCAATAAATTAATTTACAATTCACTTTTTTCTCTTTGAAATGTGTTAAACTTTCCCACTTTGAAAAGTTTGTAAATTGCTCCATGAAATATCATAATGAATTTGTAATATGTGAAGGATATTCCTTGTACCTAAATTGTTATTCAATGTTCCTCAATGTTTATACATTTTTTACTGCTTAGATATGCATATATTATGAATTATAATACATAAAAAATAAGACATTTATATCAGATATTACATTTGTCATAACAGATAGAAACAATTCACAATTATAATCTATTCTGTGATTAGGGTGACATTTATCCAGAATGATTAATTGTTCTGGAATATCTTGGTGATATTTAAGCAAAAATAAATCAATACAACATATTATAAAAGCAGGTATCAGTCAGTTGACATTAAGGGAATTGTCAGTAGGATCAACCCTCCTAAGCCATCTATATGGGCATGTAGGTCGTAAAACGTTGAATATAATGATACCTTGATAACTGTGACCTGATATCCTATTCCAGAGAAATCACAGTTTTCTTAGTATGTAAATGAGCTGTAAAGATTTGTGGTCTGGACACTGGTTCTATGTCAGTAGGATAGGGAAGTTATTTTAGGCTTCTTTCACATCAGCGTTTTGCTGATGTTTGGGGCTAATCCGTTAGATGCTGCTGCATCTACCGGATTGGACGCTTAACGGCCAACTTGTGGCCCAGTTCCGGCAAGCCCCATGTACTGTCTATCGACCCTGCGGTCGGGTGCGGCAAGTGCGGATCTGCCGGATCCGGCACTTGCGGTGGCAAAAAAAAGTGCCGCTAGCAGCGTTTTTTTTTCGCAGCTGCAAGTGCCGAATCTGCCGTATCCGGCAGAACCGCACTTGCCACATCCGATCACAAGCCCAATAGACAATGCATGGGCCTTGCCTGATCGAGGCCGCAAGTCGGCCATTAGGCGGCAGGTGCGGCGCCATCTACCAGATCGGCCGCAAACATCAGCAAAATGCTGATGTGAAAGGAGCCTTAGAGCCTTCTTTAGTGTCTAAAGACAGTTGATGTTGAGAGAGAGATGAAGTATTTTTAACATACAAGATAACCCCTCTGCGCATTGACTTTAATTTGTATAAAGGCCCCAAATTCACATTAAGCGAAATTCAGCCAACTCCCCAAATTTAATGGGACTGGCTGAAAGTTTAATGAGCATAAAGGCCTCCAGATTCTCCTGACAGATGTTGGGGGGAAAAAAAGGTTCTGACTTATTGGTTTTTCAATTGTTCTCTGGTGGAGAAGTTGATTTCTAGGAATAGTTTCAATCAGATTAGGTTAAATTGTATACACATTACTGCTACTGTAATGCAGTTGAGATTTTCTGCCTGGAAACTCAAAATG
This sequence comes from Allobates femoralis, assembly GCA_033576535.1. NCBI lineage: Eukaryota > Metazoa > Chordata > Amphibia > Anura > Aromobatidae > Allobates > Allobates femoralis. Next base: position 118,071,884 of record JARQOC010000001.1, read on the forward strand.
GAATCCACATCATGTGCACTTTATTCTATATTAACATATTCTATAAAAGAACCTGCGTTTTTATCAAAGCCCATTACATCACTAACCCATCTGTAGGTCAAAATCAATTTATTTTTTTTTATTATAACTAAGGAACAGAAAAATAAAAACTAAACAATATGTTATAATTAATTCTTAAATATTTTAATGACAAACACACACTTGTCTTTTTCAGTGAGGGAATCACTATAGAATTAAAATGGTTGATGGGTTCTTGCACTGATATACATCTGCCCTAGAATGTTAATAGGAGAGGAATCTATGAGCCTGTGCAGCACAAATTCTCTCTGTAGTAACATGAGGATACTGATATGTGGCATAGATTATCTCCACGTCACAAAAGCCACTAAGCATTCAGAAAGATGGGCTGGACAGGAATGTGAGCAGACTCTTCGTACCTTACCAATCCTAGTAGGTCCAGTATTAGGTCAGAATGACAGGGTGAACAGCAGTGTGAGCAACCCCTTCTTACATCAGCACCCCCAGTATCTCCAGTATTAAATTATCAAGGTATGATGAACAATAGTAATAAAGGACTCTTCTTAGCTTAGCACTATAGATATTTCCAATATTAGATTAGAAATATAAGGGGGACCACAATGTGAACAGGATCTTTTTATGTCACCACTCCTAGTAAGAGTAGTTCCAGTATTAGATCAGAATGACAGGGTGATCAGCAGTGTGAGTCAACTCTTCTTACATGAGCACCTCCCGATATCTCCACTTTTACATCATGAATGTATGATAAACGATAGTTGTAAAGAGCTCTTCTTAGCTTAGCAGCACCATAGATATCTCCAGCATAAGATTAGAGTGACAGGCAGGACATCAATGTTAGCAGACTCTTTTTACATTAGAACCCTTGGTATCTCAAGTACTAAATGAGAATATTCTGTAGGAAACCATTTTCCTACCTATGAAGGAGATGGGCAAGCTGTCTACTGAACATGCTCACAGGCACCTATTTTATTAAAATTATTTTCCACTTTTAAAGGAAATCAGTCAGCAGTATCAACCCTCTTAAGCTATCTACATGGGCATTCAGGTCATAAAAATATGAATAAACTATAGAAATAAGGATGAAAAGTGCTCACCAGGCTTGGAATCCAATTGTTCCTTTACTGTCTGCAAGCGCCACAAATGCATATCATCCGGAGTGCTCAGATCCACTGTTGCTTATCCAGTCGGCTTCCAAAACACAATTAAAGGAATATTCGGCACATCCTGATTAATTTAAAAAGTTGTGCTGAATATTCCTTTAATTGTGTTTTGGAAGCTGACTGAATAAAACTATACCTTAAAGGGAACCAACCATCAAAAAATACCTATCTAACCTCTAAATATCTGTCCCTGGGGCCCTAAATGACTATTCGAACCATCCCTGACTGACTAAATCTAACTAACTACAGGCACAATAAATCACTTTTATACTTTCCAAATTCTTGTCGCCTGGGCATTCCTCCAGGGTCTCTGTCAGCGAGGCGGGTCTCCTCACTGCTGTCCGTCTTCCTTCCAGGGCGGCATCTTCTTCCTACGGATTCAAAATACCCGCCCATTGCGTCCTCGCAATGAGGGGGTCACGTGCTGCAGGCCCCGCGTCACTTCCGCCCGCCGCGTCACTGGGACTGTGACGCGGCGGGCGGAAGTGACGCGGGGCCTGCAGCACTTGACCCCCTCATTGCGAGGACGCAATGGGCGGGTATTTTGAATCCGTAGGAAGAAGATGCCGCCCTGGGAAGAAGATGGACAGCGGCGAGGAGACCCGCCTCGCTGACAAAGAGCCTGTAGGAACTCCCAGCCAACAAGAATTTGATAAGTATAAAAGTGATTTATTGTGCATGTAGTTAGGTACATTTAGTCAGTCAGGGATGGTTAGAATAGTCATTTAGGGCCCCAGGGACAGATATTTAGAGGTTAGATAGGTATTTTTTGATGGTTGGTTCCCTTTAATATACTCAATCTGCTGCATCCATCAGCAATATTTTATTCTACTGAAATCTATATTTTTCTTAAATGCAAATGAGATGTCAAGATGTACAGTAGATATAACTGAGAATCTGCCTTGAGAGCTTATTTTAAATGAAAGGGGGTGCTAGTTATCAGCGTGAAGCCTGTAGTCACTGGCATTTTCCTTTCGTGTTTTGCCCTCATGTTGACGTAAAGTTCTATACTGAGATCAGAACTAACACAGTACACCAGGGCTGGCATTGTAATGAGACAATGAGATTATGTTGTATTAACAAATATGCAGCAGCAGATGACTTCTCATGATGCTTCAGCTTCCATCTCACAAGTAGCCAGTGTGAGGGTAGAGAGGCAATCCAGCACAGCTGACATCACTGTAATTTGTTTTACAATTACACAAGTTTCAACTCTTTGTACTGTGTTGGTTAAAATCAGGCACAGCTCTGTAGCACATCTGCCAGCAATCAATAAGAGAGGACAAGTATTGTGGCAAATGTTTGCAGTGAGACAAGACTCGCTTCTGCTGTACTATGTTTATTCTGATCTCAGTGTATTATTATCAGTGCAAAGTGTCAGTTGTGACTAGGGATGAGAAAGTACCAACATATTCAACATATTCGTAATCGTTATACTTGGAACAAGTAGCAATTTGTGTCAGATTGCTCAAGATCGACACATCACTCACGAGCATCAGAGTTCCTCGCCGAGTAACAAGTATCGCGAATACTGTACTACCTGTGTGAGTGACAAATAGTAACAAGCATATTTGCTCATCCCTAGTTATTAAATGTCTCACACTGATAAACCCTTTTAGTATAAGATCTGCAGGAAGATTCTCATGTAGATCCGTGTCTGAAAAATAAATCATAACAGCTCACTTACATATGAGAAAAAATGCAGATTTCTGTGAAATGAGACATTGGATTGCCGATATCAAGGTATCATTTTCTTCAGCTTTTTATGACATACTTGCCCGTGTGGATGGTTTAGATCAGAGGTCCCCAACTCCAGGCCTCAAGGCCTACCAACAGTGCAGGTTTTCAGGATCTCCTTAGTATTGCACAGGGCTTGGAATCATTACCTGTGCAGATGATCACATTAGCACCTGTGCAATACTAAGGAGATCCTGAAAACCTGCACTGTTGGCGGGCCTTGAGGCCTGGAGTTGGGGACCTCTGGTTTAGATGGGTTTATCTGATTAACAGATTCCCTTTAAAAAAGGTAATCTGAACACCTTTATTTACCGTATGTACCAGACAAAGCAGGTACTCACCTTCCCCGCATGCAGTGGTGGCACTACACTAGTTCTCCAGTCTCAGTCTGTCGACAGCAGCAGTTGACAGCTAACATCACTGCTTCAGCCAATCAATTAACACATCATCTCTTAATATACTAGTAGATGTTTCTCTCATTTAAATTCCATAATAGTTATTAACTCCCTAGGCAAAATAAGTGTAATTTTTTTTTTTTTTTTTTTATGTATTTAAAATATTTCCTTTAGTTATAGTTATTTTATTTGTTCTATTCTCAGAGAACCCCTTTAACTAGAATGTTGTTCGTAGAAGACTGCATATTTACTGTGTGCACTCCACTTATCAATCACAACAAAAGGCTAAAGCTATTTCTCATGACATATTTCAGAGACTCAGCTGGAACTAAATATGTAAAAGAACACAACAAAAGAAAACATTTCCAGACCAGCTGAACCTAGTAATACTGAAAGGCCCCAAAGGAAAAGAAAACATTAATTTTATGTTTATTCTCAGCTGAAGCTGGACTCCGATATTGGAGATGTTTTCTTTGATAAATGTCTTTTTTCGGCTTATGGCAAAAAGTATTTACATTTTTTTTAGAAGTCAATAAACAGATCATTGAAATGCACCATTAGGCTTAATTTGGACATACATATCTTTTGTGAGTGAAAAAATCAGACACATTTTCGCCAGTATTTGCGCAGATTGAAGGTATTTGCCATTAGGGTAAAAGCAGTGATTTTTCCCGTATGTTTAAAAAAATGCTAAGCAAATCCAAATCATTGAGATATTAAAAATGGACATCACACAAATTACACACAGAGCAATATTGTTCTTTCAAAAGCACAAATCTTTATTTAACATATCTAGAACAACATGGAAAAAACAGTCACAAGGGATAAAAACGATTAAAAGGCTTTGGTAGCCGTGTATACATGGTCCATGGGAGTAAACATTAGACCAACCCCACTCAATTGAGCTCAAAAGATCTCGGTCAAATGGCAGAAATATTCACAGGCTCTTCTCACCCCACTCTCTTGTGATATCCATCCATGTGTTTCCTTGGGAAATCCAGCAGAGCTGGTATTAATATTAGGTATGGGGAAATTGCTATCTACCTTATGGAAAGGAGTTTGCCTGCAACCATAAGGAGACAGTTACAGTTGTGGCCAAAAGTATTGACACCCCTGCAATTCTGTCAGATAATACTCAGTTTCTCCCTGAAAATGATTGCAATCACAAATTCTTTGGTATTATTATCTTCATTTAATTTGTCTTCAATGAAAAAACGCAAAAAGAATTGTCCTAAAGCCAAATTGGATATAACACACCAAACATTAAAAAGGGGGTGGAAAAATCATGTGATGCTTCTCTAATTTGTGTAATTAACAGCACCTGTAACTTACCTGTGGCACCTAACAGGTGTTGGCAATAACTAAATCACACTTGTAGCCAGTTGACATGGATTAAAGTTGACTCAACCTCTGTCCTGTGTCCTTGTGTGTACCACATTGAGCATGAAGAACAGAAAGAAGACCAAAGAACTGTCTGAGGACTTGAGAAACCAAATTGTGAGGAAGCATGAGCAATCTCAAGGCTACAAGTCCATCTCCAAAGACCTGAATGTTCCTGTGTCTACCATGCACAGTGTCATCAAGAAGTTTAAAGCCCATGGCACTGTGGCTAACTTCCCTAGATGTGGACGGAAAAGGAAAATTGACGAGAGATTTCAACGCAAGATTGTGTGGATGGTGGATAAAGAACCTCGACTAACATCCAAACAAGTTCAAGCTGCCTGCAGTCCGAGGGTACAACAGTGTCAACCCGTACTATCCGTCGGCGTTTGAATGAAAAGGGACTGTATGGTTGGATACCCAGGAAGACCCCACTTCTTACCCGGAGACATAAAAAAGCCAGGCTGGAGTTTGCCAAAACTTACCTGAGAAAGCCTACAACGTTTTGGAAGAATGTTCTCTGGTCAGATGAGTCAAAAGTAGAGCTTTTAGGGCAAAGGCATCAACATAGAGTTTACAGGAGAAAAAAAGAGGCATTCAAAGAAAAGAACACGCTCCCTACAGTCAAACATGGCGGAGGTTCCCTGATGTTTTGGGGTTGCTTTGCTGCCTCTGGCACTGGACTGCTTGACCGTGTGCATGGTATTATAAAGTCTGAAGACTACCAACAAATTTTGCAGCATAATGTAGGGCCCAGTGTGAGAAAGCTGGGTCTCCCTCAGAGGTCATGGGTCTTCCAGAAGGACAATGACCCAAAACACACTTCAAAAAGCACTAGAAAATTATTTGAGAGAAAGCACTGAAGACTTCTAAGGTGGACAGCAATGAGTCCAGACCTGAATCCCATAGAACACCTGTTGAGAGATCTAAAAATGGCAGTTTGGAGAAGGCACCCTTCAAATATCAGGGACCTGGAGCAGTTTGCCAAAGAAGAATGGTCTAAAATTCCATCAGAGCATTGTAAGAAACTCATTGATGGTTACCGGAAGCAGTTATATTGGCTAAAGGTTATGCAACCAAGTATTAGGCTGAGGGTGCCAATACTTTTGTCTGGCCCATTTTTGAAGTTTTGTGTGAAATTTTCAATGTTTTGCTTTTTGCTTCAATCTCTTTTGTTTTTTTCATTGAGGACAAATTAAATGAAGATAATAATACCAAAGAATTTGTGATTGCAATCATTTTCAGGAAGAAACTGAGTATTATCTGACAGAATTGCAGGGGTGTCAATACTTTTGGCCACAACTGTAAGTAAATAAGGATCTGGTACAAATCCTTAGTCATATTAATAGGCTTGTCAGAAAGTCAACTATGACTTTGAGGAGCTACCTAAAGGTGGTGCTAGAGTTCATCCACTTCCTCACTGAAGTGACAATTTGCATATTTCCTAGAGGAGGGATGTGGCTTTAGATCTCCTTATCTACTTAACTGTCTCTTTATGGTTGCAGGCAAACTCCTCTCCATAAGGTAGATAGTGAGTTCCCCAAACCTTGTCTATAGCCTCTCATGCAGCCAGATCAGAATATCCCACACATTACACTGATGAGGGGCAGTTACCCTGAAACACAGCGTCTGCAGTTTGAGGTTCTGATCTGGCACAAATCCTTATTCCTATTAAAAGGCTTGTCAGAAAGTTGACTATGACTTTGAGGCGCTACCTAAAGGTGGCGCTAGAGTTCATCCACTTCCTCACTGAAGTGACAATTTACTAATATTAGGTAACTTATGCTGACTCTTTGTAGATAACTGTCTCCTGCCTATAGTCTACAGCCATTGTCTCTGTTTACCTGTTATTTCTATTGTGATCACCACTACTGCATAAGGAGTTTTTCTTTTGATATACTCCTTAGACACGTTATACATTCTACCTATAGAGTAAAATCCCATATGTGGTAGAGATACACTTTGCAAGAGCTGGTTGATATTTGAATACATAGATTGTTGAAATAAGACTCTGAATTTTGACGGTCGGTTATTTATCGCATATTCTATACTGCGGTGTTTGTACAAACTTGGTTAACTCCCATTGGAATCTCTGTGGGTTACTGTATACTTACTATTATGTATGTTTGATTACTGGTATTGATTTGTACCAGCCAATTTTTTAAGATCAGCTTGGATCTGAATACCCCTGTGAATATTTCTTCCATCTGACCGAGGTCCCTTGAGCTCAATTGAGTGGGGTTGGTCTAATGTTTACTCCCATGGACCATGTATACACGGCTACCAAAGCCTTTAAATTGTTTTTATCCCTTGTGACTGTTTTTTTCCATGTTGTCCTAGATATGATATATAAAGATTTGTACTTTTGAAAAACCAATATTGTTTTGGGTGGTATCACTCTATGGTAACCCCTTTTTTCTGTTTTGATTTGCTACAAATTACCCATGGGTTACAGGTTGATCCCCAACATTATAAATATTGATAACTGCGGTGCAAGAAAAGCTGACCACAGAGCACAGGCTCAAGGGTTCAAATCCAGATGCATTACACAGTATTTTTATACTCACCTATCGCCACCTTCTCTGGTATCCACAACTGTTCTGGTCCTCTTCTGATTGATATCATGGCTCTTTAGGCCCTCTGAGTAACATTGTAACCAGAACATCCACTCATTTTCATTCTTCCTCATCAGCCGGGGTATCAGATTTTTTTACTGAGTTACACTAAAACAAGGTTAAAAACATACAAAGAGGTGCAGCAAAACCTCAACAGATATACAGAGATAATTTATATTATTTTAATAGACAACCTCTTTGATCGTTCTCAATATTCATCCCTTTTGGTTGTAGAGTATCTAGCTCAAATATCCATCTGAGCTACTTCTCTTTTAGCACGGCTACCCTGTCTCCACCTCTACTCGGGGGTGGGACATTATCTATTATCCTAAATCGGAGTTGATTTACCTTAAGGCCAAATTCCTTAAAATGTTTCGGGACTGGCAGCTCTGTCATTCCTGTCCTAATTGTACTTTTATGCTTTCCAATGTGTTTCCTTGCTTCCATTGTGGTCTCCCCAACATAGAACAGCCCACAAGGACAGCATATAATGTAAATGTCGAAGCTACTAGGACAAGTATATCGCCTCGGAGTATCATATTTCTTACTGGACCTTGGATGACAGAACTGCCGTTCTTTCAACATATTGCTACAACTGGCGCATCCTAGACATGGGAAATTACCCAAGCTGGGACTGCTCAATGTTTTCTGTAGATCCCGTTTTGATGCCCGAATATCCGATTTTACCACTCTATCCCTCAGATTACGACTCCGCCTATAGGAGAACAGAGGTTGCCTTCCAAACTCCTCAACAGATTCATGTTCTTTATTCAAAAGTGGACACTGTTTGCGTATTATCCCCTTCACCCTCCTGCCCAGTCCATTATACGTGGTCACTAGTGGGATCCTACTGTTATTTTGTTTATGTTCTTTCGGGACCAACAAATCATCACGATTAACATTCAAAACCTTTTGTTTACACTGCTGTAGGATCTGTCGCAGATACCCTCTCTTGAGAAATTTATTGCACATATCCTGTAAACGGGAATCAATCACTTCATCATCCGCCACTATTCTCCTCACTCTCAGTAGCTGACTCCAAGGAAGTGATTTTAGATTTAGGTAAAACTATGTATTAGATTAAGTGTTTCATATACTATATAATTGGTTGGCATAATGAGGGGTTGTTTACCACTATAAAAGAGTGTTATTTGCTTGTCATTGTGACCATATGTTCTGGTCGAAACATTGCTGGTATGGACTGGAAATAAGGAAGTTTTTAATTGACCATCAACATGTGAGTCGCTATTCTTTACTCTTATGTTGAATTATATCTGAGTGGAACTCCCTGGAGTGACGTGCGCCCTATGGATTGGGTAAAGTAAAACAAAAAAACAAGTGTGTATTACTGGTGCTGTGTCTAATATCAATTTGGACTGAGTATAGAGTTCTAGAGTTCTAGACATCGTGCATCGGTGAATTTTATATGATGGCTAATCCTGGCAATGTTGGTGAACCAGGATCCATAAGTCCTTACTCTTATTCCGAGGAGGATGCAGCAAGAATCATCTTCGATACGGAGATTGACAATACCTTCCTGAATCAGCCCACGACTACTATGCTCAAAAAGAGATGGGAGAATGAGCAGAAGAGATTGATATCTCTGGAGTTACATATTTGGACATTAGTTGAATATTATAAAGTCTGCAGGATTCCGCGCGGACTGAGGTCAAGCTTAAGACCTACATTGTTACCAAATAATATTCGTTTTTGTGCGAAATCCGAGGCGATTAGTAATACATACCCTTTTGATGTCATGCTATTGAACATAGAATTCCTGAAAAAGTAAATACAGGACCTAAAGAAAAAATTGGAGGAGTTGAGGTCTCTATTGGTTGATTGCACTGCTGAGGAGGATCTGAGAGATATTGATTCCAAGATAGAAGACAATTTGATGAAATTTAGATCTAGTCTGGAGGAAACTAAAAGATCCAAATGGTACCGAGACCTTGAAGACTATAATAATGGAAGAATTTATGAGTAGCAGTTTAAAACTTTTGCACCATGGGGTCCAAAACTGAAACCGGGCCCTAACCGTCCGAGCGGGGGTAAAAACCTAGAGGACCCCAGAAGCCAAGTACACCCTACTCAAATTTTGGTTTTACAGGAGAATCTGATTCCACTGACGATGGAGCTGGTACTTCAGAAGGCGCTGTTTTTTTAGGCGATATAAGAACTGCCAGAGGAGGAACCACAGGGACGGTAAGAGGCGGAGCCACTCATCCTCAGACAAGATCAAAATCAAGGAGAATGTGATGGAACCATGGGTGGTAAATATATATTCTGTACAATTGAATGATATGCAGATTAATGCTCTTTCAAGAGGTTGGTCATTTTGTCCATCTAGTACTACCAACTGGTTCGGGCTGGACAACGATTAGTATAAGATTTTCTGTAGACTCAGATTAGCCACATTTTTTGCAGGTAAAGAAAAAGTGACTGCAGTAAATTCAGCTGATGTACTCAGTCTCAGTAAGCTTAATCTCTATGAGAAGAGTGATTTTGAATCACCGGTTAAAGATGCTGTGGTGGAAACATTTGCCAAGTTGGTTAAAGCCTATGTGGCAAAATTAAGGAAACAGAATTTCAAAATTGAAAGAAAAAATATGACACCTAAAGGAGATCAGAGAGTTACGTGAGAACGGATCCATCACCATAAAGCCAGCCGACAAAGGGGGGGCTATTGTGGTGATGGACACCGTTCAATATTATAATGAAATTGAGAGACAGCTAGCAGATACTGATGCTTACGAGAAACTTTCATTCAATCCAACATCAAATTTTCTAAGAGAATTGAAGGATATAGTTGATGATGCTTTGTATAATGAGACGATTGATCAGAGTTTGGCTGACTACTTGATGGTGGAGCACCCGATTGTGCTGATACTATATACACTCCTAAAAATTCATAAGGATTTGAGGAACCCCCCGGGAGACCGATCGTCTCCAGGAGGGGTTCCTTGTGTAATAGGGTCGCAATCTTCTTGGATAGAATCCTGCATAGGTTTGTAACAGAAGCACCCTCTTATACAAGGGACATGAGTGATTTTATTAAATCACTCGAGGAGATTAAGGTTGAAAAGTCAACATGGTTGGTGTCGTTTGATGTAGTATCTTTATACACTTAGATCGAACACGAAAAGGGCCTGGATGCAGTCGGTGTGACGATCGACGCCTCCAACATGGTGCCAGAATGTACACAGTTCGCCCTGGCGCTGCTGGAGTTCATCCTGGGAAGGAATTACTTCCTTTTTGGTGATGGCTACTTAATTCAGTGTCACAGGACAGCAATGGAGTCCAATGTGACCCCTACATATGACAACATCTATATGGCTGTCCTGGAGGGCGAGCACGTGTACAGGTCACCATTCTGGCACCATGTGGGGGGCTGACATCATTACATCGATGACATCTTCTTTGTGTGGAACGGTACCTAAGAGGAGTTGGATTACTTTTATGGATGTCTAAATGAGATCTATCCAGAATTGAAGTTTACCATGGAATGCTCTTTGGAGAAAATGCAGTTCCTTGATACTCAGGTTTATAAGAGTGAGGGAGGTCTAAAAACGGACCTATTTGTAAAGAAAACAGATAGGAAGAGTACTTTACATTTCTCCAGCAAGCACCTTAGAGGTATGATAGAATCACTTCCTTGGAGTCAGCTATTGAGAGCGAGGAGAATAGTGGCAGATGATGAAGTGATTGATTCCTGTTTACAGGATATGTGCAATAAATTTCTCAAGAGAGGGTATCCGCGACAGATCCTACAGCAGTGTAAACAAAAGGTTTTGAATGTTAATCGCGATGATTTGTTGGTCCCAAAGGAACATAAACAAAATGACAGTAGGATCCCACTAGTGACCACGTATATTGGACTGAGCAGGAGGATGGTGGGGATAATATGCAAACATTGTCCACTTTTGAATAAAGGGCATGAATCTGTTGAGGAGTTTGGTAGGCAACCTTTGTTCTCCTATAGGCGGAGTCGTAATCTGAGGGATAGAGTGGTAAAATCGAATATTGGGACATCAAAACAGGATCTACAGAAGGCATTGAGCAGTCTCAGCTTGAGTAATTTCCCATGTCTGGGATGCGCTAGTTGTAGCAATATGTGGAAAGGACGGCAGTTCTGTCATCCAAGGTCCGGTAAGAAGTATGATATTCCGAGGTGATATACTTGTGCTAGTAGCTTCGTCATTTACATTATATACTGCCTTTGTGGGCTCTTCTATGTTGGGAAGACCACAATGGAGGCAAGGAAATGCATTGGTAAGCATAAAAGTACAATTAGGACAGGAATGACAGAGCTGCCAGTCCCGAAACATTTTAAGAAATTTGACCATATGGTAAATCAACTCCGATTTAGGATAATAAATAATGTCCCACCCCTGAGGAGAGGTGGAGACAGGGTAGCCATGCTAATAGAGAAAGAGGTCAGGTGGATATATTACAACCAAAAGGGATGAATATTGAGTACAATCAAAGAGGTTGTCTATTAAAATAATATATCATATCTCTGTATATCTGTTGAGGTTTTGCTGCACCTCCTTGTATGTTTTTAACCTTGTTTTACTGTAACTCAGTAGAAAAATCTGATACCCCGGCTGATGAGGAAGAATTAAAATGAGTGGATACCCCATACAGTTCATTCCATGTCAAGTCAACCAATGATTATTACCTCTATATTTTTAATTCTTTTGAGATTTTGTTATTTGATAACAGCATGTCAGGCAATGCAAAATGTGAAGAGAATTTTTTTTTTAAAAAATGTATTTATTTTTTTAAATGATTTTCAATGTTCGAAAAAAGGGCGAATTTCGGTGTTGCCTGCCTTTACAATTCTCCTCATAACTCAGGCTAGAAATAAGATAGAGAGAGACAAAATAAACACCGTTCTACTCAGAACTGTCCAGGCTTTCACCAGATATGTCACAAGAGCATCTTTGTTAATATTTTACCCATGCGAAAGCAAACGCAAAATTTTAAAACACTTTTCCGAAAAATCGGCATAATTTAAATATTTCAAAAACTACACATGTGTCTGGTATGCTCTTAGTCACATCTGTACCAAATTTCAAGTTGGGATCGTGATGGGATCATATTTTAAAATATTTTACTATTAATAGCGTCAATGGGTCATTCCATATCAAGTGATCTAATGATGAATATATTTTTTTACCTGATGTTTTTAGATTTTTTAAATTTTTTTTCTATATGAAGTACTACCTTAGTTAATTACAAATAAAAAGTTTTGAATTTTTTTCTTTGTCAGTTATTTTTTTACAGATTTTTAAAATTTTTAAAAAGCGCGAATTTTGGCCTGGTATGACTTTACATTTTCTATCATATCTCGGGTTAGAAATAAGATAGAGAAACAAAATAAACACTGTTCTACTCAGAACTGTCCAGGCTTTCACCAGATATATCAGAAGAGTATCTTTGTTAATTTTTTACCCATGAGAACACAAAAGCTAAATTTTAAAATGCATTTCCAAAAAATCGGCATAATTTAAATATTTCAAAAACTGCACAAGTGTCTGCTGTGCTCTTAGCCACCTGTACCAAATTTCAAGTTGGGATCGTGATGGGATCATATTTTAAAATATTTAACTATTATAGTGTCAATTCGAAAATCTTGAATTCAGATAAGTTCAGCCTGTGGTCTAAAAGTGTGGGGTCTATATTCACCAAATAATCCATGATTTTTAGACATTACTGTATTATTTTGATATGTTACAGCTAAGAAGCAGGAGAGGACATATAGGAGAAAGCTTTGTTAGGGCTCAACCTGAGAATGAACAATATTGTATTGAATATTGTACAAACCAGGACTACAAAGAGGAGAGTTTGTTAAAACATCAGTTACAGGAAGCAGAACCCATCAAAGGGACTCGGCAATACCACACTTTCATTCCATGTAGTGAAACGGAAATAAAAACAAGGATTTTTTCATTCAGCAAAGACAGTGAAGTACATGAAGTGGTAGAAGGCGGCACAAGATTGGCAATTTATGACATAATTGGTTATGTGACCTGTGAATATGATTGGCGCTGGTGGCGGCTACTGTACTCTCCAAAGATTGTGAAAAAGTCAGATAATAACTCAGTGACAGGCCGTACATACTCTGACACAAAAGGAAATGGCGATTGCTAGTAAGTGCTTATGGACAAGATTACATTTCACCCACTTAAGAGACTAATTGATGATAAAAAGCCACTTTAAAAACGTACTATTAATTGTTTGATTAGTTCATGTTTTATAGAACGATGATTTAACTACTGTACTACGGTATTCTTATTAAACACTTCATAAATGACATGTTTAGTGATATAAAAGAAAAGAAATTTACATGTATAAATAGGGGTTAACATTTTTGGTTCTTTTAATCTTGTTTAATCAAACTTGAAGATATGATCACCTTTTTTCTTTTGGTTTGTTCAATGCATTCAGGTTGAACATGCTGAGCGTTGTGTTCTGATGATTAAGATATATTTATCCTGGCACTTACGGGATTTGTTTTTTGTGTTTCTTTTTTGTTGCATATAAATGTTTTATCCAATAAGTTGTAATAACTCACACAACCATAAAATAAAAAATATATAAATTTGACAGGTCCCAAGTTGAATCTCTGCACAAATATAACCAAGAACACAAGTAACACACAGGCATTTTTTCACAATTTTCAAACTAACATTTATTTCACAATGGCGCATCAAAATTTTGAATTTGATTTTTCCCAAACAAAATATAAAAAACTATTTTCTTATGAAATATCAAATGAAAGCTGTTAACATTCTGAGTAAAATGATGCCTCTCCCATTTCTCTATCTTATTTCTAGCCCGAGATAAAAAAAAATGTAAAGCCATACCAGGCCAAAATTCCCAGTTTTTTAAAATTTTAAATATCTGTAAAAAATTAACTGATTAAGAAAAAAATTCAAAACTTTTTATTTGCACTTAACTAAAGTAGTACTTCAAATAGAAAAAAAATAAAAAATCTAAAGACGTCATATTCATATTTAGATCACTTGATATGGAATGACCCATTGACGCTATTAATATTAAAATATTTTAAAATATGATCCCATCGTGATCCCAACTTGAAATTTGGTACAGATGTGGCTAATAGCACCGCAGACATATGGGCAGTTTTTGAAATATTTAAATTCTGCCGATTTTTCGGAAATGCGTTTTAAAATTTTGCGTTTAGGATTGCATGGGTAAAATATTAACAAAGATACTCTTGTGACATATCCAGTGAAAGCCTGGACAGTTCTGAGTAGAACAGTGTTTATTTTGTTTCTCTATCTTCTTTCTAGCCCGAGATATGATAGAAAATGTAAAGTCATACCAGGCCAAAATTGACACTTTTTTAAAACTTTAAAAATCTGTAAAAAATTAACCGATGAAAAAAAAAGGTAAAACTTTTTTTTTGTCATTAACTAAAGTTGTACTTCATATAGGAAAAAGATAAAAAAAAATCTAAAGACGTCAGGGAAAAAAAATATTCATTTTTGGATCACTTGACATGGAATGACCCTTCCATTAAAATCAATGGGGCCAAAAACACTAGGGTTTTTATGCGTTTTTAGCAGTAAAAACGCCTAGAAACGCAATTTTAGCAAATCGCACACCAACCTTAGATGTGAAACAGGTCTGACACTATAGCCTAATAAAATAACAAAAACTCATTTTAAGTTTAAGTATCTATCTCTCAAAAATTGTCTTTTCTACAAACATTATCCAAAATGAATATGGACCTTAATTCTTCACAACTTTCATTTGGATTTAACAGCATATTTAAATTACAACAGACAAGATTTCCAGGAGGCTTTAATCTGCCTCATCTGCCTCATGTCTACTACTTAGTGACTGTCATGAAATACACCTTTGGATGGTTAGGCAATAGATCCATTATTATACATTTACATATTCATGCTTTTGTCAATAGCAATGACCATTGTTAACCTAATTATTATGTTTAAGTTTTTAAATATATAAACTTTCAGAAAAAAAATCATATTTTTTTTAACAGTGTTTCTTAAACTCAGTTTTTTCTAAGAATTTTATTGTTCAGTGTATAGGCAGTAGAAAAGTTTCATGATAGAAGACTGTCATGCTCTTTATTGTGAAGTTGACACGTACGCTAATGATCTGTTACTTGTCATCAACCTTTAACCATTTTGCGGGTTAAGCTTGTGTAGCACTTATGAGATTGCAGTCTGTCAATTCATCACTGGATACAGATGCTGTATAGTTTCTATTTTGTTGTCAGCTGGCGCCATTTCACAGCTTGTCTGGCTGATGTAAGCATACAACATGACAGACAATTTGGCCTCGATAGAATGATAATTGCTACTTCTTCAACATCATCAATGATAGCTAAACTTGATCAATATACCTACTGCTTTACCACAATGAAAAATAAAATGCTTGATATATGTGTATGTTCAGTCCAACACACTAACATTGGTCATCTGAAATCATACTTAAAAGTGTTAAGGGTGATCAAGTTAAAATCCCAAACTCAAAGCAACATAGACTGAACTTCAAGAGTCAAGGTAAAATCAGTATGATTACTTTACCAAAAGCATCACAACAGCATTTTCTGTATTGCACTGCCATAGTGATGTCTTAAGGCCAGGGCCACATGAACATACAGTGTCCTAATGTGGGAGCTCAGGCTCTGCTGTGAGCATGAACCGAGTGTTATGCAACTGCGATCGGATACTAAAATCAGATCACTGCTGCAGAAAGAAGGGAGACACTAATCTCATGTCCTCCATTGCCAGTCTTGCGTGTATCTTCCAACTGTCAAGTGCCCTCACAGCATGCTGCAATTGTTTTTTTGGTCCAATTCAGAAAGTGAAAGAAAATCATATATTAGTACTGCCCCATTGATTACTATTGGTCTGAGTGTAATCTGAATTTTTATAACATTGCATTCGTCCGATTGCACTCATGCGTGTCCTAGCCCTAAATCTAAGTCCCCTGAACCCTGTCTTTTACTCATCTTCTACTCCTTCAATGCTTTTCCAGTGGTGCTCCGGGTGGCATTTGGTGAAAAGTAACCTGCTGGCAGCTCCAGTGTATCAGAGATCACACCAGAGGTCAATTTTTAATACATCTCTATGGTGGCCTTGTTTTGGCCTCATTTTGGCTGTTTAGAGACATAGCTTCTTACTTCCAGCCAGTCAGAAGCTACATGCACAAGGTGGCACCATGGGACCGATATGTTGTCAGTAAATCATGAAAATACTGGAAAGGGAGTATAAGACGAGGTTAAGAAGCTTACCTTTAAAGCACCATTACAGCAGTAAAAAACCAATAACGCTGTAGTGGTGCTTTACACTATTTTAGCTGTAAAAGCGTGATTTTATACAAATAAACATTTTATCTAATTTATTTCTAAACCAAGTTGCACTTTAACAACATGATATAATGTGTAATCCAATAAAGTCTGAAGACTCCACCACCCAGTACTCACAGGATCTCCTCGGCTCCCAGGTGAGAGTGGTGACAGGCTTGCACCCTTGATATGCATCCCCAGTGGGGAACTGACGCATTTCAGAATGAAGCTCCTTGCTCATTAGTACTAACTAAAGAGTAAGGAGCTACACTACAAAAAGCATCAGTTCCCCACTGGGGGTATCTCTAATGCTTTTAATTTGATATAATAAAGACTATAACCGCACTACGGTACCGGAGTATTATAACCTTTATGATATAATATGCACAAGAGAGGAGTCGAAATTGTCAGGCTTGACTACTTTCAACAACCAATGTTTGGAAGCTTCATGTGAATGATTATCTATGATAGACAATGACAGGCTGTTTGCCAAAAAATGTGCCTTGAATTTTTTCCACCATTGTTGGTTAAAACTGCAAACAACACATAGCCTGAACTACCAAATGCTGTGCATTATTTGCTCCCATATTGTTGTTATAGAAACTACTGCACCTGTCTGATCTGCCGGTTTAGTCTGACATGTTGATAATATTGTTGTTCATACAAAAGATCCTACGCATGATTGATGGTCTATAATTCTGATGATGTTAATATAATGTGTATGATCAGCTTTAAATATGGAGCTGAAATTTTTAATTTCATTCCTCTTTCTCTTATTGTATTTTGTATTTTTTTCTATTGTGTACCAAAGAAGTTATTCAGTTAAACCAGTGTTTCCCAACTCCAGTCCTCAAGGCACACCAACAGGTCATGTTTTCAGGATTTCCTTATCATTAGACAGATGATGGAATTATCCCCTGTGCAAGTGATTAAACTAACACCTGTGCAATCCTAAGGAAATCCTGAAAACATGACCTGTTGGTGTGCCTTGAGGACTGGAGTTGGGAAACACTGAGTTAAACAACTGTATTTAATCAGTTTTAAATTAACCTTCTTCTGTACATATATTTGCATCTGTTCTGTTCTCTATTCCCATCTATGCCCATATTTTCATTTTTCTTTTAAATTATAAGAAAAGACATAAAAATAACAACATAAACAAATTTGCATAGTAGACGCCCATGAGAATAAAGGATACCACTGAATATAGGTGAGTTTGTCAGGTTTCCGCCGTAGTGGGCAGAATATTATTAATGCAGCATTTGTTGGGTTAAAAATGATGGAATCTCTTTTGCCTCCCAGTACATATGGAGCCTAACATTGTATATCAATGTTTGCTGGGATTTGTGACCTACAAAATAATGGTGGTTTCAAGAAGCATAGTCGTGCTCAGCTGCAATCCTCATAATAACTCAGTATATCCATACTTTCTATAGTTAACTTTCCCTTTTAATTCATTATATACTTTGATAAATTACTTCCAGATGTAGATGTAACCATTCATGTGTAAACACTTTCAACAAAGACATAAATTAATAGCATGTACATATCTGAATACGTAAACTACATGAATTAAAAACTTTTACTAAGAGAAAGAAAATAAGTAACTTACAAGATTCAATGTTTATGACTTGTGGACCATGACACCCAGTCATGACTCATTACTGTTCCATGTAGCTTTACCTTTACAAAATACAATTAGGTCTAAGGTCATATGACAAAATGATTAATGAGGGGAATGCAACTGTAAAATTAGGCAGCAAGAAATAATTTTCCAGTATAAAGTTAATCTTACACTTTGCAAATAACATCTACCGTATTTGCAGTTTAGAAATAAATGTACATAGACATAGAGTAGACAAAAACATGAAGGCACATACTTATACAGATGGCTCTCTCAGTGATGAACCCACTCTGCTTCACATATCATAACTCATCATTAGAGATGAGCGAACATGTTCGCCAATTTAAAATTCAGCATGAACAATGAGGATTCGGTTCGCGATCGGAAACCTCATTATCAATAAAAATATATAAACAAACCGGATTGTAACTATCCGGGGACTGCCGGTGACAGGCTCTGTATGCTTAGAAAACAAATAGAAAACCGGTCCGGGTCTTTAGAGTCACCGGCTTAACCCGGACCGGTTTTCTATTTGTTTTCTAAGCATACAGAGCCTGACACCGGCAGTCCCCGGATCGTTACAATCCGGTTTTTACATACAAACCAGTATATTAAAGAATAAATCTTATATGTTTATATATTTTTTATTGATAATGAAAATTTCTTTTAATTAATATAATACATAAACATTTTTACATTTTTTACATATACACACGATTTTATTAAATTACTTTTTATATATTTATAGATTTTTAATAATAAAAAGAGTGTTAGCATTTTTTTTTATCATTTCAGCTAGTGCTTCCTGCTTTTCAATTTTTCTTGATTGTTCTTCATTTTTGTACTCCAGATCCCTGGAAAGAGAACAAATACAGTGCAGATATAAATACAGAGATGCAAGAAATCATTACATCACTTTATATTTGCCCCTAAATTAGGTTTTTTATTGATATCAAACCCAGCAACCTACCAAGATCATATAGCTCTACTCGATGAGCAGACACTTCATTCTTTTGTCCTTTTGCACTCACAGGTTCTAACCTGCTCACCAGCTTGTCTCCTTTCTACTTGTCTTTTTTTCTTTTTTCACCTTATTGTCTGTAATATTACTTTATGCTAATTATCACTAACTATTTTGTTTGTTACTTTGATATGTGATTCATCCCTCACTATTTCTAAATTGTTCACGCCTTTACGAGCCTTTGTGTACACAGCATAGTGACGTCACTAACACACCTTCTTGTTTACCTATGTCACATCCAATTTGATTTTTGCGCCGTTTCTATGCACTGTAATCTTGATGTTCCCTGAGGAAGGAGTTTGGGATACGACTCCGAAATACGTTGGAAATAAACTAGCTACTACCACATCCAGGCATACCGGTATCTCTGTTTATTCCATCATACGAAGACAGCGGCTCGGACCACGAGGTACTTTGTCCTGCAGAAACTTATTGATGGTATTGTGTCTCAGGGTTCTTTGGATCATTAAAATCAATCTCAGATATCTGTGATAATTAGTTTGGCAGGTGAGCCCAATAAAAGGAAAACTGGGTGTTCCACAATATTACGCATATCACAGTTTTCAAGTAATATGGGACAGAAAAAGGATGTCTCTGCTGCCGAAAAGCAACAAATAGTGCAATGACTTGAACAAGGGATGAAAACATTTGATATTACAAGAAAACTTAAGCGTGATCATTGTATTGTGAAGAGATTTGTGGCTGATTCTGAGCACAGATGTGTTCGTGCAGATAAAGGCAGAATGAGGAAGGTTTCTGCCAGGCAAGTTCATCAGATTAAGAGAGCAGCTGCTTAAAAGACCTTAAAAGACCTTACAAACCAACAAACAGATATTTGAAGCTGCTGGTGCCTCTGGAGTTCCTCGAACCTCAAGGTGTAGGATGCTTCAAATGCTTGCTGTGGTGCATAAACCTACTATTCGGCCACCCCTAAACAGTCCAGATATACATGAAGACTAATTTTCAAACAGTCTTGTTTACTGATGAGTGCTGAGCAACCCTGGATGGTCTATATGACTAGAGTAGTGGATGGTTGGTGGATGCCACCATGTCCCAACAAGGCTGCGACGTCAACAAGGAGGTGGAGGAGTCATGTTTTGGGCTGGAATCATTGGGAAAAAGCTGGTAGACCCCTTTAAGGTTCCTGAAGGTGTGAAAATGACCTCTGCAACGTATATAGAGATTCCAACTGAGAACTTTCTTCCATGGTACAAAAAGCAAAACGTGCCTTTTGGAGCAAAATCATCCTCATGCATGTCAATGCACCATCTCAAGCTACAAAGAATACCTCTGTGCCATTGGCTGCTATGGGTATAAAAGGAGATAAACTCATGGTGTGGCCACCATCTTCCCCTGACCTCAACCCTATAGAGAACCTTAGGAGTATAATCAAGCAAATGATCTATGAGGGTGGGAGGCAGTTCACATCAAAGCAGCAGCTCTGGGAGGCTATTCTGACATCATGCAAAGAAATACAAGCAGAAACTCGCCAGAAACTCACAATATCAATAGATGCCAGAATTGTGAAGGTGATATCAAAGAAGAGTTCCTATGTTACCATGTAACTTGGCCAGTTAGGATGTTTTGGAGTTAAATAGCTTTTTATTTCAGTCAATGTGACCTGTTAATGCTGCAAATTCAACAAATGAAAATTTTCAGTTCTTTCAAACATATCAAATGGTTACAAACTCTACTGTGCGTAATAATTTGGAACAGTGCTTTTAGAGTTTTTTTAATTTTGAAAATTATACTGTTATCATAGGGAGATTTCTTCAATAAAATTTGATGTATACTCTAACGGGTGATGACTTTTATTACACTGACTGTCATTTGCACCTACCATTTAGAAAAATCAGAGAAAAATAACATTTGCATAATCATTTGGAACACAGTGTATATATATGTACCGTATATAATATTTATTTTATTTTTTTTTACCGTCCATTTCTTTTGAAATAGTGCAAACCTTTATTATTGCAGAGGTTCAGCAACATGCGAGGCGATCTACACATATGCGATAGCAGTTCATAAAAAGTAACATATGACCATCTTATGCTTTCACATGCATGGTCTTATATGTCTGTGCACATTCATGGACTCATGAAGCACCATACTATGGATAGTGCTTGTTGGAAATGTGAAATCACTTAATTTCATTTCATTCTATACATTTAGAATAGATTTTTGGCATGTGCAAAAGTTTGTTATATGTATCATTAATATTGAACTTGTCCATGCATTGCTGCCCACTAACCTTATTCAACATTCTAGATGAATTGGTGAGCTGAATAAACTTATTTATTTTCCTTTTGTCTCCTCCAAATATGTCAGGCTTTCATAATCACTCCAACCAACCGCAAGCTCAGGTGTTACCTATGTCATAGGGAATTGGTTTTGTAATATAAGTCAGGTGCCTCGTGCAAACAGTAATATCCTGTAAGAGATTGTGTTCTGGTACTGTAAAAGGCAGGCCCCTATGCAAAGTATAGAGGAGTCACTGTGGAGCCCAGCACCATCTTGGCAATACAACACCTCAGCTACACTGTTCTACACTTTACTATTGTGTATTGCATTACGCAGTCAGTGATATTAATGATGGATCCACTGAAAGATTTGCCAGCTCTGGAACATGTCATCTTCTTCTGCACCCCAGGGGAAGAGGGTGGTTCAGCAACAGAACCAGAGAAGTCAGTGCAGGATATATATGTTCCCAGGAATTCCACTGCGCTACCAAAATTGGACCTCAAATGAAGCAAGGTAAGGATCTTGCACTGGGCTCGCATGCCAGAGAAGGTCCCCTGGAGATTACAGTCAGGACTTGAGCCAATCCCCATGCCAGCCAAGAGCAGCAGATGTCACACTCAGGAGGATTTTTCAGCATGTCTGGCATTATTACACCTGCAGCAAAGCCACAGCCACTGGATCAGCAAATCCAGGACTAGGAGCATGATGAAGAAGAGGAAGAGGAGTAGAGGCAGAAGTCCCTGTTTCCCAGACTTTTCTAGCGCATCCTCAAAGGCCGTAGACTGAAAGAATGCTATGTGGGGACCCCTACCTTCTCCAAACAACTATCAAATACAACATGAACCACCACAGGCCTGTCTGCCTTCTTGAGGAGATTTGGCTTGCTGATGCCATCACTTGAGAGTGGTTGCATTTGCTAATGACTTTGATGACCGATATACCTAAGGCATGGTAATGGCATTCACCCAGTAAAGGGGGTTTGGCTTCACAGCCAAAGAATGTACTGGCCATTGGTGCTATGTCAACCGGTCCACCCTGCTGCGTTACCATCTTCCCAAAAGACTCTACAACAATCTATGTTGGTGTGATGTCACCTTTATGAAAGTGATGGGCAGCTGGGGGTGGTTCGCAGTTGGTGTAAGTTGGGTTGCCACCTCCAATGAGTTTGAAAAGTTGCAGCAGGAGGCCAACCTGAAAAGAACGTTGCATCAGGATGGCCAGGCTTCTCTTGGTTAGTCAGCCAGCTGAACCAAAACCCACAGGGGTCATCAATCCTGAAGGGCCTGTTTGTGTTGTCCAAGGTCCTCATATCTCTCCTAGAGAAGATGGTCATCTGGAAATTTCTCCAGCCTCTTTTCTAGCAGTAGCCATGATGGGGTGGGCTAGGGGACAGGTGGTGGCAGAGAATGCCCCTGGAAGAGTAGCCCCTAAAACCCTCAGAGACCATCTGGCAGTGGAGTACTATGAGGAATGGCAACCTCCATCCCGGGCAGCACTAAGAAAG
This sequence comes from Allobates femoralis, assembly GCA_033576535.1. Taxonomy (NCBI): domain Eukaryota; kingdom Metazoa; phylum Chordata; class Amphibia; order Anura; family Aromobatidae; genus Allobates; species Allobates femoralis. The sequence continues at coordinate 118,094,952 of JARQOC010000001.1, forward strand.
TTTTTACACCAATTAAAGTGGACTTCTCTAAAAAAAGGCATGTTGCTGGGTCACTGACTAATCACTTATCTGGCATTTTGTCTGGCGAATGACTTTTTTTTATTTTTTTTTCAGTTCTTTGAAGAGTGAAGCCTGTTTTTTTGTTAATTTTATTTTTCCACTTCTGAGGTTTAGCACCAATTGCACTTCCCCCTTATGGATTAGTGGAACTGAAGCTTTTGGGCTACACCTCAAAGCCCTTAATGGACTCTACCCTTAATGGACTTTGCACCATTGTAATGGAGTCTGCTGATCCCTGTGGAAGTTTCCTTATATATACTGCACATGTTAATATATGTGTCTTTGAGAGTTATTAAAGTCTGTGCTACCTTGACGTTTTCTTTTCTTCACTCTTTGTGGACTGTTTCTGCAAAGAGGTGACTTGATGCCTCTCTGCAGAAACTAGCAAACAAGCCACAGGCCTCTATTATGACGGCATGAAGTATGGAAATGTAAGACACTACACACACTCCCGTGGAACAGGGCAAACCAAGTGCAGTCCTCAAGTGCCACAAACAGTGCATGCTTTCAGGATTTCCTTAGAATTGCACAATATTCTGGAATCATCACCTCTGCAGGTGATGAAATTACCCCCTTTGCAATGCTAAAGAGATCCTGAAAACTTGCACTGTTTTCAGACTTTGAGAAATGTAGTTGGCTACCCCTGCCCTAGAAGTCTCTGTGGTGGTAGCCAGGGGGATCAAGAGGAATCCTCAAGCCCTTTCACCACAACTACAGATCTCTCTGGATCCTCTTAGGCCCTGAACCCATGGTGCGTTTGCTGCTGTTTTTATGCAGATTTTTAGAATCTGCATCAACATCTGCTTATCTATCCTGAGGCCAAAAAAGTCTATGACAGGTCAGAAATGATATGCCCACATTGCTTTTTTTCCCCTTGCATATGTAGTTCAGATTTCTTTTTTTTTACTCCCAAATCTGCACCAAATCTGCAAGGAAAAAAACACATTGGCACAGCATTTCTAAACTCTCATACCCTTTGCTGGCTTCAGGATAGATATGCAAATTTTTATGGATATTCTCAAAATCTGCTCCAAAGAAGCATTAAACAATGTACCATGGGCACTGGGCCTTACAACAATATGGCAGGGTTACGTGCACAAATAGCACTTCCCTCGTGCTGTAAGAACAGGCACCTTCAGGTGCCTTCAAAACATTACTGTAGTCCAGACTTAAGAGGTCACAAAGGGACTATCCCTCAATCTTGAACTGAGCTGCCATCCCTGACATCACCCCTCCTCACAAATGCTGTCTCATGATACCAGTGAGATACATCCAGTACATCTCACGCGATATCATAGCTCACACAAAACAGCTACTGATACAAGCGAGGTTGCCAGTGAGGTTATCTCAGTTCACACAGTGGGATTACCTGCTGCGTGGTACTTGCAGTGTAACCTGATACAACCTCAAGGAAGTCATGTGAATATCTGAGGTTCATGAGCAAGCCCAGAAACATGGTGAAAGCGAGACTGAAGCTTGTTAACTAATAGTCTGGGAAGCTAATGTCTATGCCAAAACAGCAGGGCTTGAGCTGTATTTGGCAGCTTTTGGACCCCTTTGAAGGTATTTTCTAGACCCTTGATTTTGCCTCCCATTGATTTGAATGGGGTTTTGAAGTTTGGCAAACTGTTCACCAATCTATTCAGTAAATATATGCCCATTTGGCAGTCTGAGTTGAACTCAAACTTTTATAAGGTTGACATGTACATTATATGTTGGAAAGGAGACAAAACCAATACTACTATAAAAAAAATTATATACTGTATAAACATTAAAGGGATATTCCCATCGCTAAGATTTTATCCCAATATGTAGTAGATGTAATGATAACAATATTTGCAAAAACCTCTAATTCGATAAGTAGTATAGTTGTCCTGATTCCATTTGTCTCTTAATTCATGTGCAGGGCATAACAGTAACTTAATTATCCATGGTTATGACCACTAGCAACTAACGAACAGACACTATATCAGTAGTTATAACCATGAATAATTAAGCTACTGTAATGTCTTTCACATGAGGTAAGCAACATAGCTAATTAGGACAACTATACTACATTTCTAATTGGAGATAATTGCTAATATTATTATTACACCTACTATAGTACATAGGGATAGGATCTTACACTACCTCTAAATCACATGGAACTGTAACATAGCAATCATAGCACAGTTATTGATATGTAATTGATTATACAGTAACTTCTGATTTTGAGTTAGTTTGGAGGTAGGCCTCTTGTATGCCTCTCTTCTCAAGGATTATACTTCCATAAACAAAATGTGCAAAGAATTCCTTTTTTGTGAATTTTGATATACAGTTTTGTCATGTGCATACATCATTAATATGGTAATTGCGCAGTAAAATTAAAGGGGTTGTCCACTACTAGGATAACTCCTTTTGAATCTACTTATTCCCCCATTAAAAATAATATACTTTATACTCACCACCCATACTATTGCTGTTCCAGTGCTGTCGGTAACCATGCCTCTAGGCTCATTTGATACTGTGACATCACATGAGTCCCATGTCCAATCCCTGCCAGCTTCCTCTTCCCACCTTCGGACCAAATTATCTATCAACTGGAAGTGAGCGGCAGCTGTAGCACTCAAGTTCTGTTGATAGCTCGTTGGGTCCGAAGGCGGGAGGAAGGAAATCGATGATGATAGAATGTGGGGCTCTCATGATGTCATGTGATCCTCAAGCCGCAATTATTGACAGCACTGGAACGGAAGCAGCATGGGTGCTGAGTACCAGATTTATTATTTTTAATTGGGGAAACAAATGAATTCAGAAGGAGTTGTCCTAGTAGTGAACAAACCCTTTAATGAGAACTTGTCTGAAGGTTTTGCTGCCTCATCTGATAACTACATATAGAAGGGACAGAGATCCTGATTCTGATAGCTTTCATAAACCACTGTTTATTTGCTGTAGCTCTGCCAATTTTCTAAATGAAAAACTCATGCTATGTAGTCCTCAATATTCATAAGCTTTGACTAGCCACACCTTTACCACTTTATAGGAAGCCTTGTGCTTGTGCACAGTGATAGTAAAAAGCTGTCACTCAATGGTTTACACAGAGCCCATCATTGTGAGAACTAGCAAAGCTATGGTTAGTAAATCAATGATTTGATCTAAGGTACTGCAAGAAACTCAATAATGCCAGTTTCACACCTCAGTAAAATACACCTTGTGCTTGGAATGGAACACCCAGACCCACCAAGACTTCCTGACCTGAGATAACTGACTCATATTTTTCTATGATGCCGATAGCATGTCAGGAGGCCCAGCATTTGGGCAAGGTATACATACCCGAATATAATTTTCTTTAAAAGATATGAACACCTTCAGAGGCATTTTTTTATTTTACATAAATATCTCACTGGTGGATTTTCAGTGAAGGTTAACCGATTCTCCAACCTTTATGAAATACGGGGGTTATAGAGGACACATTTGATAGTAAAACCAATTGTAAAAAAAAACACTTTTAAATAAAAACACATACATTTAATAAAAAACAATTTGCACTTGAATTTGTTGATTTTCCTTCATTTTACTTATATTTAGGACTTCTTAATAATTAAAAGCAAAAATATTCTATTGTCGCGGATATTTCTGCGGCTGAATGCACGGCAGGAATATTTTTCCTATACTTATTTTGAAAAGCTAGTTGAACTCACTTGGGAATATTGTGGGATTTTATACACGAAGCTAACTAGCCACTTTCTTCATCAATACATGGAGCGATTAAATTAGTATTCATTTGAGCTGTACTGCACCAAAGCATACAAACACCATTTTAAGCTGAAAAACAAGTAGTGCCCTGGGATTTGTTTAGAAACAACTTTGAAATTACTGGTAGAGTGAGTATAATTGCAGTTCTCTCACTATGTGTGGTGCAGATCATTAAACCTATCACAAGTCAGATGGAAATGAGCCGTTTAGAAGCAGCCTTCATTATATAACTTTATATTGAATTCTCTGCAAAATATGTTACTTTAGTTTGTCAGATATAAAAATGACACCGGAAGTCGGGAAAATAATGAAGTCTAACAGATGTTTTCTTGCTAATGTGATAAAGTAAAAAAACATCATTACTTACTAAAACGAACTTTTTCAGCAGCCAGTGAGTTTTTCAGGGACATCATTTGTGTATATCATTGTGCTTTTGTCACTGAAAGGATAAAAAATATGTATATACAATATATGATTCATTGTAGTTCAACTACCATAAACAAAGTTTATATGTGCAGGACAGATAACTAAGGTAATTGTATAGTATAGTTCTGTTTGAAAATGATTGCGTATTATTTCTGTAAAAGAATTCTTAGGAACAGGATTCCTCACTCCCTACTTTTAGTAATGGTCCAGTAATCATATATTGTCACAGATAGAAACAGGAACCCATTAAAAGGGTTGTGCCGTAAGCAATTGTACATTTTAATTAACATATTTTCCGCTCTATAAGGCGCACCGGATTATAAGGCTCACCATCAAAAAAGGGCTGCTAAGCTGTCTTGGTCCATATATAAGGCACAGGGGATTATAAGGCACACCTTGTGACCATAAATAAAACAAAGCTCAGACCCCCCATCATCCTCCAGTATCCCTCTGTAGCCCCCCATCATCCTCCGCTGTCCATCTGTAGCCCCCCATGATCCTCCACTATCCCTCTGTAGCCCCATCATCCTCCGCTGTGTAGCCCCCATCATCCTTCACTATCCCTCTGCAGCTTCCCATCATCCTCCACACACACACACAGTCAGACACACACACACCCGGTGATCGGTGATCGGTGGCATGCTGATCAGCAGTAGAAACAAGGTATGCCTTATTTTCGTGGAAGTGCCTTATATTTGCAGGCACATGGCATCCCCTAGCTTACTTTCAGGAATCGCCGTATATAAGGCGCACCGCACTATAAGATGCACTTTTGATTTCAGAGAAAATCTTAGGCTTTTAGGTGCGCCTTATAGTGCGGAAAATATGGCAATAATCTTAGAATCAAAATAAATTCCACAATAGGATGTGTTAACAAATAATGTTCCTGTCCCGAGATATTCTTATAAATGTGCCCTGTGTAATATACCGTATATACTCGTGTATAAGCCGACCCGTGTATAAGCCGACCCCCTACTTTTGCCCCAAAAATCTGGAAAAACCTATTGACTCGTGCATAAGCCGAGGGTGGACCTCAGCACAGGTATACAGCCCCCAGCAGTGTGGTATACAGGCCCCCCCCAGTGGTATACAGGCCTCCCCAGTGGTAGTATACAGCAGCCCCAGTGGTAGTATGTAGCATCCCCAGCAGCCCCAGTGGTAGTATACAGCAGCCCCAGTGGTAGTATACAGCAGCCCCAGTGGTAGTATATAGGAGCCCCAGCAGCCCCAGTGGTAGTATACAGCAGCCCCAGTGGTAGTATACAGCAGCAGCCCCAGTAGTATATACAGCCCCAGTGGTAGTATACAGGCAGCCCCAGTAGTATACAGGCAGCCCCAGTAGTATATACAGCCCCAGTGGTAGTATACAGGCAGCCCCAGTAGTATACAGGCAGCCCCAGTAGTATATACAGCCCCAGTGGTAGTATACAGGCAGCCCCAGTAGTATATACAGCCCCAGTGGTGTATACAGCCCCAGTGGTAGTATATTGCAGCCCCAGTGGTGTATACAGCCCCAGTGGTAGTATATTGCAGCCCCAGTGGTAGTATACAGCCCCAGTGGTAGTATATTGCAGCCCCAGTGGTAGTATACAGCCCCAGTGGTAGTATATTGCAGCCCCAGTGGTAGTATACAGCCCCAGTGGTAGTATATTGCAGCCCCAGTGGTAGTATACAGCCCCAGTGGTAGTATATTGCAGCCCCAGTGGTAGTATACACCCCAGTGGTAGTATATTGCAGCCCCAGTGGTAGTATACAGCAGCCCCCATAATCCAGGGCCCCCCCAGCCTGACTCCGGTCACCTGTAAAGGAAACTATACTTATCACTGCCCGCTGTCCGCGCCCGCTCGCAGCTGCCGACCGCGATCCTCCATCTTGCATCTTCTTCCTGTTTCCTGTGCTCGTCGCAGGGAATGACGTCATTGCCCGCGACGAGCACAGAAACAGGAAGAAGACGCAAGATGGAGGATCACGGTCGGCAGCTGCGAGCGGGCGCGGACAGCGGGCAGCGATAAGTATAGTTTCCTTTACAGGTGACCGGAGTCAGGCTGGGGGGGCCCTGGATTACGGGGGCTGCTGTATACCGATGTATACATCGGTATGTACCGATGTATACATCGGTATACAGCACTGACTCGCGTATACCCCGAGGGGGGTACTTTTCAGCTCAATTTTTGGGCTGAAAAACTCGGCTTATACGCAAGTATATACGGTATGTGTCCAACCATGCAGGAACAGGTCAGATATACCACAGCTCCTGGCCAGGGAAGGAGGTAAAAGAGTATATAAAGACATTACAGCCGGGGATTACAGATGATTCTTTCTGTATGTAAAACATTTCATTGTCTGATTAAAAACTTGTTTAACATCACAGAAAGAATCATTTGTGATCCCCGACTGTAATGTCTTTATACTCGCTTTTATTTCCTCTCCTGCTCAGAAATTGTGGTATATCTGACCTGGTCCTGCATGGTCATACACATTCTGTATATTACACAGAGGCACATATGCAAGAATATCTCAGGAGAGGAATATCCATTGTGGAACTTATTTTTATTCTAATATTTATTAATTAAAATATACAATTGTTCATAGCACAACCCCTTTAAAGTCCATGCGTTAGTATAACGCCGAAAGGAGCACCATATGACCTTCATACTGTTAGGACCTTCTAATAAAAGAGGACAAAAGTTGTTTTGCAAACAGGGATAACAAGTTAAGTAAACATATCCACAAACATAGAGAACAGTAAAATAAAGTAAAGGATTCAAGGCGGTTTTAGGGTATGTGCCCACAGGAAGGTTTTGCTGTGTTTGAGATCAGGTTTTGCCTTGGTTTTATGTAAATCTATGCTAATCTAATCCTGAGTTTTTGGTTTCCATCAAAACCTATGTGATCAGGGGAAAGCTTTCACACACACACTGTTTTTTTTTCTCTACAGAAAATGGAAATACCACAGGTGTTTCAACTTTATCAAAAGTTCAACAAAGAATTGACATGCTCATTCTTTCTAATGGCGGGTTTACACGTTGCGATATCGTAGTACGATTTCAATGAAAAGTCACGTGGTTCGATCGTTGGACCCGATATCGTTCCTGCGTTGTATGGTGTGAACGTCCAATACGATGCAGGAACGATGTCAATGCTATATCGGGGATTGAATGAGCGTGCTATTCAATGCCCCGATATTGAAGGGAGATCGGAGCTGGATCGTGCTGTGTGACAGCCCAACTACGATGTGAAGTTCAACGTCACCCATTCACTCCCATGTTAAAGGATCGTTCCTGGGTTGGGGGGCGTAGACATCGCACGGACGTTGTATTCCGATATCGCAGCGTGTAAACCTCCGATGTGATGCGGGAGAAACGTGCACTAAATGCGCGCTCCCGCGCCATTGTGTTGCGATATCGCAACGATATTGAAGCGTGTAAACCCACCATAAAACACAGCAAAACCTGAGGTCTTTCCACTTTCTTCACCAAACAAAAACCAATGTTTTGGGTCAGCTAATCCTAGAATCATAGGTTTTGCTGGAAAACAAAAATGCAGCAAATCCTGTGGTGTTTACACTTTCTCCAGAGAACAAAAACCAATGTGTGTGAAAGCTTTTCCCTGATCACATAGGTTTTGCTGGAAACCAAAAACTCAGGATTAGATTAGCATAGATTTACATAAAACCAAGGCAAACCCTGATCTCAAACGCAGCAAAACCTTCCTGTGGGCACATACCCTTAAAAGGTAATCTGGTTACAATCCAATACAATGGTGCGGATGAGAGCCGTCCTGGCATAAAGACCAGATAGACAAATGAAGTGCAAGGAATAGTGCAACTATATAGCAGTTTGCTTAGGCTGGGTACAACACACAGATCACTGGTACATCTTATATATTTAAAGTCTAGCAGTTACACAATAAAGGACCTTTCAGGTCTTGGTCTGAACTCACAGATATATGTTAGACCAGATGGATGAAAAACCATGACATATATCCTTAAATGCTGTCCACTCTGTCACATGTATGAGTGGGTGGAGGAAGGGTGGAGGAAGGGTGGGCGGTCTCTGTGCGGTAGAACACATGCGCCGTGAAGCGTCTGTGATAGGCTGATGCAATACCATGTGACTCCGGTCACATGGTTAAAAATGAGGTTGAGGCTTGCTGTGGCCATGCCCCCTGAGGAAGCCTGTAATGTGAAAGAGGTGGGCGTGGCCTGGAAGTCTCCTGGCAATGATTACACCTTACAGGTAATGACACTTACTAAAACTATTGTGTGCTTGCTTGTACAGGGCTCAGACCTGGCAGTCATTGGGCACTAGACTTAGGTTTTGCCTGCAATACCTATCTGTAATTTATGCACTAGCACTTTATAGTAAGGTTGATTTCCTCATACATGTCACAGAGTGGACAGCATTTAAGGATATATGTCATGGTTTTTAAATTAATTAATTTTTAATTAAAATATTTTATGGTTGATTTAAACAATGTAAAAAAAAATATTGCTTTCATTTCTATTTTATTATTTTTGCCAAAAAAATATATAGTTTAAAATCAAAATAGGCATGAGATGCTTGAATTTAAAAAAAGAGATGAGCCAACCTTTCAAGGTTCGGTTCGGTTTGGGTAGCTGAACCTCCTGGTGTTGAGCAAACCTGTTCGGCGTTCGGGTACTTTACATTTCTAAAACTCCCTGCCTAATGGAAATTATACTTTTACTATAAAATGACTTGTCCATTACTGGTCATCCATAGCCTAATTAATTCAGCTCCCAAATTAAAATGAAAAGATTATTTACTCAAGTTCTGTAGTGGTACCATTCCAGTTATGACGGCATCATTGCTCCCAGAGAGTGAAGTGACTAGTGTCAGGTATCGGCTGCAGCTCATTAATATTTTGTCATTGCAGGCTTTTGCTCTAATTAAATACTAAAGACTGCAGCTGATAAGCTCATTAGCTTCAGCCATCATATGGCGTAACAATGTCAAATCACTGCTTGGGACAGTGATGTCAACATTGCTGGAACAGGCTGCTGCAGGAGATGAGATAACACTTTTTATTTAAATTTGGGTTCTGATAAGAGATGGGCAAACCTGCTCGTGTCCCAATTTAAGGTGCTTTACTCTACCGAAACCACTTGAGCAAGCATCTTTGCGCTTGGGTATGCTTGCTGCTTGGCCCAGTGCGAGCCACTTGCTTTGTTTCATCAGCTCTCACTAAAGGCCACTTCACACACACAGATATCTGAGTCCAATATCTGAACAGATCTCTGGTTGCAGTGAAATCATGGATACATTGCTCCATTTTGTGGCTGTGTACAACATGGAGCAATGTATCCATGATTTCACTGCAACCAGAGATCTGTTCAGATATTGGACTCAGATATCTGTGTGTGTGAAGTGGCCTTAATGGTTAAAATAGAGTTTTCAGCCATAATGAATTTGTAGAATTAAAAAAATAACAAATCTCTGCCCTCCCGCCTCCCAGAAGAGATTTACTTACAGCTGGCTATATGTGGGCAGAGATCTCAAGTGCCCAATTAGTGTCTTCAAATGAGGTTCTGGTCAAGTTTTGGCACTGAACAGTCTGTTTTTAAAAGTCCGGCTCCACCCCCGAACCCAAACTTAAATTGGTTCGCTCATCTCTAGTGCTATGCTAATTATGCTGGGGTTGTCCAGTAAAAGACAACCCATTAATGGTATAACCCAGGGACCAGACGGTATGAGAATAATACAAAAGCTTCTGCATATGCAATAAAACATCCCACAATCCCACAACATAACATATTGCTTTAAAAAGGATTTTTTTACTTGAATTGTCTCCACCAATTAGTGCAGGTCAGCAAATTCTAGGACAGTTTTTCTTTTTCTTCTGCGCCCCTCCATTCTAAAGCTATTCCTCCCACTTACCACTAATAATAGTATAAACTATACCTGCCATTTAGCTCAGAACTTAACTGTTAAGGTACCGTCACAAGCCGCCATATCGCCGGCGAGATCGCTGGTAATTCCCGAATTCGGCGATGTGAAAACTACATCGCATGTGCATAGTGGTGTGTGACTGGGCGAATCTACGGCGAGAAATCGCTGGTGGAGCGCCGCCTAATTGCCCTGCACTGCAGTGAAATCAGGCGATATCCACCAGGCGATTTCAGCAGATTGTGCCGTGTGACAGGGCGATAGTGTCGTCCACAGCGATCCTGAAATAAATCCCGTAGGCATGCTTAGATGTTGTTTTTTTCACGCCACATCTGCGGCAATTGGTGGGTGATACTGCTTTCCGATAGGCTGGCCATGTCCAAGGCGCCTTATTTGATGACCCGTGCATTCACGCAAGGCTGACCAATGGGAACGCAGTTCCGTCCACCAATCGCAGTGATAGGGGCGCGGTGAAACCCACTCTAGCACGCCCCTATCAAAACAGTATACCCACATCACTGCTACGATTGTGGCGTGTGATGCGGCGATGTGTGAAGAAAAGATCGCTTTTGGTCTTCTGCAGGCGCTTTCCGGAACGCAGGATCGCCGGAGATCGCACGCAAGATCGCTACATGTGACAGCTCCACAGCGATCACAAAAAAGTGCCCGAAATGTGCGCGCTCACGTCAAATCGCCAGCGATATGGAAGCCATATGGCGGCGTGTGATGGTACCTTTAGGCTGTGCTTTGAAATCTCTCTCCTCCTTGCCAGTCCGGTCTTGACTTTGCCCACATAGAACGTCTGTGGTATACACATTGTTTTTGAAGAGAAAACCATTATTATGATGAGGCTTAACATTTGAATAGAGGCGCACAGAAGAAAAAGTAAAGCTGTTCTAGAATCAGTGGTGGAACCCAATTTGGAGGAGCTACTCGGTTTAAATATTAAAAAAATTCAATTAAATGTTTGTTTGTTTTTTAAACTATATCAGATCATAGAAAAGTATTTCAATGCAGGCAAGTGTGACTAGACACTTAGGGCCTTTTCACAACTATGGCTTGTCTGCGTTTGCCTGCGTTTGTGTTTAAATGCGTTTTTACTAAAAACGCATTGAAACGCATCCAAAAATGCACCCATAAGGTGCAATGGAAAATGCATTGCAAACGCATGTAAAAACGCATATGCGTTTGCGAAAACGCATGCGTTTTTGCAAACGCAGCCAAATACACGGGCTGCTGCGTCTAGGGACAGTACAGAGACCTTTCTAATGATCTCTTTGCTCTTAGGCCTGAGACTGGGACAAGGGGGCATCCTCTACGTCTGGAGGAAAGAAGGTTTAATCATAATCACAGACGCGGATTCTTTACTGTAAGAGCAGTGAGACTATGGAACTCTCTGCCACATGATGTTGTAATGAGTGACTCACTACTAACATTTAAGAAGGGCCTGGATGCCTTTCTTGAAAACTATAATATTATCAGTTATACATACTAGATTCTTTGATAGGACGTTGATCCAGGGAATTAGTCTGATTGCCGTATCTGGAGTCAGGAAGGAATTTTTCCCCCAATGTGGAGCTTAGTGTTGCCACATGGGTTTTTTTTTGCCTTCCTCTGGATCAACATGTTAGGCTATGGGTTGAACTAGATGGACTTAAAGTCTTCCTTCAACCTTAAAAACTATGTTACTATGTTACTATGTTACTATGTTACCTGTGTTTTCCACCAATCACACCATATTGCTCATAGTCTATGGGCAGGAATCTTGTCCAAGTATATTTACTGACTGAGTGTTCACAATAAAATCATGGAGATTTCTCTGATATACATCTAAGGCCAGCTTCACATCACAATTTTTACCTGTCAGGTTCTTTTCGGTGTTTTGCAGGATGCACCGGACAGAACCTGATCAGGTTTTGCCCCCATGCGTCCCTATGGTGCCGGATGGCAGTTATTTGCCATCCGGATTTGTGTCTGTCCGCCTGGATCTGGGTGTTTTCATTTTTTGCCCCAGACACAAAATCGGAGCTTGCAGCATTTTTTTGTGTCCGGGGCAAAAAACGAACAAAACCGGATCCTCTCGGATCCAGGGCAATCTGGCGCCCATATCAGGGGTGTCTATAGGTGCTGGATCATGCCGGTTCCGCAAAAAAATGATCTGGTTCCTGAACGCCAGGTGCTAATAGAGAGGCGACTCTGAAATTCCCGCTGTGCTTGTTCGGCACTTGGGCAGCGCAGCATAACAGAGTCATCGCTGAAGATCAGCACATGGAGAGCTCCATGGCTGAAATTTCAGCACCGCGGCTGAAATGTCAGCACTGCGGCTAGCTCCCCTGCAGTTGCGGTGAGGAAATTTCAGTACTGGACAGAGCGAGCAATGAAGCCGGCAAAAAGCAGGATCGGAGGGCAAATTTGCCCTCCGGTTCTGCTCATCCGTGGCTGTCAAGTTCTGTCCGGTGCATCCTGCAAAACATTGGACAGAGCCTCACATACAAAAACCGTGGTATGAAGCCAGCCTGACCCTAGGGTCACACTTGTGTCAACCCTTGCGGCTGACACAAGCGCTTAAAACGTAGAACTTTCCAAAGAAGCGCATAGCATTAACACTATGCACTGCAGGAGAACGCTTTCCCTAGTTACCTGATATTTACCTTCCCAACCAGCCACACACAAAGTTGCTGGGAGTGCGCTTTAGCAGAGCGCACAGGAAACGTTGCAGACAACATTTCGTGTGCGCTGTTATAAAGCGCACTCCCAGCAGCTTTGTGTGTGACTGGTTGGGCAGGTAAATATCAGGTAACTAGGGGCAGTGTTCTCCCGCAGCGCATAGCGTTAACACGATGCGCTGCTGGGAAAAGTTAGAAGTATTAAGTGCTTGCGTCAGCCTCAAGGGCTGACGCAAGTGTGACCCTGGCCTAAGGATAGGGCCACACTTGCGTCAGGCATTGCAGTAACTGGATCCAGTTTTTGACATGGTGAAATATTGAACACCGGATCCGTTAACGCACCCATAGACTCCAAAACAAAAAACACAATGACAAAGTGCAATCCATTTAAATCCAGTTAAATCCAGTGAAAACATGGTCTGCAACATTTTTTTGTGCATTTTCAAAAACACATGTGTTTTTTTAACATGGCCCCTATGGGAAATGCATGCGTTAATGCATGGTACATATATGTACCATGCGTTAATGCATGTGTTAATGCTAGCCTAAGGCTGGTTTCACACTGCAGTTTTTTTCCCTGATCAGGTTTCAACCGGTTTGAGTGCCAAAACCAGGAGTGTCTCCAAAACTCAGAAATAGGTGTCAATCTTTCAATTATAGCTTTTTTACAAGTTCCTCTCCTGGTTTTGGCACACAAACCAGATGGAACCTGATCAGGAAAAAAACTGCAGTGTGAAACCATCCTAAGGCCAGGGCCATACTTGCGTCTCCAATCCAGTTACTGGATCCAGTTTTTTTCATTTTGAGATGTTGCAAAACGCATACATTAATGCACCCATAGACTCCAATGCAAAAAACGCATTGCAAAAGTGTGCAAAAGTGGAATCCATTTAACGCATTGCATTATTGAGAAATCCATTTTAAATAGGGTCTGCAACGTTTTTTGGTGCTTTTTCAAAAATGCATGCTTTTTTTTTAACATGGGGGTCTATGGGAAACTCATGCGTTAATGCATGGTACATATAGGTACCATATGTTAACGGAACCGGTACCGGATCCGGTAAAAATGCCTCAAAAATGGCAAGGGGAAAAACTGGATCCAGTAATGCATCGGGTAAACGGATGCAACCTCTTAAGTGTTGCCCTAGCTGAAGGCTGGCTTCACACCACAGTTTTTGTCTGTCAGCGTGGATCCTGTTTTTTGCAGGATCACCCTGACTCGACCGGACAGAACCTGATGGGTTGAACCAGATGGCAAATAAACACCATGATCCTCTTTTTTTCCAGGATTCATTTCTTTCATTTCTCCATTGAAAAAGATTGTGAATTAATTGTCCATAGGCTATAATGGGTGGAGCTGCTGTCCATGGTGCTGAAGGAGCATTCTGAGAATGCTCACTGCTAAAAGCTGGATCAGGGAAACATATTAGGTTTTCTGGCACCTTAGACTCCCATTATATGCATACCGGATTGTGCCGGATTCAGTTCTTTCCGGTTTTGTCCAATTTTTGCACCGGAGACAAAAATGCTGCAGGCTTCGATTTTGGGGATGGTGAAAACCCTGACAAAACCAGATTAGGCACAGAAAACACAAAATCTGATGGCCACATAGGACCAATCCGGCATGATAGGTATACATGGGAGGCAAAACTGGATCAGGTTCTGTCCGGTTCAAAACAGACAAAGCCTGAAGCTGAAAACCGTGGTGTGAAGCCAACCTAAGGTTGGACCGGACAGCCGTGGATCCGATTTTGCCCCTATTGTATCCCTATGTCGCCAGATGGGGCCTGATGGCAGTTATTTGTCATCTGGTTTGGTGTCTGTCCGGCAGGATCTGGCTGTTTTCGTTTTTGCCCCGGACACAAAATCGGAGCTTGCAGCATTTTTTGTGTCTGAGGCAATAATTGAACAAACTGGTTCCCCCTAGATCTGGGGTGATCTGGCACCCATAACATGGGAGTCTATGGGCGCCAGATCACGCTGGATCCGGCAGAAAAACAATCCAGTTCACGGACGCCGGATGCTGAAAGAGTGGCGGCTCTGAAATTCAAGCTGTGCTCATTCAGCACCTGGACAGCGTAGCTTAAAGAGTTGCAGCTGAAATTTCAGCACTGTGGCTAGCTCCTCTCCAGCCGCAATGCTGAAATTTCAGCACTGGACAGCGGTAGCCACATGCAGGAATGATTCCGGCACAAAACAGGATCGGAGGGCATATTTGCCCTCTGGTTCTGTTTGTTCGGGGCTGTCAGTTTCTGTCTAGTGCATCCGGCAAAGCACCGGACAGAACCTGTCAGGAAAAAAACGTGGTTAAGGCTGGTTTCACACTGTAGTTTTTTCCCTGATCAGGTTCCATCCAGTTTGTGTGCCAAAACCAGGAGAGGAACTTGCAGAGAAAAACTATAACTGAAAGATTGACACCTGTTCTCAGTTTAAAGACACTCTTGGTTTTGGCACACAAACCGGATGGAACCCGATCAGGTAAAAAACTGCAGTGTGGCTAGGGTCAGAACTTGTGAGCTTGCATCCGTTGGAAGGATAGATTAAAGGATCCTTTTTTTCCCCTTGTATGTTCATTTTTAGCACATGTGTTAATGCATGCATTAACGCATGGTACATATATGTACCAAGCATTAACGCATGCATTTCCCATAGACTTCCAGGTTGAAAAAATACATTAGTTTTTGCAAAAGCGCCAAAAAGTGCTGCATACTGCATTTTTGCAATGTGTTTTTTGCATTGGAGTATACGAGTGCGTTAAAGCATGCATTTTTAAACATTTGCACAAGAAAATAGCGCATGCATTTATTAAATGCATGATGCAAGTCTGACCCTAGCCTTAGGCTAGGGTCACACTTGCGTTTTTAGTTTGAAATCCTGATCCGGTTTTGAGCTTTTAAAAAGCTCAAATCCGGAGCAGAAAACGCTTCTCATAGGAGCCCATTATGGTAACTGTATTGCTTTACAAGTAATCCGCTTACCAGCTCCAAATCTGCAGCCTGCGTGAAAAATCATGCAGGCTGCAGTTTTCGGAGCTATTCCAACCTCCGCTATGCGGTAACCACATTGCTTAGGATGTGTAATCCTGAGCAATGCGGTAACCGTATAGTTTGCTCATCCCTGCTGCCACAGGGATGAGCGAACTGTAAAATCTGTGAAAAAAGACTGAATAGTAATATTAATTGTGGGCAATATGTCTCTAGGGGTTGCCCACCCCTCTAGAGACATGCTGGCCACTCAGGACGGCATGTCATGTGTTAATAACCCCTGTACAGTTAGCCGGCTATTGTCGGCTCTGTACATTTTTTTCAATGAAGCCGTGGCTTCCCTCTCAGCTGCGCACATACTATACTCAATGTATGTATAGTATGTGCCGAGGTCCTGTACGCATTTACAGTAGATCTACGGGCAGCGCAGTGCCATAGATCTACTGTAAATGCATACAGGACCTCGGACAGCGGCACATACTATACGTACATTACGTATAGTATGTGCGCAGCTGAGAGGGGAGCCGCGGCTTCATTGAGAAAAATGTACAGAGCCAACAATAGCCGGCTTACTGTACAGGGGTTATTAACACATGACATGCCGTCCTGAGTGGCCAGCATGTCTCTAGGGGGGTGGGCACCCCCTAAAGACACGTTGCCCACAATTATTATTAATATGTCATCTTTTTTAACAGATTTTACAGTTTCCTCATCCCTGCGGCAGCAGGGATGAGCAAACTATATGGTTACCGCATTGCTCCGGATTACACATCTGGAGCAATCCGGTTACCGGGTTGTGGCTTCATCCACTCATTTTGCTAGTAAAATGTGTGTGAAGCAAATTGCGTTCACCGCATCCGGATCTGGATGCGGTGAATGCAGTTTCATTTTCAAATGTGACCCTAGCCTTAGTGTTGGATCAAAATCACCAATTCAAGTCTAAGGCTAGGGTCAGACTTGTGTCATGCATTTGCTAAATGCATGCGCTATTTTCAAGTGGAAATGTTGGAAAACGCATGTGTTAACGCACTTATAGACTCCAATGCAAAAACGCATTGCAAAAGTGCAATGCATTTGATGCTATGCATTTTTGAAAGTGCACCAAAAATGCGGTATGCAGCATTTTTTGGTGCTCTTGCAAAAACACATGCATTTTTTTAACATGGGAGTCTACAGAGAACGCATGTGCTGAGAATGAAAAAAATGTCATGAAAATGGCAAGGGGAAAAACAGGATCCTTTAATGCTTCCAATGGATGCAAGCTCCCAAATGTGACCCTAGCCGAATGCTCCATTCACACTGTGCATTTTTGGTCTGTTTTTTCTCGGCAGTTTTTGTAGCCAAAACCAGTAGTGGAACAATTAGAGGAAAAGTATAAGGCCTAGTTCACATCTGCGCTCTGTAAACGCAAGTGTTAAAGTGGTTGTGTCACAGCGCATGAGCTAGTCCAGACGCACCGGAAACGCGTCATGCAACGTTTCCATTGCAACCAGACTAGTGCATGCGCTGTGATACAGCCCCTTTCACACTTGCGCTACCAGGTTCCGTTTGACTGCGCTCGCCCATACAAGCTAATGGTGGCATCATCACGATACATGTCCTTTGTGCTCCGATGTGCTTGGCTGCGCTTGCACTGCGCTACCACCTGTGCTAGTGCAATCCTGCCAAATGCTCTGGAGCGCAGAAGTGAAATGGCCCTAATAGAAACACGTCACCACTTATCACCCACTCCTGGTTTTGGCTACAAATACTGATGAGCAAAAATAGACCAAAAATGCTCAGTGTGAATGGAGCTTAAGGCTAGGGTCACACTAGCGCCAAGCTTCCACCACAAGGATGCATTTTTTTTCATATTAAAATTTGTGCAAACGGATGCGTTAATGCACCTATAGACTCAAATACAAAAAACACATGGCCAATGTGCTATGCGTTTGGCACTATGCATTTTTTTAGTGCACATCATAACGCGGTCTGCAGCGGTTTTTGGGCCATTGGGAAACGGATGTGTTTAATTTAACATTGGAGTCTATGGCAAACGCATCCGTTAGCGCATGGTACTTATGTGTACCATGCATTATTGCATGGATTAATGCATGTGTCAAAAATGTACACACATGTCATGTGAATTCCAGGAGAAAAAAACATCCTTTTAACGCATCCTTTTAGCAGATGGCACTACTCAAGTGTGACCCTAGCCTAAGTCTCTGTACAAAAATTGGACATCACTCAATTGCCATCCTTGTGTTGTCCATTTTTCTCAGATTATTTGATAGGAAAAGCTTGAAAAAAATCCTTTTTTTCCATTCAGAAAATATGGTGAAGTTCTGATAGTAAAAATAAACATATTGACCTAACTCTGCTGAAAAATAAAAAACCCTGATGAAACCCAAACCATTTTAATGCGTATGAAAAAAGTCAATGATGTATGAACATAATTTGGGTTAAAGAATGTTACATCTTTGTTATAGCACTATAAGACTAGGATCACACTTGAGTAGTGCCATCTGCCAAAAGGATGCGTTTAATGGATGTTTTTCTCTCTTGCATTCACATGATGTTCATTTTTAACGCATGCCTTAACGGATGCATTTGCCATAGACTCTAATGTTATATTAACACATCCGTTTCGCAAAATGCTGCGTTATGATGTGTGCTAAAGACAACGCAGTGCCAAACGCATAGCAATTTGGCATTTTTTGTATTGGAGTCTATGGGTTTGTTAACGCATTCGTTTGCAGAAATTGTTAGATGAAAAAAAACGTTTCCTTTTGACGGATGCTTTGGTGCCAGTGTGGCCTTAGCCTCACTCACAAAAGTGCTAGAATTACATGGATTGAGACCTTTATTAATCTTATTTTAATTCTGTTTATTTTTATGTTTACATCATCCCTTAATTCACGTTGCTTAAGGCTAGAATGAATTATTATAAAGTATTATTTAATTAGTTTTATAAATGTAAGATAATACAAATGTGTACACTGCAAGGGAACAGCTAAGAGTCAATATTTACTCTTTGCCGTAACCTGAAACATATGTAAAATTGGACGTATACCCAAGAATGAAACCTGTCTTGTTCGGTTGAACGTGCACAATTAGCATTAAACAAATTCTACTTCTATATAAAAGTAATCAACGTGTTCACAAGTGCTTTATAGGTAACAAAGTGTATATCCATCACCATGGTAATTCTGTATGACTAAAAACCTATTAAGATTCCTTCTTCTTTCAACAAAGAATGCAGGACCAATATACCAAACAAAGCAAAGCTGAGCAAGAATGATGAAGTGCCGAAATTAGCAGAAATCCATCAGCTCTGCTGCAACAAACTGCACAATTAAAAAGAGTGGAAATGATTTCAGCTACAGACTTTTTCATTTAGACAGAAAGAAAGTAATCCCTACAAAGAATGCTTCCTAATGCCATACAATTCATTCCAAATTTAAATGAAAAACATGGTATATGCTTTACAAAGGAGAAGTAAATGGCATTGCATTCTTCCTCCACACCTGGTCTTTTGAAGTTTAATTGAATTTAAAGATCCATGTCCTACCATGTTATAGGTCTCCTTGTTAGCCTCACAAAATAAATGCTGGTGCCGTAGGAATAAGATCGCTAGTTTTGTAGTAAAATAGAAAAAAATCACTACACGAACATACTGTAGAATACTTTGTGAAAGTAGGCAAAGTATTCTAGATGTGACATAGGCATTGTTCACACTCAATTTGCGTTTTTTTTAGCAGGAAAAAACCACCTGCGTTTTTCTAAAAGTGCCAAAAAGTGTCCCTTGTGTGTCTGAAAGGATTTGACACTGTTTTGGACTTAGGCCAGGGTCACATTTGCGTTATGACCCTAGCCTGCCGGATTCCGGTTTTATCTTAGAACTGTTTCCAGCGCTGCATAGCGTTACCGCTATGCGGTGCTGGAAAACGCTGCCCTTAGTTACCCGCTGTTTACCTTAACGATCTGTCACACAGGCAGCGGCTTGGAGTGCGCTTTACAGCGCCGCACAGGAAACGCTGTCTGCAACGGTTTCCTGTGCGGCGCTGTAAAGCGCACTCCAAGCCGCTGCCTGTGTGACAGGTCGTTAAGGTAAACAGCGGGTAACTAAGGGCAGCGTTTTCCAGCACCGCTATGCGGCGCTGGAAAAAGTTCTAAGATAAAACCGGAATGCGGCAGGCTAGGGTCAAAACAGAGATGTGACCCTGGCCTTAGTCATTTTTTTGCCAAAAATGCAGGCAAAAACGCAGGTGCCTATACGTGTCTTGCATTAACGCATGCGTTTCCCATAGGGCCCCATGTTAAAAAAACGCATGCGTCTTTGGAAAACCACCCCTGCATTTTTTTCCAGCACCCAAAAAACGCTGCATGCAGCGTTTTTTGGACTGGGGGAAAAAAACACAAGTGGAGGTGAAAAACGCACGTACACTCAAATGTGCCCTGCGTTAACGCACCTGCGTTTTTGAAAAACTGCAAAAAAACGCAGAGAGTGCCAAAAACGCAGGTGAGTGTGAACAAGGCCATAGTTTGTGAATCTCAAAAATTACCCACCAGGTTCATGTACTGTATTCTTTAGACATGCAAACTAGTGATGAGAGAGTACTAAAATGCTCGGGTGCTCGATGCTCGGGTCGAGAATCTCGAGATACTCGTGTACTCGGCCAGAGCACCGAGCCCAATGTAAGTCAATTAGTGACAGGCTCCGCCCACAGACTTCCGGTTATAAAACTCCGGTTCCGGTTTATAAAAATTTCAAATGCTATTAAGTTGCAGATTAACACTTTGTCTGCAGGTTAATAGCGTTTTTACACTTGACATTTCCCATTTTAGATAAAAATGAGAATCACAACAATTGATTTGAGGAATGAATGAAATAACTTACTCTACTAAGCTCCTATGAGAATGAGACCTATTCACCTGCTTCAGATGTTAAAACACTGGTGCTGTTTCATCTTCCTAAGATGCCTTGTCACAAGTAGAGATAAGCGAACCTTTTAAGGTTCGGTTCATTGAGCTTCCAGAAGTTCACCTAACAGTTCGTAGAACAGTTTGACAAACCTTCCGAACACCATTGAATTCAATAACAGGCAAAATCAAAGGCATAGAAAGGACCTACAGGGGGGCTAAAAGCTGCCAAAACAGCTCAAACTATTTTACAGTGGAGCACTGCTGTTTTGGCATATTCATTAGCTTCCTAGACTATTACACTTACCTGGCTTCAGCGTCACTGTCACCTTGCTTCTGGGCCCACTCTTTGACCTCAAACATATTCACTGCTCCCCCTTCCTTTGATTAGTTAATGTCAGACTTTGCCCAACCTACCCTCTCTGTCGGCATCTGGTATAGTATGGCATTGGTTGCCATAAACAGAATCCTTTCTGTGATTGGTTTATGTCAGACTTTGCCCAACCTACCTTTTGGGTTGCCATAAATAGTATCTGATATAATCCCAAAGTGCAGTTTAAAAATAAATAATAGTTGAAAAAATTGGTATGGGACAGCCAAGATAGAGCACATGATTATGGCCTCCTTGTGGTACAAAGATAGATTTGATACACCCATTCCACCACGAGAATATTGGAAATGTAGAGCTTTCACCGCCACTCTAGGTTTTTTGTTTTTCCAAATAAACTTACCAAGAGATTGTAGGAGCCGTATCCATCTAGATCAGGGGTCTCAAACTCGGTTGGGTTGGTGGGCGGCACGTAGAAAAAAATTGATATCGGGGGGCCGCATTGCTTGCAGGCTGCTCACTGTCCGCTTATCCCGAGCGCACAGGAAACGCTGCTTGCAGCGTTTCCCTGTGCGCTCTGGATAAGCGCACACTATGCAGGCTGCTGAATGAACTGGTTACCACGATACACATCGGGTAACCAGGGACAGCGTCTGCTAAAAGCGGCCGCATACACACACCTGCGCTTCTCTGTCAAAGCATAAGTATTTAGCACAGAAGCGCTAAATACTGAGAGCGCAGGTATGTGGACAAGCCCATATATACACACCGGCACATTCACACACACTCACATACATACACACATACACATACACACTCACACATTGACACACTTACATAGGGCCATATTTGGAGTTCCTGCCGCCCTAGGCACTTTCAGCGGTCACATTCCCCCCCAGGCTGCTATCTTCGGCTGTAACAGCGCCTTACCTGACTCCACTCTTTTCATTCCGGCAGCTTCTTCCTCTGTGGCTCGCAGTCTTCCGCTTGCCGGCAGCAGCTGGCACCAGCTAGAACCCAGCGGCCGGCACCAGCCTGCACCCAGCAGCCGGCACCAGCCGCCGGCAATGTGCCGCTCAGGCGGCGCAGGTATACACTCCCACATATACATACACTCACACAGATATACACACTCACATACAAATATACACGCGCACACATATACACACTCACACATATACATACACATATACACACTCACTCAGAAATATTCACACACACATACACACACATATATACACACAGACACACTCGCAGATATACACAAATACTCACACATATACACATACACACTCACTCATATATACACACACACACTCACTCACATATACACACAAATACACTCACACACACTCATATAAACACACAAATACACACACACACTCACTCACATATACACACAAATACACTCACACATATACACATACACACTCACTCACATATACACACACATATACACACTCACTCACATATACACACACATATACACACTCACATATACACACACATATACACACTCACTCACATATAAACACACATATACACACACACTCACATATACACACAAATACACACACATATACACACTCACTCACATATACACACACATATACACACACACTCACATATACACACAAATACACACACATATACACACTCACTCACATATACACACAAATACACACACATATACACACTCACTCACATATACACACACATATACACGCTCACTCACATATACACACAAATACACACACATATACACACTCACTCACATATACACACACATATACACACACTCACACATACACACAAATACACACATATATACACACTCACTCACATATACACACACATATACACACACACTCACATATACACACAAATACACACACACATACACACTCACTCACATATACACACACTCTCTCTCTCTAACACTCACTCATACACACCTGATCAGGGGCTGGCTGAACCTAATCCGGGAGGTGGCATGACCCTGTCAGCCCTGAGGTGGCAGGTGAGAGGCCGGGGGGGGTCTTTTTGCTGGCCGGGTGAGGAGGGGGGGTCTGGGGCAATGTGCTGACAGCTCTGGCTGGGTGAGGAGCGTGGGGCGGGACGGCTGTCAGCTCCGGCGCTCACTCACCGCTGTGCTCCCGCTCTGTGAGAGGGCAGCAGCTGCGGCCGCACACTGAGAGCCCGGCCAGCCCACTTCATTAATGCCCCGGGCTCATTATACATGGAGCCTTTACTGTGACTTCCGGGTACCGCCGGCTCAAACAAGCGCTTTCGCGCTTGTACATTCATGAAAGCAGGCGGCCGGCGGACCAATCAGAAGCCTCCTGTGACGTCACAGGAGGCTTCTGATTGGTCCGCCGGCCGCCTGCTTGCGTGAATGTACAGGCGCGAAGGCGCTTGTTTGAGCCGGCGGTACCCGGAGGTCACAGTAAAGCGGTACCGCGGCAGCTCCATGTATAATGGCCCGGGGCATGCTTTTTTCTTTCATGGTGCCCCGGGCTGCACTGGGGAGTGTGGCGGGCCGCATGCGGCCCAGGGGTCGCGAGTTTGAGACCCCTGATCTAGATGGTAATTTGAGATGGAGACATCTGAACAAGTAGGTAATCTTAGGCAGCAACATCATTTTTACAATTTGTATTCTGGCAACCCAGGACGATGGGAGAAGGGTCTGCCTTTACAAGACCCCTCGAACCTCCGAAATCAGTGATTCGCAGTTCAACCTAATTAGATTTAAAAAATTGGTAATTTTAATTCCCAAATATGTAAATCCCGCTTTGTCTCACTTAAAGGGAAATGCTCTAGTATCCTTTATCAAAGGTGTAATATTTATGGGGAATACGATAGACTTTGTGGCATTTAATTTGTAATATGAGATTCTGGAGTATTCAGCCAGTGTGTTCATGACACCCAACATTTATAGATGCTAGATATGGGAGTATTTAGATCACTTAGCTGAGCCGCTGATACTTTGGGGGATGAGATTTTTTTCTAGGAAGTTACCAATTTCTTGTGGATTAGGCTGGACTGTATGGGGATCCTCTTTTAGCTTGTACAGTGAATAGTAGAATCGCCTAAATTCTTTTGCTATGTCAATCAGATTTACTACTTTAGTCCCATCAGGTTTATTCAAGTATGCAATCCTATTTCTTACCTCCCTTTTTTTGATTCACCTAGCTATAATCTTCCCAGCTCTATCTCCCATTGCATAATATTTTGTTTTGGACTTTGTAAGTGCTTTTTCATACTGGAATAAAAGTATAGCACGCAGCCTCATTTTATGTTCCATTATTTTTTGAGGCAACTGTGGGGTGGGGTTTTTCTTGTTGATTGGTTCAAGATTCTTCATTTGAGTTAATAGGTCTGACACTGCTGCCTCTCTTAATTTCTTTTCTACTGCTGCCATCTTAATGAAAATACCTCTCATGTATGCCTTGTGGGCTTACCATACCACTTCGTCTGAGGTGGAGTTATTATCATTTATGTCAAACAACTCTTTTAATTTGATCTCTATTAATTCAATATTTAGTTTGTTGGTCAGTAAAAAATCATTTAGACGCCACCTATTAGCTTTGACTGAAGAGTCCCTATCTGATATGGTGAGTGAGACAGGTGCATGGTCAGACCACGAGATCAAAATTAGCATTGCCTCAAGTGCACAACCTAGAATTCTATCATCCACAAAAATATAGTCTATCCTGCTATAGGAATTAAATCTAGGGGAGAAATGGGAGTAATCTCTCTAAAACCCCCGTCAAACGGGGCGACATCGCCGCCCATTACAGAGGCAACGTGGGTGCGTGGCCTATCGGCGGCGACATCGCCCCTACGTCGCCTCATATAAAGGGGCGATGTTGGCGGTGCCGAGCAGTCGCCTGGTTTCAGAGCAGTGCTCTGAAACCAGGCGATTATCATGGGGCGATGTTCACACATCGCCCCATGTAACGGGCCGCTGGCGACCTGTCAGGCGATGGGAGCCATAGGCTCCTATTGTCCTGCCTCGCCACTGGGGTTTTCAGACGCCCCGTGGCGGTGCCGCCTGACAGCTCGCTGGCGCGGGGCTGGAGATGTCGCCCTGTGTAAACTGGGGATGGAGACGCTGGCGGGACGCCAAAAACGTGCGCGCACCCGCCAGTCGCCGCCAACATCCCCAGCCCCATCACCTGGTGTGACGGGGGCTTAAGAGCTGTGGAGATATCTCTAGATGTCATGTAAGTTATTCTCTGAAACCAGTGATTTCAACTCTCCCCTAGCGGTACGTCTATTTGAGCAATCTAACACGGCAGACATGGGGAGATTGAAATCTCCACAGACAATTTTAAACCCTTTGGAGAACACCTGTACTGTCTTAGGTGTTTGTCTGATAAATGAAAACTGGGGTGTATTTGGGCCATATAGAGATACAATTGTGTATCTAGTGTTGTTTAAAGAACAATCAAGGAAAATAAAATGCCCCTCTGGATCACTAGTTGTGTCATACAATTTAAAGGGTACGGAGTCTCATATAAAAATAGCCACTACAGCTGTTTTAGTCTTGTTGTTTGCAAAAACTGATGTGGATATCGAGGGTTCTTTAGCCGAGCATCGTCCTGCGCCAACAGGTGCATTTTTTGGACACAAATTACATCAGTAGTTTCTTGCAAATATTCTCCCAGAAGATGGATCTTTTACCTGGCGAGTTCAAACCATTGGCCTTTATAGATATAACCTTAATATGCATTGTTAATACTATATGCTGCTTTACGTGAAACCATTGCTTGAAACTGAGTGACAAAAATGGGGAGGACAGACAGGGGAAAGACGGAGATGGAGAGGGAAACAAATTTGCTTTTCCTGAGACCAGCCATAAAAGTCTCCTTTATTGTATAGAAACGAATGCGGTCAAAAACATCTCATGGAAAATCTGGGTTGAGGCCTTTTGCTTTCGGGATTCTGTGTATTCTATCCACAATTAAGTCCTTGCTGTCGGCAGAAGTAGTCACTGTGTGTATAAAGATTTGCAGAAGACTTGGCAAGTCTTTGTCAGGAGTAGATTCATCAATCCCTCTAATGCAAATATTATTCCTTCTGGATCTGTCCTCAAAATCCAGGGTGTTGTTGTGAATTTGAGAAACCTCCTTTTCTGAAGCTTAATTGGCATCTATTAGTTCATTATGAGACTTAGTAAGTTCTGCCACCTTCTGCTCCAGATGATCTATTCTAGATCCCAGGTCCTTTAATTCTGCCCTGATCTCTGCCTTAAACTCAGCTATCATTACTTACAAAACAGCTTGGAGTTCTTGCTTGAGGGCCTTAAGCAAAGCCTCCATTGTATTCTGTGTAAAGGGAATATCTATCTGAACTTCCCCTCCCCCATCTGAGGCTGCTGTGTGCGAGCCACATTGTGAGGAGCAGGGAGAGGGGGCTGGGGAATGAGCAGCTGCAGCTATGTTGGAGGCTGTATTCAGTACCTTGTTTCTGGAGAAACATGGAGTTACCTTACTTGGAGATCTCCCTCTTGCTGACTTGCCATGCACCATTGGAATCACTGTGTTGTAAGGTCTCCAGGTAAATTATTTAGGGCTTCCCAGACCAGTTTTTCACCTTGTTGTACCGGTTAAAGTCGATATCTGCTGGAGCCTCTGCACTAAGCAGCCTGTGCCATTCAAAGCTCGGCCATGCCCCCCTTCCTTCCCATTCTTCCCCTGCTGCAGGGTGGACTGGTTGATATAACACTGTGACCAGTGCACTCCTCGGCTATGAACATCTACCCGCTTCTCTGTAAGAAGTTCACCACCTGGCCATGGGTACATTGCTCCTTAAAGGTGGTCTGCTTATACCCCTCCAACCACTCTCAGGCAATGGCTCTGAGAGCCCACTCTTTTCTATAAATGACAAGGTCTGGGGTGGTTCAGGCATATACAGATACTCCTTGGAGGGGATAGTGGGGCCACACATAGCATTCTCCAAGTCAAAGGCATCTGGCATGGGTGCTATGGAAGTCAGGGAAGCAATAGCTTCTGGCCCTGATACCTCTTCCTCAAACTCCAGATTCACTATCTGCAGCACTGGCTGCAGGATTTTTAAGACCTGTAAGGCTACAGGATCCTCCCTCTGACTTCTGGATGTCCTGGACCTGACTAGCATATGGAATGGCACATGTCCTGAGTTTCGTTCTGGTGGTAACTCCTCAGGCGTCTGAGACAGCAATGGATCCAGACCTCACTGAAGATCAGGCCCAAAGCGGGGTGCGCGGTAGAGCTACTGCTCGTGTATGTTGCCATACCCTGATCCTCTCTGGGCTGCTCTGGTGGTGATGAAGTATCCTCAGCCCCTAGCATGGTGAGTTAAATAATCTCCTTCAAAGCAGGTACCTCTTGGAAATGATTCATGTCTGGACTACAGGCACTAGGTAGCATGGTGTTGCTTCTCTGTATGACCATTCTAAGATTATGCCAACCTGTGTGGTGACATGTCTTTCCTTTGCCTAGGGTTCGGCCTCTTCTAGCACCAGGACCAATCACTTAGGTGATATTATTGTTTGCATACTCTTGTTTCCTTAAACTTATCATTATTCCGTCAATGGGGTGGACTGTTGAAGGTGCCTGACTTACACATCCCAATGCCAGAGGGAGACTTGACTTGTGGTTGGGGTTTTGAAGCCTGACATATTTGAAGGAAAAATAAGAAAAAGAAAATAGTTTTTTCAGCTCCCCACCAATTCATCTGAAATGTTGAATAAGGCTAGTGGGCAAAGCAAGGACAGTTCCAACACTAATAATACAACACACTTATTCACATGCCAAAAATCTGTATTCTAAACATATGGAAGGAAAGGAAAAAAAGGGACACATTTTCAAGAAGCAATATCCTTATTAAAGTGTTATATGAGTGTGAACAGACCTATAAGACCAAGCATGTTAAAGGGAACCAACCACCCCAAATGACCCCCCCGGAATAATAATATCGTTCCCTACTTGCAGCACATACATGTGCTGCAATGTTTTTTGCTAAAAAAACTGCTTTTTAAAACTTAAGATAATGCTTTAGAAACTTTATACCGAAGGGACGGGTGGGCGTTACTTACATGGGGCTAAAGCCGGGTTGCAGCTGCCACTCATCATCCTGTGTCCCCTCGCAGCAGTAACGGCCAGCCCTTTTTGCAGCGTCCCAGGCTGGTGCACGGGATGTCATGCCCGTGCACACGTCATCAGCTACAGCCGGGAAGCGAGCGCGCGCTCTGACTTCCACAGCCGAGCGCAGGAAGTCAGAGCGCGCACTCGCAACCCGGCTGTAGCTGATGACGTGTGCACGGGCATGACATCCCGTGCACCAGCCTGGGACGCTGCAAAAAGGGCTGGCC
This sequence comes from Allobates femoralis, assembly GCA_033576535.1. Lineage (NCBI taxonomy): Eukaryota > Metazoa > Chordata > Amphibia > Anura > Aromobatidae > Allobates > Allobates femoralis. The sequence continues at coordinate 118,123,313 of JARQOC010000001.1, forward strand.
ATTACTGCTGCGAGGGGACACAGGATGATGAGTGGCAGCTGCAACCCGGCTTTAGCCCCATGTAAGTAACGCCCACCCGTCCCTTCGGTATAAAGTTTCTAAAGCATTATCTTAAGTTTTAAAAAGCAGTTTTTTTAGCAAAAAACATTGCAGCACATGTATGTGCTGCAAGTAGGGAACGATATTATTAGTCCGGGGGGTCATTTGGGGTGGTTGGTTCCCTTTAAGCATATAATGGACATATGCTATTTTTATCTCATTTGCTAAAAGATAAGCATAGAAAAGGTGACCTTGTATGCTGCTGATCCTCTGCAATAATAAAGGTTTTCACTCTAAAAAGAAAAAATAAAGGCTCCCTTAAAGGGATGTTTAAAGGAGATTTTAAGGTTCTGGAGTTCACAGCTGCTAGCACATCTGACAGTCTTCCAAAGGTTCACAGTCTGCTGGTGTTCCAACACCTGGAAACTTGAGGAAGCTTAAACACTTCTCTTTTAAAGTTTCATTAAATTCACCAAGTTGAAAGCTACTGGTAAACCCGATGGCTGTGAACTCAGGTAAACTATATGATACCAGAGTTCTTAGCCAAGAGTTGATATGGCCCGAAACTTTCAAGGAATGTTTTAGGGCCATTTTAAGCTTCTGAACAGTTACTGAATAAAGCCAAGTTTGCCAACTTTTAGCAAAGTGTTTGAGTTTCCAATCCTGAATCCAAATTGGCCAGGTTCATTCAAAATTTTAAATTTGCAAACCTTCTTCAGAAAAGTTCGCTCAACGCTAGTCAGATGGTCAGAGCTTACAGACATGAAAGCACAGCATTCAAATAACACAAACACACATACTACCCTGCATTGTAAAGAAAACTATATGCCAATCTTTTCTGTAAAGCTATTCTACATATCTATGCTAATGTCCTTGCACTGCTGCAAATATATTACCTAAAGAATTAACAGGCAACTGACCATTGGCATCGTGGCCAGAAAGAGAATTCAGATTTCTAGGCAGAATCAAAGATTGATTATCTAATGAGATAGAAAAACTTTAGTTGCAAGAGTAAATCAATCTTGTGGCTGAAGAGTAGGAACTACGCTGCCAGGTTAATTTCTGGTCAGCAATGTGAGCATAGGATGTCTTTATTATTACTAATGACATTAAAAATAACATGTATTGTGTTTCTGACAAAGCAACGTGATGAAAATGTGGTTTATAATTACTTTCATACTTGGTGATGGAACACAATTCATACACAGAATCAAGTGAATAATAATAGTTTTTTTTTATTTATATAGTACCGCAACACTTCATAATTGAGCTGAGACATGTACGGACAATAAAGAGAATAGAGAGTAACAAAGTTCAACAGTTACAGGAGAAATGAGGGCCATGCTCACAAGCTTATAACAGATAAAGGAATGGAGGAGATGCAATAGGTAGAAAGAGTTTGTCAGATATGGTCCATCCACCATTACACTCTGTTCCAAATTATTATGCAAATGTTCTTTTTTCTGATTTTCCTAAATGGTCGGTGCAAATGACTATCAGTGTAACACAAATCACCACCATAGAGTATACATCAAATTTCATTGAAGAAACCTCCCAATGATAGCAGTATAATCTTCAAAATTAAAAAATACTCTAAATGCACTGTTCCAAATTATTAGGCACAGTAGAGTTTCTAAACATTTGATATGTTTGAAAGAACTGAAAATGCTCATTTGTGGAATTTGCAGCATTAACAGGTCACATTCACTGAAATAAAAAGGTATTTAACTCCAAAACATCCTAACAGGCCAAGTTACATGTTAACATGGTAACCCTACTTTGATATCACCTTCACAATTCTAGCATCCATTGATATTGTGAGTTTCTGGAGAGTTTCTGCTTGTATTTCTTTGCATGATGTCAGAATAGCCTCCCAGAGCTGCTGTTTTGATATGAACTGCCTCCCACCCTCATAGATCTTTTGCTTGATTATACTCCTAAGATTCTCTATAGGGTTGAGGTCAGGGGAAGATGGTGGCCACACCATGAGTTTATCTCCTTTTATGCCCATAGCAGCCAATGGCACAGAGGTATTCTTTGTAGCATGAGATGGTGCATTGACATGCATGAGGATGATTTTGCTCCTAAAGGCACATTTTTGCTTTTTGTACCATGGAAGAAAGTTCTCAGTTGCAAACTCTATATACATTGCAGAGGTCATTTTCAAACCTTCAGGAACCTTAAAGGGGCCTACCAGCTGTTTCCCAATGATTCCAGCCCAAAACATGACTCCTCTACCTCCTTGCTGAAGTCGCAGCCTTGTTGGGACATGGTGGCATCCACCAACCATCCACTACTCTATTCATCTGGACCATCCAGGGTTGCTCGGCACTCATCAGTAAACAAGACTGTTTGAAAATTAGTCTTCATATATATCTGGACCCACTGCAACTGTTTCTGCTTGTGAGCACTGTTTAGGGGTGGCCGAATAGTAGGTTTATGCACCACAGCAATCCTTTGAAGAATCCTACACCTTGAGGTTCGAGGGAGTCCAGAGGCACCAGCAGCTTCAAATATCTTTTTGTTGGTTTGTAAGGCCTTTTTAGCAGATGCTCTCTTAATCTGTTGAACTTGCCTGGCAGAAACCTTCCTCATTCTGCCTTTATCTGCACAAACACATCTGTGCTCAGAATCAGCCACAAATCTCTTCACTAGAGATGAGCCGCCACCCCGGTGTTCGAATTCGATTCGATTCGTCGAATCGACGGGGTGTTCAACGAATGTTCGTCGAATGCTCGACGAACACCGTCGAACACCCCGGAAAACGAACAATCCGGGCTTGTGGGGCTTTTTCACTTCCACAATGTATATACATACATTGTGGAAGTGAAATAAAGTCAAATAAAGTGTTAAAAATAAAAAAATAATGTATGCTCACCTGTCCGCGGTACACCGAAGCCTCCGATATGGTGGTGTGTCTTCCAGGACCTGTGGTGACGTCAGTTCTCGCGGGAACTCCGGTCACATGACCGGAGTTCCGCGAGAACATGACGTCACCACAGGTCCTGGAAGCACAGGACCTTGCCGGAAAGCTTAAAATAGATATTTTTATGAATCGGACCCTTTCTTTAAGTAAAAGTTACTTAAAGAAAGGGTCAGAAACATAAAAATATCTATTTTAAGCTTTCTGGCAAGGTCCTGTGCTTCCAGGACCTGTGGTGACGTCACGTTCTCGCGGGAACTCCGGTCACATGACCGGAGTTCCCGCGAGAACGTGACGTCAGCACAGGTCCTATTAGCAATAGGACCTTGCCGGAAAGCTTAAAATAGATATTTTTATGTTTCGGACCCTTTCTTTTACTTACACACAGGTCCTAGAAGTCGCAGGACCTTGCCGGAGGCTTCGGTGGACCGCGGACAGGTGAGCATTGATTATTTTTTTATTTTTAACACTAATTAGCTGTTTATTTTGGCCGAAAATGCGGCATATGCGGTTTTCTGACCGCATCTGCCGCATTTTCTAACCAAATTGTTCGAATTCGGCGAATGACTCGAATAGCACCAAAATCAACTCGAATTTGAGATTGGCGAACTATTTGAATCGAACATCGCTCATCTCTACTCTTCACAATACAATGATCACGCTTAAGTTTTCGTGCAATATCAAATGTTTTCATCTCTTCTCCAAGCATTGCACTATTTGTTACTTTTCGGCAGCAGAGAGATCCTTTTTCTTTCCCATGTTACTTGAAAACTGTGACCTGCGTAATATTGTGGAGCACCCAGTTTTCCTTTTATTGGGCTCACCTTCCAAACTAATTATCACAGATATCTGAGATTGATTTCAATAATCCAAAGAACCCTGAGACACAATACAATCAATGGGTGTCATTGAAAAAAAATAAAAATAAAACCCTATGACGCTTAAAACCAATTTGCATAATAATTTGGAACACAGTGTAGATTAAATAAGGCTAGGGCCACACTTGGGAGTCTGCATCCGCTAACTAGATCCGTTAATGGATCCAGTTTTGTTCCTTGTCCATTTTAAGGCATTTTTAGTCCTTGTATTAACGCATGCACCAAAAAACTTTGCAGACCATATTTAAAACGGATTTCTCAAAAATGCAATGCGTTAAACAGATTGCACTTTTGCACACTTTTGCTATGTGTTTTTTGCATTGGAGTCTATGGGTGTGTTAACTCATGCGTTTTTCAACATCTCCAAATGAAAAAACTGGATCCAGTTTGATGATGATGATGAGAGCGTGAATAAGGGTTTTAGCAGTGTCGTGGTCAAGGAAAGTGCGAATCCTATAGATGTTTTTGAGCTGGAGTCGGCAGGAGGTGGCGAGGGCCTGGATGTGGGGCTTGAAGGAGAAGGAAGAGTCAAGGATAACCCCGAGGCATGGGGGACTGGAGAGAGAGCAGTCGTTGACGACGATGGATAGGTCAGGTAGTGAGGGTGAGCGTCTTGGGGGAAGACTATGAACTTGGTTTTGTCCATGTTCAGCTTAAGGAAGCGAGCAGAGAAGAAGGAAGAGATGGCGGACAGGCAGTGTGGAATTTTGGATAGAAGGGAGGCGATGTCAGGACCAGACAGGTAGATTTGGGTGTCGTCGGCGTAGAGGTGATATTGGTGGCCATAGGACTCAATGAGTTGCCCTAGGCCAAGAGTGTAGATTGAGAACAGTAATAGTCCAAGAACCGAGCCCTGGGGGACCCCGACAGATAGGGGGTAGGGCGAGGAGGATATGTGGGAGAGGGTGATGCTGAAGGTGCGGTCTGTTAGGTATGAGGAGATCCAAGAGAGGGCAAGGTCCGTGATGCCAAGAGATTCCAGGATCTGTAGTAGAAGGGAGTGGTCAACAGTGTCGAAGGTGGCAGACAGGTCGAGGAGGAGGAGAACAGAGTAGTGACGCTTGCTTTTGGCAGTCAGTAGGTCATTTGTGACTTTGGTCAGGGCTGTTTCAGTGGAGTGGAGGGGTCGGAAGCCAGATTGCAGGCGGTCAAAGAGGGAGCAGGAGGAGAGGTGAGAGGACAGCTCAGAGTGGACATGCTGTTCAAGTAGTTTAGAGGCGAAAGGGAGGAGAGATATAGGGCGGTAGTTGGAGACAGTTGTGGGATCGAGGGAGGGTTTTTTGAGGATGGGTGTGATCAAGGCGTGTTTGAAGGCTGAGGGGAAGGTGCCAGTGGTAAGTGATAGGTTGAAAAGATGAGTTAGGGCTGGGATGATAACGGAGGTGAGGTTGGGAATGAGGTGGGATGGGAGTGGGTCGTGGGCGCTGGTGGTGAGGTGTGATTTTGACAGGAGCGAGGAGAGCTGGTCTTCAGTTATGGGGGGGAAGCAGTTGATGGAAGTAGAGGGCAGTATAGGTGAGAGGGGAGGCTGTGGGGACAGTGGATCAAAGTTGTCTCTGATTCTGTCAATCTTTTCTTTGAAGAAGGAGGCAAAGTCTTCTACAGAGATAAAGGGAGAGGGAGGGGGAGCAGGCGGGCGGAGTAAGGAATTGAAAAGTTGCTTGGGATTGTTGTACAGGGAGGTTATTAGGGATAAGAAGAAGGTTTGTTTGGCGGTGGCAAGTGCAGTCTTGAAGGCGATGAGGGACTGTTTGAACAGCGCAAAATGCTCAGTGGAATGTGATTTTTTCCATCGCCTCTCGGCGACCCTGGATGCCCGTCTCAGGTCTTTAGTGAGGGTGGTGTGCCAGGGTTGCCTATTAGTGGTGGAGCGTGATATGTGAGGGGGGCTGCTAGGTCGAGGGCCTTGGTTAATATGGTGTTGTAGAGGATGGTGGCAGTGTCTGTGTCATGTATAGATGTTATGTTGGCGAGAGGGAGGAGGGATTCTGAGAGTGAGTGTAGATCAATGTGTTTTAGGTTACTGCGGGGATGATCAAGTTTGTGGAGAGCAGGTGATTTAGTAGGGGAGGTGAGGAAGGAGAAGGTCAGCAGATTGTGGTCAGACAGGGAGACGATTGAGTTTGTGAGATTAGTAAGGCAGCAAAGACGGGTAAAGATGAGATCCAGCGTGTGGCCATCTTTGTGGGTGGCAGAGGAGGACCATTGGGAGAGCCCGAAGGAGGAGGTCAGGGAAAGAAGTTGAGAGGCGGTTTGGTGGGCAGTGTCAATGGGGATATTGAAATCGCCCATAATGATGGTGCGGATGTCAGTAGAGAGGAAATGAAGTAGCCAGGTGGTAAAGTGGTCGAGGAAGGTGGGGATGGATCCAGGGGGGCGGTAGATGACGGCTAGCTGGAGGTTACAGGGAGAGAAGATGCGGACAGAGTGGGCTTTGAAAGATGGGAGAGTAGCAGAGGGGGGTAATGGAATAGGGGCGAAGGAGCAGGTGTCGGAAAGGAGTATGCCGACACCTCCGCCATGTTTGTCAGAGGGGTGGGGTGTGTGGGAAAGATTGAATCCGCCGTAGGATAGTGCAGCAGGGGAGGCCGGAGGGGGTGAGCCAGGTCTCTGTGATGCCAAGGAATGAGAGTTTATTAGAAATAAAGAGTAGTGATGAGCGAGTATGCTCTGTGCGACTCGGTACTCGCACGAGTATCTCGGTACTCGGGGTGCTCGACGAGCACCGAGTACTGCCGAGATGCTCGGACCGCTCGGTAATAAATAGCGATCTGAGACACATACACTGCTCCCTTCAGTGCACACAGTGAGCTGGCACCATACAGGGAGCAGATTAATCGATAGGATCCCTCTGGGGGCCACAGCAAGGTGTTCTATGCTGCGGCAATTTGAAAAAGCCCCCTCCCGCCCTTTTCCGGAATTACTCGTTTTATAACCGGAAGTCTGTGGGCGGAGCCTGTCACTCATTGACTTACATTGGGCTCGGTGCTCTGGCCGAGTACAAGAGTATCTTGAGATGCTCGGCCAGAGCACCGAGCACCCGAGCATTTTAGTGCTCGCTCATCACTAATAAAGAGTTCATGGATGTCTGTGAGCTTATTACAGACTGAGTGGGCGTTCCAGAGTGCGCCTGGCAGGGAGATTAGAGGAGCAGGGGCTGGGAGGATGGGTCTAAGGTTGGTCAGGTTGCGAGGGTGGGTGATGGTGGGGTTATGAGAGTTGGTGATGGGATGTGGGGGTGGGGTGTAGGTGGCTGTGGGGATGTGGCGGGAGGGGGCCGGGATTAGGGGAAATGTCACCAGCAAGTAGGAGGAGCAGAGAGAGGGTTAGCAGGTGGGAGCATGAGAGTTTACGTGGTGGCCGTGCCTGATTGGAGATGGAGGATTGAAAGTGAAGGAATAGTTCAGAGGAGTGGGTGAGGTGGTTAGGTAGGATGGAGGGTGAGAGAAGTACTTTGTTGCTGGGTGGAGGGATGAGCGGGGGTAGCAGGCAGTGGAGAAGGATGGGAGTGAGAGTGCAAAGCAGGGGATACATTGTGGATGGTGAGCGGGGGATGGGAGTAGCGTGGGTCAGATGCAGCGGGAAGGAGAGCTGTAGTGGTGGGTGAGTGGTCAGTAGTGATGAGTAGTCTGGGGTTTACATAGTGAATACATAATTGCAGTACAAGTGAACAAATTGCATATCAAACTGCATATCAAGACATATTAAAAGTTCCACTTTGACCCACTGGCATACAGGGGCATGGTAACCCTAATATTGTGCTGATGTGGACAAAGGGGAAAGGTACGTTAGTATAAGGAGGAACAGAAGAAGTTTACTTTTGGAGAGATTCATAGAATCAGAATGGTTCATCAATCTGAGTCATTAGTGATTTGTGAGTGCTCAATTATTACGTTTACTTAGTTTAAATCTTCCTATATAAAGGGGTTTTCCATGTTATTTTTTTCAATAGATGAAGACCTAGACAGATTTCTCACACAGGGACTCATTGCTCTGGTAGTCCAACCATGTTCCACATTATCCATTCAAATTTGCAACAACCACAACCATTGTCCAAGGTATTAAACCACCTTGATGAAGCATAAATACTCCATCTCACCCTGAGGCTGAGGAAATGTCTGCTTACATTTAAAAAATTCTTGAAAGAGGTTTCATTTTAAGATCTATGTGTCTGGCTGTTGCAGGATTCTTTTTTGTAGAAGGAAAGATGGTGTCTATCGGGGTCTGAATAAAATCACAAAGATTGTTTTCCTTTGTCTTTCATAGCTGAAGATTAAGACGACTGCTATGTCCACCAAATTAAATCTGTTTGGAGCTCGTAACCCAATCCATATTAAAGATGGCAACAAACTAAAGATTATTTTCAATACTCATGATGGGCATTATGAATATGTGTCATTAGGGATGGGCGAATCTACTCGCTAGGACTCGTTACTCGGCGAGTAGTAAGGGACTCGCAGGACTCGGTACTCTGCGAGTTTCCCAGCGTTTACTCGCACGAGTCCAATGCAAATCAATTGCAAACGCTGACAAAACTAGGATTGCCATTGTTTGCATTAGACTCGGCTACTGTGCCAGTGATAGCAGGGAAACTCGCAAATAACTGCTGGTACATTGCGAGCCGAGTCCAGCTGTCTTCTCTGTGCAGCTCCAGGGTCCTAGAGCCCGCCTGCTCACAGAGATGATGTAGCAGTGCTGAGATTGTTCTCAGTCTGCTCATTCCCTGTGCATAGACATCTATATCTATGCACAGTGGATGTAGCAGAGAGGACATCGCGTTTTGGACTACGTCGGATGGAAGAGGATTTTTTTAATTAAAGATGGAGTCCCTAATGGCTTTTTTTTTTATTTCAAATAAAAATTTTTCTCTGTGTTTTTTTAACCCTTTATTGGAGATTCTTAGTGGCTGGGTCAAACGTGGCCTGACATTAAGAATCTCGGGCTTAATACCAGCTTGTATAACAAAGCTGGTATTAACCCCTTTATTACCCAGCGTGCCACCGCCACCAGGGCCGCTGGAAGAGCGGGGTTCAGCGCCAGTGGATGGAGCTTCAATGAACGCGCCATCTTCTGGGGCGGCTGCGGGCTGCAATTTGCAGCGGGGGGTGCCCAGAAAGCTTGGGCATCCCTGCGCTGCGGATTCCAGCCCCCAGCTGCTTAGCTGTACCTGGCTAGACATAGAAATTGCGCGGAGCCCCACGCATTTTTTTTTTATTATTTCATGAATTCAGAGTCAGATCTCAGAGTCAGAGTCTCAGAGTCAGAGTCTCAGAGTCAGAGTCTCAGAGTCAGACTCAGAGTCTCAGAGTCAGAGTCTCAGAGTCAGAGTCTCAAGTCAGAGTCTCAGAGTCTCAGAGTCTCAGAGTCTCAGAGTCAGAGTCTCAGAGTCAGAGTCTCAGAGTCAGAGTCAGAGTCTCAGAGTCAGAGTCTCAGAGTCAGAGTCTCAGAGTCAGAGTCAGAGTCTCAGAGTCAGAGTCAGAGTCTCAGAGTCAGAGTCAGAGTCTCAGAGTCAGAGTCTCAGAGTCTCAGAGTCTCAGAGTCAGAGTCTCAGAGTCAGAGTCTCAGAGTCAGAGTCTCAGAGTCAGAGTCTCAGAGTCAGAGTCAGAGTCTCAGAGTCAGAGTCTCAGAGTCAGAGTCTCAGAGTCAGAGTCTCAGAGTCAGAGTCAGAGTCTCAGAGTCAGAGTCAGAGTCTCAGAGTCAGAGTCAGAGTCTCAGAGTCTCAGAGTCAGAGTCTCAGAGTCAGAGTCTCAGAGTCAGAGTCTCAGAGTCTCAGAGTCTCAGAGTCTCAGAGTCAGAGTCTCAGAGTCAGAGTCTCAGAGTCAGAGTCAGAGTCTCAGAGTCAGAGTCTCAGAGTCAGAGTCAGAGTCTCAGAGTCAGAGTCAGAGTCTCAGAGTCAAAGTCTCAGAGTCAGAGTCTCAGATTCAGAGTCTCAGATTCAGAGTCTCACCCTCAGAGCCAGAGTCAGAGTCTCAGAGTCAGAGTCTCAGAGTCAGAGTCTCAGAGTCAGAGTCTCAGAGTCAGAGTCTCAGAGTCAGAGTCAGAGTCTCAGAGTCAGAGTCTCAGAGTCAGAGTCAGAGTCTCAGAATTTCATGAAATAATTTTAAAAAAATGCGTGGGGCTCCGCGCAATTTCTATTTCTAGCCAGGTACAGCTAAGCAGCTGGGGGCTGAAATCCGCAGCGCAGGGATGCCCAAGCTTTCTGGGCACCCTCCGCTGCAAATTGCAGCCAGCAGCCGACCCAGAAGATGGCGCGTTCATTGAAGCGCCATCCTCTGGCGCTGAACCCGGCTCTTCCAGCGGCCCTGGTGGCGGTGGCACGCTGGGTAATAAAGAGGTTAGGGCCAGCTTTGTATTATCAGCTGGCCCTAAGCCCGAAATTTATGGCGGTCACGCCAATATTAGACATGACCGCCATGAATTTCTATTAAATTGTTTTAAAAAAAACACAACACAGAGAAAATTTTTTATTAGAAATAAAAAAAAAAGCCATTAGGGACTCCATCTTTAATTAAAAAAAATCCTCTTCCGTCCGACGCAGTCCAAAACGCGATGTCCTCTCTGCTCATCCCTGTGCATAGATATAGATGTCTGTGCACAGGGAATGAGCAGACTGAGAACAATCTCAGCTCTGCTACATCAGGCAGCAGCCAGGCTCTAGGACCCTGGAGCTGTGGCAGCCAGCACACTGAGCAGACAGGAATCTTATCTGTGCGAGTTTCCCAGCGATTACAGTTGCAAAGTAAACGAGTCCAATGCAAATAAATGACAAAACTAGGATTGCTTCAGGCTGAAGCTTCCAAGACACATCTGCGATTTGTAAATCTCACACTACTCGCTTCCCCATTCATTAACATTGGACTCGCTAGACTCGCAACGAGTAGCGAGTCCTGTGCTCGGACTCGCTAGAGTCAAGCGATTCCGAGTAATTTAGGATTCGCCCATCACTATGTGTCATGAATTTCAGATTATGCAATGCACGGGTTGTGTGCCATACTTTGTTTATAAAATCTTTCATATTCTGCACCACTATGCACTCTTGGCCATGCTACCATATAAACAATCAACATTTATGATAAAATGTCATTTTTATTTTCTATGTGTTTCTGGGCTCTTGGGCCCTTTAATCAGAAAAAAAGTTACAGATGTACATTTAAAAATCACATTTTATCAACATAAATGTTGATTGTTTATATTGTAGCGTGGTCAAGAATCCCTTTCTTTTCATTCTATTTTTAAAGAGGGAGCAGGAGGAGAGGTGGGAGTACAGTTCAAGATGGACATGCTGTTCCAGCAGTATTGAGGTATAAGGGAGCAGTGATATCGGGCAATAGTTAGACACAGAGAATTGGTCGAGGCAGGGCTTTTTGAGGATTGGTGTGATTGAGGCATGTTTTAAGGATGAGGGGAAGACACCATTTGTAAGCGAAAGGTAGAAGACATGTGTTAGGGGTGGTATGAAAACTGTGGTAAGGTTGTGGATGAGGTAGGATGGGAGTGGGTTGAGCATGCAAGCAGCAAGATGTGATCTTAACAGAAGGGAGGAGAGCTGATCTTCTCTCATAGTGGAGAAGCTGACTTTGGAAGAACAAGGCTGAGCAGTTATGGCATAGGGAGCTGCGGGCCAAAGGTTTCACTAATGTTATCAATCTTCTGCTTAAAGAAAGAGGCAAAGTCTTCAGCAGAAATGAGAGGAGAGGGAGGAGGTGCTGGGGATGGAGTAGAGAATTGAAAGTGTTGAAAAGCTGTTTAGGGTTATGAGACAGGTAGGATATGAGGGATGAAAAGTAAGTTTGTTTTGCGGCATTGAGCGTGGATTTGAAGTTGGCGAGGGACAGCTTGTGTATGCGACAAAGTGCTCAGCAGAACGGGATCTATTCCATCTCCGCTCAGCTACCCTGGAAGTCCGTCTCAGTCCTTTAGTTAGGCTGGTCTGCCATGGTTGCTTGTTGATTGTAGGAGTTTTGCTGTGCTTTAAGGGGGCGGCCAAATTCAGCACTGCTGTTATTGTGGAGTTATATAAAGTGGCAGCAGCATCTGTGTCATGTAAGTAAGCTATGTCTGTAATAAGGAGAAGGGACTCAGAGAATGAGTGTAAATTAGTGCACTTGAGATTTTTGTGAGGATGTGGAGCTTGTGGAGTGGCTGCTGCGCACAAGGGAAGGAGCGGGAAGAGAAAGTCAGTAGGTTGTAGTCAGACAGGGGAGAGGTGAGTTAGAAAGGCTAGTAAGGGAACAGAGATAGGTGAAGATAAGGTCCAGCATGTTTGTTGCAGACATAGCGTGCATTCCACAGTGCTCCAGTTAGAGAGACCGGGGGAGTGGGGGTTGGTTGAATGAGAATGAGGTTATTAGGGTTGTGAAAATTTGTAGAGGATCATGGCAGGGTGTTAGAAATGAGTGTGGGGATGTGTTGAGGAGAGTCAGGATGTGGGGATACGTAACCAGCAATGAGGAGCAGCAGACAGAGCAATAGAAGATGGGAGCAGGATATGGCATAACGTGGCTGTGGGTGTCTGGAGAAAAAGGATTGTATGTGGAGGATTAGTTCTAAGGAGAAGGTGACATGGGTGGGGAGATGGAGGGAGAGATGACTAGCTCCTTAGTAGGTGGAGGGATTAGAGGACTTAGTAAGAAATTAAGTAATATGGGGGAGAAAGTGAACAGAAACATTGTAGTGGCTTTCTTTTCCATTATCTTCCAATCAATTCCAGTCCATTTCTAGTCTATTTAAAAGTATTGTACTTAGAAAGCTGTACTTTGAAAGATGCAGTTTGAAAGATTCCTGGATCAGAGTCTGGATCATACTCATGGTTCTGAATATATCTGCAGTTAAGAGCAATCAGTTGTGGATGAGGGGGTTGGTGGGTATGGACTTATAACCTAAAATTGTATGGATACTCACAGTATTTATCACCCTAGGAAGTCTTGTCTTAGAATCACATGACATAAAAAACACCCATTTTAATACAAAGAATTATACATTTTTACAAATTTAAAAAAGAAGACATAAATACACCAACTGTTAATTTCACATTTGATTATATGGGACTTTAATAGTGTAAAATTAGATTTGTTCTTTTATATAGACCCCCCTAGATAGGAGGTCTTCATCATAAGGATCCCATACGCTTCAAACCGTTTACCAGTTTCCTTCTCCATTTACTCCATTTCTGGGGTTTATTAGTCCTATTAATGCTGAAGAATTCAAAGTTGTCTAAATTTCCTCTATGGACCTGGAAAAAGTTCTGTGAAGCTTTAGAAGGATTCAAAGTTTCCCCATTGTTAGAATCACATATATGCATATTTATATGTTGCTTTAGCTTATGGGTATGTATCCTTTAAAGAGAAATAAGTAAAATATTAGTATTCGCACATTACATATGCAATAAAGAAATCTGCGATGGTCTATACTTTTGGTGAATGAGGCACTTTCCCTAATGTCTTTGAAAGCTGGACTCCTATTGCTATCTGTACTTTCAGACATAGTGATTCACAAGCAGGTGGAAGGTTTAGCAGGAAAACGACTACTCAGCAGGACAAGGATTGTCCGCCCCTTCCCAGTCAACTGATTCCCAGGCTCTTGATGTACGATAGATACCACACATCACGGGGACACACGCCGGAGAGGTGAGGATCTTATTTTTTTATTTTTAAACCCTGCTTCACTTCCGCAATGGATATTACACATTGCGAAAGTGAAAGTGCCCTTTTGTGTCTGGATTTGTGAAAGTCACAGACCCGGACACAGAATTTGCATCTGTGGACATACATCCTGCTAAAAACAGGATCCCCATGGACAGGAAAAAAATCGCTATGTAAAACCAGGTCCAGCAGCAGAGGAATTGCATTTCCCTATATTTACATTGGACTCGTTACTGTGCGAGTAATCACTAAAAGACTCGCAGAGTAACGAGTCCAGCGAGTACCCGACTATTCGCCGAATAGCAAGTAGTAACGGGTAGACTCGCTCATCCCTAATTGCTGTATATGTCGCATTAGGATAGAGCTGTCATAATATGTTTTTTTTTTGCTGGACAAAAAAACACTGCTAGTTTAAAAAATGCCTAAGGTGCCAAATATGGCTGGACATGGCAGAAAAAGGGTGCAACCAGAAGACAAAGCACATTACCGGAAGTCCATAGGAAATGCATTGGTCACTAATGCAATGTCGCTGGATCTGATATTTTCTTTAAAAAAGGTGAAGTTCTGCTGGATTTAAAAAATGCAGATGTGAAAGTAGCCTAAGGCTGGGGTCAGACTGATGTTTTCTTCTTATTTTAACGGCATGCACTCAAAACTTAGAATTTTTTCAGAAGCACATAGTGTTAAAACTATGCGCTTCGGGAGAACTCTGCCCCTAATTACCAAATGTGTTCCATGGTTAGCAGCCACACTCAAAGCTGCTCGCACTGCACCTTAGCTGAGCGCAAAGAAAATGTTGTCTGTGCTCTCAGCTAAAGCGCAGTCCGAGCAGCTTTGTGTGTGGCTGGTAACCATGGAGTACATCGGGTAACTCGGGGCAGCGTTCTCCCAAAGCGCATAGTGTTAACGCTATGTGCTTCTGGAAAAACTTCAACGTTATCAGTGCAAACCGTTAAAATAGGGAGAAGACGTCAGCCTGACCCCAGCCTAAGACTGCCTGGACTTGTGTATACAAGTAATGACTGCGAGTGGTCAAATGCTGTAGACATGGTGTCAATGCTATAGCCATGTTAACAAAGAATTGAGAGGGACCTGGAATGGGTTGTGATCAGCAAGGAGAAAGTAATCATGAATTTGTAATTTTTAAGAGAACAATATTTTGGGGACAAAGAATCAAAACTTAAAAAGTTAATAGCGACCAATCACTTTGATTAAATACCTTCAAAGTTCCTATGAACAAGTTGGGTTTTTAACTTTAGAGCTGAAATAAAATAGAACACTAAGAATCTCTATTAAAGCAGTGAGATTTTCTTTTAGAATAATAGTTACACATCAAAATACACATTGTTTGCTTTTCGTCTTCCTTTTTCACATACATTTAACTTCATTGAAGTATGCCTGATATATTAATTGGATTCTAGACTTGCTTCTCTGCATGATTCTTAATTCTCTATTCTGAATCCACTTAACCTTTTTTAGCAGATACATTTTATAAAGCAGCTTACCAAGTACTGCAATCAGGGCAAATATGTATAATTACAACTTTTGACAGTCTTTAAATCCTTTGTTAACCTAACAATTAAAATCTAGACATTGTTATGATTGAAGCTTTGTAACAACTCAATATGTCATAGCTTCAATCTTTTCTATGATAGCTATACTATCACATGCATTTAGTTACAAATGTAAAAAAGATCTGACACCATTTTTTTAATTACCGTATATACTCGTGTATAAGCCGACCCGTGTATAAGCCGACCCCCCTACTTTTGCCTCCAAAACCTGGGAAAACCTATTGACTCGTGTATAAGCCGAGGGTGGACCCCAGCACAGGTATGCAGCCCCCAGCAGTGTGGTATACAGCAGCCCCAGAGGTATATACAGCAGCCCCAGTGGTAGTATACAGCAGCAGCCCCAGTGGTATATACAGTAGCAGCCCCAGTAGTTAGTATACAGCAGCCCTAGAGGTATATACAGCAGACCCAGTGGTAGTATACAGCAGCCCCAGTGGTATATACAGCTCCAGTGGTAGTATACAGCAGCCCCAGTGGTATATACAGCCCCAGTAGTATATACAGCCCCAGTGGTAGTATACAGCAGCCCCAGAGGTATATACAGCCACAATGGTAGTATACAGCAGCCCCAGAGGTATATACAGCCCCAGTGGTAGTATACAGCAGCCCCAGTGGTATATACAGCCCCAGTGGTAGTATACAGCAGCCCCAGTGGTATATACAGCCCCAGTTGTAGTATACAGCAGCCCCAGTGGTATATACAGCCCCAGTGGTAGTATACAGCAGCCCCAGAGGTATAAACAGCCCCAGTGGTATATACAGCCCCAGTGGTAGTATACAGCAGCCCCAGAGGTATATACAGCCCCAGTGGTAGTATACAGCAGCCCCAGAGGTATATACAGCCCCAGTGGTAGTATACAGCAGCCCCAGTGGTATATACAGCCCCAGTGGTAGTATACAACAGCCCCAGTGGTATATACAGCCCCAGTGGTAGTATACAGCAGCCCCAGTGGTATATACAGCCCCAGTGGTAGTATACAGCAGCCCCAGAGGTATATACAGCCCCAGTGGTATATACAGCCCCAGTGGTAGTATACAGCAGCCCCAGAGGTATATACAGCCCCAGTGGTAGTATACAGCAGCCCCAGAGGTATATACAGCCCCAGTGGTAGTATACAGCAGGCCCAGTGGTATATACAGCCCCAGTGGTAGTATACAGCAGCCCCAGAGGTATATGCAGCCCCAGTGGTATATACAGCCCCAGTGATAGTATACAGCAGCCCCCAGGGGGTATATAACAGCCCCCAAATGCTGGCACTCGCCCCCCTTGCAAGGGCCCCCCCCTCTGCTTATCTTACCATCCCGGTCTTCTGCTCAGCGCTGCTCCTCGGTGCTCCGTTCTCCATGCTCCGTCCTCGCTGCATCCGGGATCCCCGGCCACCGCGCAATGACGTCATATGCCTGCGACGGCTGGAGATCCCGGATGTAGCAGGACGGGAGCATGAAGAACGGAGCACCGAGGAGCAGCGCTGTGCAGAAGACCGGGATGGTAAGATACGCAGCGGGGGGGGGGCTCTTACAAGGGGGGAGAGTGCCAGCATTTGGGGGCATATATGCACTGCTTTCCCCTGCCGCTGTTTGACAGGGGGAAGCAGTGCATATATAATGAGCGGCCCCGACTACCGTATTGACCCGTGTATAAGCCGAGGGGGAAACTTTTCAGCCCAAATTTTGGGCTGAAAAACTCGGCTTATACACGAGTATATACGGAACTTTATTTGTCCTATTTTGGTCTGTACAGGCTTTATAATGTCAGTATGTAAAAGGGTACATAGACTTTCTGCAAAATTATTAAGCAAGTCAGTTTTTGACCACAGGATAACAGCCTCATTTTTACATGATATGAATAATTATTAAGCATCTTGTTTTCCTGAGAGAAAATGGGCCGTTAGGGCCGCTTCACTTTACGGCGTGATCCGAACTGGTGCTGTACGGGAGGCCCCAGACAGCCACTGACCGAATCAGCACACAGGACTGGGGGCTAATATGCCCTCCGGTCCGGTGTGCAGCGCACGCTGTTCCCGCTGCTGATAAGTCAGGACCGCGGCTGCAGCTGCATGCACTACACACCGGACCGGAGGGCATATTAGCCCCCCAGTCCTGTGTGCTGATCCAGTCCGCGACTGTCTGGGTTCTCCCGTACTGCACCGGACCGGATCACGCCGCAGTGTGAAGCGGCCATAAAAGAGATTTAAAAGACAGGACAAATCTTTCAATTCAGACATGTGTTTATGCAGCAATTATTCTGCAACTAGTAAAAAGGCCCGATGCAATTGCATCGGGAGCACGGTGAAATTAATTGTGTGTATACAGGCAGGTGAGTGGCTAGCAGAGTATACATGGGGCTCTGTGGGTAGCAGAGTATACAGGCGGGTCTGTGGATAGCAGAGTATACAGACTGCTCTGAGGGTAGCAGATTATACAGGCGGCTCTGTGGGTAGGAAAGCATACAGGCGGCTCTGTGGGTAGCAGAGTTTACAGGCGGGTTTGTGGGTAGCAGATTATACAGGCGGCTCTGTCGGTAGCAGAGTATAGAGAAGGCTCTGTGGGTAGAAGATTGTACAGGCGGCTCTGTGGGTAGCAGAGTATATAGGCGGCTCCGTGGGTAGCAGAGTATACAGGCGGGTCTGTGGGTAGCAGAGTATAGAAACGACTCTGTGGATAGCAGAGAATACAGGCGGCTCTGTGGGTAGCAGAGTATAGAGGCAGCTCTGTGGGTAGCAGAGTATACAGGCGGCTGTGTGGGTAGGAGAGTATACAGGGGGCTCTGTGGGTATCAGAGTATAGAGGGGGCTCTGTGGATAGCAGAGTATGATGTGGCGGGAGGATGGAGGGGTGAGGAGAGCAGAGGCTGGAGGGGTGAGGAGAGCAGAGGCTGGAGTGGTGAGGAGAGGTCCAGCTGGAGGGGTGAGGAGAGGTTCAGCTGGAAGGGTGAGGAAAGGTCCGGCTGGAGGGGTGAGGAGAGATGCGGCTGGAGCGGCGACATCACCACTCGGTGGCAGGACGTGGCTGTGTGCTGGGGCTGATCGCAGCCCCAGTCACACGGCATTGTCCTCTGCGGCAGGTTGGGTGATGCAGAGAGGGATCAGTCCCTGCCCTCAGCTGTGAGGCTGGAGGAGGCTGTGAGGGAGGAGGAGGCTGTGAGGGTGGAGGAGGCTGTGAGGCTGGAGGAGGCTGTGAGGATGTGAGGCTGTGAGGGAGGAGGAGGCTGTGAGGATGGGGAGGCTGTGAGGATGGGGAGGCTGTGAGGCTGGTGGAGGCTGTGATGCTGGAGGAGGCTGTGAGGCTGGAAGAGGCTGTGAGGCTGGAGGAGGGTGTGAGGGTGGAGGAGGCTGTGAGTCTGTGAGGCTGGAGGAGGCTGTAAGGCTGTGAGGCTGGAGGAGGCAGTGAGGCTGGAGGAGGCTGTGAGGCTGGAGGATGCTGTGAGGCTGGAGGAGGCAGTGAGGCTGGAGGAGGCTGTGAGGCTGGAGGAGGCTGTGAGGCTGGTGGAGGCTGTGAGGATGGGGAGGCTGCGAGGCAGGAGGAGGATTTTACTGTACTGAGCATGCTGAGTACAGTAAAATGTCTCCAAACAGGAAGGCAGGGGTTAAGAAAAAAAAAAAGTTAATGCTCACCTCACCCCGAGCCCCCGCCGTCTCCCGCCATCTCCCGCCGTCTTCCTGCAGGCTCCCGGTGGCTCCCGCAGGCTCCCAGTGTCTGCAGAGGTCATCTACTGCAGTATAGGACCTGCGGTGATGTCACAGTCACGTGACCGCAAGTTTCCATGGAGTAACCTGGTGTCACGTGACTGTGACATCACCGCAGGTCCTATACTGCAGTAGAAGACCTCTGCAGACACTGGGAGCCTGCGGGAGCCACCGGGAGCCTGCAGGAAGACGGTGGGAGACGGCGGGGGCTCTGGGAGAGGTGAGCATAATTTTTTTTTTTGTTAAGGGTAGTGCGGCTGCGGCTCGCGATGACACTGTGCGTCATCGCTCGCAGTGTCGCAAAGGAGCTTGGGATTCGGCTACAATGCCCGAATTCCAAACTCCCGATTATATAAGTAGATGTTTTAACATATCCCAGTGATTTTGAGAATATTTTTCCATTGCACATTATATTTTATGATAATAAGTTTAGGTTGATATATTTTGTTTTTTTTAATAAAATAGAAGATATTTTGCACAAATTACTAAAAAATTAGCTATTTTCCAACTCATGTTCAGTACACTAAAATCAGGTCCGAGGAATGATCACCTCTTTCCTTGGACCCGCGCTCATAGGCCCCATGTTAAAGGCAGAGGATCGGATCGGATTTGGGCTAATTGCCATCCGATTTTGTGGGATCCCATTTTTTTCTGTGCCCAAAATCAGACACAAATCGGATCCCACAAAATCGGATGGCAATTAGGTCAAATCCGATCCAATCCGACCCCCATAGGATAACATGGGGGCCAAATTGGATCCGTGGGTGTCCGATTTACATCGGACAGCCACGGATGGAAGAAAATCGTTATGTGAAAGCAGCCTAAGATCTTTTATTTCATTGGGATGTTAGAGGCTTGAAAATTGTAACAGTTTTCAAGAAAATTTACAAAACATATTTTTGAGTTTTAAAGTGACTTCAGTGACCAATATCTTGGAAAAATCTCAAAGTATTACCATTTTAAAAATAACACCTCTTAACATATTTAACATTGCTATCAGGTAGTTTATGTAACTTTCAGCTAATTTTCAGGGATTGATGTAAAGTAGCATGACAAGAAAGAAGAATGCCATTTTTATCACCTAAACATTGCTAACATCTGGGCAGACCAATCTACCGTATATACTCGTGTATAAGCCGAGTTTTTCAGCCCAAGATTTGGGCTGAAAAGTCTCCCCCTCGGCTTTTACACGAGTCAATACGGGTGGGGGCTGTGGAGGCTGGAGGAGGCGGGGGGGGCTGCTGTATGAGCGGCCCCGTCACATGGGGCCGCTCATTAAATATGCACTGCTTCCCCCTGTCAATCAGCGGCAGGGGGAAGCAGTGCATATAGCCCCCAAATGCTGGCACTCGCCCCCCTTGTAAGGGCCTCCCCCCCGCTGGTTATATTACCATCCCGGTCTTCTGATCAGCGCCGCTCCTCGGTGCTCCTCGGTGCTCCGTCCGTCGGTCCTGCTGCATCCGGGATCTCCGGCCGTCGCAGGCATATGACGTCATCGCGCTGCGGCCGGGGATCCCGGATGTAGCAGGACGGGAGCAGAGAGGACGGAGCACCGATGAGCAGCGCTGATCAGAAGACCGGGATGGTAAGAGAAGTGGGGGGGGGCTCTTGCAAGGGGGGGCGAGTGCCAGCATTTGGGGACTGCTGGGGACCCCCAGGGGGCTGCTGGGGACCCCCTGGGGGCTGCTATATGTACCCCTGGGGGCCTGCTGTATACCACTGGGGCTAGCTGTATACTAGCAGTGGGGCTGCTGGGGCTGCTATATACTACCACTGGGGCTGCTGTATACTAGCACTGGGGCTGCTGTATACTACCACTGGGGCTGCTATATACTACCACTGGGGCTGCTGTATACTACCACTGGGGCTGCTATATACTACCACTGGGGCTGCTATATACTACCACTGGGGCTGCTGTATACTACCACTGGGGCTGCTGTATACTACCACTGGGGCTGCTGTATACTACCACTGGGGCTGCTATATACTACCACTGGGGCTGCTATATACTACCACTGGTGCTGCTGTATACTACCACTGGGGCTGCTGTATACTACCACTGAGGCTGCTGTATACTACCACTGGGGCTGCTGTATACTACCACTGGGGCTGCTGTATACTACCACTGGGGCTGCTATATACTACCACTGGGGCTGCTGTATACTACCACTGGGGCTGCTATATACTACCACTGGGGCTGCTATATACTACCACTGGGGCTGCTGTATACTACCACTGGGGCTGCTGTATACTACCACTGAGGCTGCTGTATACTACCACTGAGGCTGCTGTATACTACCACTGGGGCTGCTGTATACTACCACTGGGGCTGCTATATACTACCACTGGGGCTGCTATATACTACCACTGGGGCTGCTGTATACTACCACTGGGGCTGCTGTATACTACCACTGGGGCTGCTATATACTACCACTGGGGCTGCTATATACTACCACTGGGGCTGCTGTATACTACCACTGGGGCTGCTGTATACTACCACTGGGGCTGCTGTATACTACCACTGGGGCTGCTATATAT
Organism: Allobates femoralis; assembly: GCA_033576535.1. Lineage (NCBI taxonomy): Eukaryota > Metazoa > Chordata > Amphibia > Anura > Aromobatidae > Allobates > Allobates femoralis. The sequence continues at coordinate 118,144,592 of JARQOC010000001.1, forward strand.
TACCACTGGGGCTGCTATATACTACCACTGGGGCTGCTGTATACTACCACTGGGGCTGCTGTATACTACCACTGGGGCTGCTATATACTACCACTGGGGCTGCTATATACTACCACTGGGGCTGCTGTATACTACCACTGGGGCTGCTGTATACTACCACTGGGGCTGCTGTATACTACCACTGGGGCTGCTGTATACTACCACTGGGGCTGCTTTATACTACTACTGGGGCTGCTATATACTACCATTGGGGCTGCTATATACTACCACTGGGGCTGCTGTATACTACCACTGGGGCTGCTGTATACTACCACTGGGGCTGCTATATACTACCACTGGGGCTGCTGTATACTACCACTGGGGCTGCTGTATACTACCACTGGGGCTGCTGTATACTACCACTGGGGCTGCTGTATACTACCACTGGGGCTGCTGTATACTACCACTGGGGCTGCTATATACTACCACTGGGGCTGCTATATACTACCACTGGGGCTGCTGTATACTACCACTGGGGCTGCTGTATACTACCACTGGGCTGCTATATACTACCACTGGGGCTGCTATATACTACCACTGGGGCTGCTATATACTACCACTGGGGCTGCTGTATACTACCACTGGGGCTGCTGTATACTACCACTGGGGCTGCTATATACTACCACTGGGGCTGCTGTATACTACCACTGGGGCTGCTATATACTACCACTGGGGCTGCTATATACTACCACTGGGGCTGCTATATACTACCACTGGGGCTGCTGGGGATGCTGTATACTACCACTGGGGCTGCTGGGGATGCTATATACTACCACTGGGGCTGCTGTATACTACCACTGGGGCTGCTGTATACTACCACTGGGGAGGCCTGTATACCACTGGGGAGGCTGCTGTATACCACACTGCTGGGGGCTGTATACCTGTGCTGGGGTCCACCCTCGGCTTATACACGAGTAAATAGGTTTTTCCAGATTTTTGGGGCAAAAGTAGGGGGTCGGCTTACACACGGGTCGGCTTATACACGAGTATATACGGTATATAGTGGCCATTGTTTGGCTATGGATTGCCATGGAAATCATCATGACCACACAATCAAGGTCTCAGGATGTCAATGGGATTAATAGTCTAATTTAAAAGTAAAATGTGTTCCATAAATTGCACAATTTACCCAATGCTGAAGAGTGGAAGTTAGAACAATTAAAATACCCTTTCTGGACAAAATAATTGGCATATGTACACATTGCACATTTCATAGCTTTTTATGCATCTCATTATATAATACATTGCTATTTATTTAAAGTTGGTTCCCTTTTTACAGGTAAAAGAGCTTACACTTCTGAGATGGTGCTCTAATTGACCTAATTGAGTGTGTCTTTGGGAGTTTTGGAACATCCGTACAGATAAGGTTAGAAACTTACGTTAAACAGGAAGACCTAGCACACATTTTCCATTCTAGTTCATTCAAAAGATGTGTGACGAGGTTGAGGTCAGGGCACTGCATATGCCAACTCACCCAACTAGAACTCACTTTTTAAAATGGAGCAAAGTGATGATGGAGTAGAAAAAGACATTTGCCAACCATCTCTCACAATGTTGACAGCATATGTTGATATTGTTGAATTTATTGAAATTCAAAGTTGGCTGGTTTGAATAATTTTTCCTCAAAAAACGTTTTATAAGAAATCAATTTGCAGGTAAAAGCCAAAGCCCGAAAGGATGTGGGTAACAATCTGCGATCTTTTAGGAATTTTTCCAAACCTTTTCAGCACTTTAACACAAACCACAGCCTTGGTATGTTCAAAGTGACCACAACATAGAACCCATGGCTAGTAGCAACCAATGGCCCTTTAATGACACAGCTCACTGACAGACTTTTCATGCTTTTTAAAATTAAAAATGGTTTCAAACAGTATCCCTTTTAATCATGTGAGACAGATCATTCTTTGAAGAAAACTGACTCAAATGGATATGATATGACAGGACTAATATGCTTGCCAGAGGCAAAGGAGGCCAATTGTGACAGACAGTTTATACTTCTACTGCCATCATGGCTTTTTCCAGCAGTGCTGGTGGTTTTGACTGCCGCTGTTAGTGCATAAAATATGTATATAATTTTTTCTTTATTTTAAAAACAATTTTAGCCTTCTTCTCCACTAATTGCTGTAACCAAGAATACTAATTTAGTTGACATGTACAGTATAAAACAGGGGCCTCAAACACGCGGCCCATGGGCCGCATGCGGCCACCGGGCCACCGTGGATGGATGACGTAAGGATGCCAGGAGTCCAGTGTGTAGGGGGCACCATGGTCCAGTGTGCAGGGGGCCACTGCGGTCCCCGCTGTATTCTGACTTGCGGCTGCCGCTCAATGAGCTCCTTCACTCAGCTTCATCAATGCAAGCCAGCGGGCCAATCAGAGGCCCGCAGCTGATGTCATACACATGGCCCACCGGCTTGCACTGATGTAGCTGAGTGAAGTAGCTTGTTGGAGCGGGCCCCTGCACACTGGAACCCAGCATCGTTAAGGTGTGTGTGTGATATAGAGAAAGAGAGTGTGTATGTATGAGAGTGTGTGCATGTGTATGAGAGGGTGTATGTGTATATGAGAGTGTGTGTGTGTAGAGAGAGTGTATGAGTATGTGCGTGAGTATATGAGAGACTGTGTGTGTATGAGAGTGTGAAACTGTATGTGTGTGTGTGAGAGTGTGTATGTGTATGTGTGTGTATATGAGAGACTCTGTGTGTGTATGAGAGTGTGTGTATGAGAGACTGTGTGTATGAGAGTTTGAGTGTGTATGTATGTGTGTATTAGAGTGTGTATGTGTGTGCATGAGAGTGTGTGTGTGTATGATAGAGCGTGTATGTGTATGAGATTGTGACTGTGTATGTGTGTATGAGAGAGTGTGTATGTGTGTGTATATGAAAGATTGTGTGTGTGTGTGTGTGTGTGTGTGCGCACAAAAAGAAGAGAGACCAGGTTGGGACATTACTACAAAAGGAATCAGGATGGGGAATATCAGTACAAAAGGGGATCAGGATGGGAACATTACTACAAAAGGTGATAAGTATGAGGGACATCACTACAAAAGGGGATCAGGATGGGGACATCACTGCAAAAAGGGATCAAGAAGGGGGAAATCACTACAAAATGGAATCAGGATGGGGGACATCACTTCAAAATGGGATCAGGATGGGGAACATCAGTACAAAAGGGGATCAGGATGAAGACATCACAACAAAATGGTGTCAGGAAGGGGGACATTACTACAAAATGGGGTCAGGATGGGGAAGCTCACAACAAAAAGGGTTCAAGATTTGGACATTACTAAAGATGAGCGAGTATGCTTGTCACTACTCGGTACTCGCACGAATATCAAGGTACTCGGGCTACTCGGCGAGTACCGAATAATCTCGCGATACTCTTGCTGTGCTCGGGGTCCACCTCCCTGCATGTTGGCACTCTTTTCAGAGCCAGCCCGCATGCAGGGATTGGCTGACAGACACTTTAATGCCACAGCCATGTTGGTTGTGGCATTAGAGTGATTGGCTGGCCGCACAGCGTGATCAGGTCTTTATAAGGCCTGACCGCGCTGTGCTCGTCACTCTGCGCCATTAGACAGTCAGTGTAGGGAGAGTTGCTGCTGATTGAGGGACAGATTTGTGGCCTTTCAGCTAGTGTAGGCACAGGGCTGCCAGTTTGTTTACCACAACAGTCCTTCTGAGGACTAATAGAGCAGTATACAGGCAGGAAGGGAGGCAGGGTATCTACCAAACTTTGCTGTGCCAGTATACCAGCCTACATCACATCTGGGGTTGGTTTCCAGGCTCATCCATCCCAAAAACCTTGCTTTTAGGGATTTATTTAGCTCACTATAGGCAGGAGTAGGTTTTAGCTCAAATTAGGGTACACCAAAAGCCTGTGCTAAAAAACAACTCTTCTCTGCACTAATTTTGCATCTAATTGCTGCTACTGTAGGTTGCAGTGTTAATTAGGGTACACCAAAAGCCTTGTGCTAAAAAAAAAACTTCTCTGCACTAATTTTGCATCTAATTGCTGCTACTGTAGGTTGCAGCGTTAATTAGGGTACACCAAAAGCCTTGTGCTAAAAAAAAACCTCTTCTCTGCACTAATTTAGCATCTAATTGATGCTACTGTAGGTTGCAGCGTTAATTAGGGTACCCCAAAAGCCTTGTGCTAAAAAAAAACTCTTCTCTGCACTAATTTAGCATCTAATTGCTGCTACTGTAGGTTGCAGCGTTAATTAGGGTACCCCAAAAGCCTTGTGCTAAAAAAAAACTCTTCTCTGCACTAATTTAGCATCTAGTTGCTGCTACTGTAGGTTGCAGCATTAATTAGGTTACACCAAAAGCCTTGTGCTAAAAAAAACTCTTCTCTGCACTAATTTTGCATCTAATTGCTGCTATTGTAGGTTGCAGCGTTAATTAGGGTACACCAAAAGCCTTGTGCTAAGAAAAAAAATCTTCTCTGCACTAGGGATGGGCGAGTCTACTCGCTAGGACTCGGGACTCGGCGATTCTGAAGGTACTCGCAGGACTCGTTACTCGGCGAATCTCCCAGCTTGGACTCGCACAGTGACGAGTCCAATGGAATTCAATGGCAATAAGCTTGACTCTTCACAGATACCCGCTGTCAGCAGCGAGTCTGAGCGAGTCTACGATTCCGAGTCCTACGAGTCTACGATTCCGAGTCCTGTATACTGTATTCGGGAGTCGGACTCTCGAATACAGAATATGATTATGTTCCGAGTCAGCACAGCGTGCGTGTTAGGTCAGAAAACTTGTGAAGATAGCCAATCATAGTCAGTAATGGCATAGCAAAGTTGGTTGTGTCAGGACTATGATTGGCTGCTGTCCATCGTGATGCCTATGTCATGTATGACAGGCAAGGCAGTATATAAGGCTTGTCCCCGCCATTTTGGCCACATTCCTGAGACGATCTGACCTAGTATAGGGAGAGAGAGATATATGCTGGAGCAGATCAGGGATTGTCAGTGTAGGGAAGATTCCTTATATTAACCCAAAAAGCTCTTCTGAGAGCTAGGAGGAGGACAGAGTAGTGCTGTGTAGGCAGGCAGGCAGGCAGGGAGGGAAGGAAGGAGAAGCCTTACAGTGCACACAGGACGGACCTCATAGCTTAGCTTACTCACTCAGCTTTGCTAACAGCTGCAGTCAGAGGCTTAGCTGAGGTGCTGTTTCCTTTTTGTTTTTGCACCAGATCGATTTTTGTTCCTAATAAGCCATAGAGCGTTATTTTTTCTGTGGCAGACCAGTGCGTTGCTGCTCTCCTACCTTTAAATAGCACGTACACCACCTTAGGGCCCTTTCACATCAGCGTTTTTTTTAAATCGCGGCAGATGCGGTGAAAAAACCGCATCTGCCGCGATTACCGCATACCGGCTGCACTAGCGGCGCTGTTGCGGTTTTTGCCATGCAAAGTATAGGCGGACTTGCGGCAGGTGCGGCAAGTGCGGTTTTGCACTTGCGGCAGGTGCGGCCGCGAAAAAAACCGCACTTGCCGCACCTGCCGCAAGTCCGCCTATACTTTGCATGGCAAAAACCGCAACCGCGCCGCTAGTGCAGCCGGTATGCGGTAATCGCGGCAGATGCGGTTTTTTCACCGCATCTGCCACGATTTCAAAAAAACGCTGATGTGAAAGGGCCCTTAGGGAGTGTAGTGTGCGGCTTCACTGCCAAGTGTGAGCGCGCACACTTACCCCGCCAGCAAGTGACGCATACAGCAACACCAAACCTCATCTCGGTGGCTGTGCGCACTTAAAACCAATTTTTTTAGGGAGTGTAGTGTGCGGTGTGTTTGGACTCGCACACTTTCAGAGACACATCAGCGAGTTGTAAATGTCATTATTCGCTATTACTCGGTTCCCTATTCATTAACATTGGACTCGCTGGACTCGCAACGAGTCCCGAGTCCTTGACTCGGACTCGTTGGGGTCTTGCGATTCCGAGTCTTTTAGGACTCGCCCATCTCTACTCTGCACTAATTTAGCATCTAATTGCTGCTACTGTAGGTTGCAGCGTTAATTAGGGTACACCAAAAGCCTTGTGCTAAAAACATACTCTTGTCTGCACTAAATTTGCATCTCAGTGCTGCTACAGTCTGTTGCAGCGTAAATTAGGATACGCCAAAAGACACTCTATTGTAGTCAACGTTTGTGTCTGACTAGTCCACCTGCAGGACCTTAATTTCAAAACTTAGGGTCTTGCTAAAAACATACTCTTGTCTGCACTAAATTTGCATCTCAGTGCTGCTACTGTCTGTTGCAGAGTCAATTAGGATACGCCAAAAGACACGCTATTGTAGTCAGCGTTTGTGTCTGACTAGCCCACCTGCAGGGCCTTAATTTCAAAACTTAGGGTCTTGCTAAAAACATACTCTTGTCTGCACTAAATTTGCATCTCAGTGCTGCTACTGTCTGTTGCAGCGTAAATTAGGATACGCCAAAAGACACGCTTTTGTAGTCAGCGTTTGTGTCTGACTAGTCCACCTGCAGGGCCTTAATTTCAAAACTTAGGGTCTTGCTAAAAACATACTCTTGTCTGCACTAAATTTGCAGCTTCTGACTCACAGACTGGTGTGTGATGTCCCCACGCAATGGAATTCCACATTGCACATGTTGGTCAGGATTTGTGAGCAGAAGAGGGCAGTTGTTGAGTACCAGCATCAACTAGGCCGTCGGTATACGGTTCAAACTCCACACGTAAGACCTCAGGAATGGACATGAATGTCCGACGTATGTACCGTCCTCCAAAACTTTGAGGACTCCACCAAGATGGTGAGCGGCGATAACACCATCATTAGCATCACCATCCGGCTTCTCTGTCTTCTAAAACGCTTTCTGCTCAAAATCAAAGGCGATGCATTGCAGATGGAGCTGGATGAGTTGCAGCAAGAAAACGTACCGGGTGATTGCACACAGCCCAGCCTCATCTCATCCCAACGTTCATTGGAGGACTATGACGAGGAGGAGGAGGAGGAAGAAGAAATGGAGCTACTTTCATTTGGAATTGACAGAAATACCTGCACAATCGTCAGACCATCGGTTGAGCGGGGATGGCCAGAGGACAGGGGAGAGGAGGAAGAGGAAGAGGAGGAGGAGGATGAGGAGGAGGAGGTCAGCATGGCCAGTCATGCTGTTGGTGAGGACCCAGAAGTCTTGACTGTTAACAGTCTAGCGCACATGGCTGACTTTATGTTACGCTGCCTGTGTCGTGACCCTCGTGTTATGAAGATCTTGACGGACTCTCATTACTGGTTGGTGACACTTTTAGACCCACGCTACAAAGAGAACTTTATTTCTCTTATTCCCGAAGCGGAGAGGTCTACAAAAATGCTGCAGTACCAGAAGGCCATAGTGGCGGAATTATTAAAAAAATTCCCTTCTGAAAACGCTAGCGGCAGAGGTCACGTTTCTGTGGACAACCAAGGTGTCCGACACAGAGAGGCACAAGTACAATCCAGCAGAGGTAGGGGAACAGTCTCAAAGATCTGGGACACTTTTTTCAGCACCCCCAGTACCACAGGCCCTGAGGTGTGGGGTAGTGTCACAAGGAATGCAAAGTTTGCAAAGATGCTGAGGGAGTACCTTGCTGATCGTAATAAAGTGCTCCTAGACTCTTCTGTGCCTTACAATTATTGGGTATCCAAGCTGGACACGTGGCAGGAATTGGTTCTCTATGCCTTGGAAGTCCTGGCGTGCCCTGCCGCTAGCGTTTTGTCAGAGCGTGTTTTTAGTGCCGCAGGTGGAATCATTACAGATAAACGCACCCGCCTGTCAACTGAAAATGCTGACAGGTTGACTTTAATCAAGATGAACAAGGGTTGGATTCACCACACCACCAGGAAATGATAGCAGAATTTAAATTTGGTGCCGGTAGATTCCAATTCACCTCCGCACACCCACACATCGGTACAGACTTCATGTGTTTGGCTACTTGTGAACTGCTCCTCCTTCTCCTCATCCGCCACCATCATATAATCAGTGTGACCGTGGTTCATGATGCCACAAAAGCATAATTTTTGGACATCATATTTATGATGATGATGCACCTAACCGTTGTAAAGTTAGGCATTAGTTTTATGTATACCCCACAGGGGTAAATGTTTTAGTCCATGCTTCCAGAATGGGCATTACAAGTACAGGAGACCCACTCCTTTGTAATGAGAACAATTTTTCGAGGCTCTCCTCCATGTTTCATCCCAGGGGCATCGCAATGCCTCCCAATTTTTGGCTTCCCTGACTAGGGAAATAGTAGAGCAGACTCACTTGCTTGAAATGGGCACATTAGTTTATAAGGCTCTCATGCACGTCTCTATCCAGGGGCATTGAAGTGCTACCCAATTTTTGACTTTCCTGACTAGGGAAATAGTACAGCAGACTCACTTGCTTCAAATGGGCGCATTTTTTAAAAAGAGCCTCATGCGCGCCTCTATCCAGGGGCATATTGGTGTCCCCAATTTATGGCTTCCCTCCCTAGGGCAATACTAAAAAAGACACACTTGCTTACAATGGGCACATTTTTGCAAAAGCCCTCATGCACGCCTCTATGCAGGGGCATCTTAGTGCCTCCATACCTTTGGATTCCCTGCCTAGGGCAATAGTAAAAAACACCCACTTGCTTCCAATGGCCACATTTTTTAAAAAGGCCCTCATGCACGCCTCTATGCAGGGGCATCTTGGTACCTCCAAACCTTTGGCTTCCCTGCCTAGGGCAATACTAAAAAAGACCCACTTGCTTCCAATGGCCACATTTTTTAAAAAGGGCCTCATGCACGCCTCTATCCAGGGCACATTGGTGTCTCCAATTTATGGCTTCCCTGCCTAGGGCATTACTACAGCAGATACACTTGCTTACAATGGGCACATTTTTTGAAAAAGCCCTCATGCACGCCTCTATGCAGGGGCATCTTGGTGCCTCCATACCTTTGGATTCCCTGCCTAGGGCAATAGTAAAAAACACCCACTTGCTTCCAATGGCCACATTTTTTAAAAAGGGCCTCGTGCACGCCTCTATCCAGGGCATATTGGTGTCTCCAATTTATGGCTTCCCTGCCTAAGGCATTACTACAGCAGATACACTTGCTTACAATGGGCACATTTTTTGAAAAAGCCCTCATGCACGCCTCTATGCAGGGGCATCTTGGTGCCTCCATACCTTTGGCTTCCCTGCCTAGGGCAATAGTAAAAAAGAACCACTTGCTTACAATGGCCACATTTTTTAGAAAGGCCCTCATGCACGCCTCTATCCAGGGGCATTGAAGTGCCTCCCAATTTTTGGCTTCCCTGCCCTAGGGCAATGCTACAAAACACACACTCCCTTATAATGGGCACATTATTTAAAGAGGCCTTCATTTACGTCTCTTCACAGGACATGGGAGTGCCAGACAATTTAAAAAAAAAAAATCTTTCATATAATCCAAAAAACTAACATACACCAACTCTGTCTCACAAGTGGGTATGAGCCTTTAATATTTTTTCCATGAAAATCCGTTTTGGTTTCATTTTGTAACATTTTCAAGACAGTCCGTAAAAGTGGCGTAATGGTCTGACAACATTGCTGACATCAGTGACCTTGGGGTCTGAAATGCTTCCAGGGGTCTTCCCCATGCTGTTCCCATGTCATTTCAGCACTGTTCTGATACTTTTGTGACATTTTTAGGCTTTTTCCATGCTGCCGGGGGTCATGTCAGAAAAATACTCGTGTCTCCCATAGGATAACATTGGGCTTGGTGTTCGGGCTGAGTACATGAGTAATTTGGGATGCTCGGCCCGAGCTTCGAGCACCCGAGCATTTTAGTACTCGCTCATCACTAGACATTACCACACTGAGCAAAATGTTCTGGAATTGCTAAAAATGTCACTTAGGCTGCTTTCACATCAGCGTTTTTTTTTTTTTAATTTCCGGCAGATCTGACAGATTTTGCCACATCTGCTGCGTAATGGCTAACTTGCAGCAAACTACATTCATTCTCTACGAGACTTGCAGTCAGGTGCGGGAAGGGCGGTTTTGCCAATTACAATAAATCTAGCACTTGTGGCAGTGCAAAAAAAAAACGCTGCTAGGAGCTATTTTTTTGACTCGCCGCACTTACCGCAGCCTGACTGCATGTCTCATACAGATGAAAGGGGCTTGTTGCAGGCTTGCTGCAAGTCATCCATTACACAGCAGATGCAGCAAAATCTGATGGATCTGCCACAAATTACAAAGAACACTGATGTGAAATGTTCCTTAGTCCTACAAGGAATGCAGCACTCCAATATCAATTTTTTTCTATGTGCGGCCCACCAACCCAGCCAAGTTTGAGACCTCTCCTGTTAAATAAATATTTATTTATAGGGGAATGTATGACAACAGCAGTAAATTAAGATATGATTAAGGCTTCATGGGAACTGGGAACCAAGGGGTCTCCACATGAACACAGAGGGTGTCATTTTCATTTGCAACACTTGTGCAAGCTTTAAAAAGACTGAACCCAAATGGTAATTGGTGGCAGGGCCTGCCATTTTCTATTTGCTACAGGAAGAGGGGTACTTGAAAAAACAGGGCCTCTAAAATGTAGTATACTCATCCCTAAACTATCCATGGTCCAGTCACAGACCTGAGGTTATAATATTAAAACTAGACACTGTCCTGGAGACTTGAATCCAAGGCAAACATATAAAGCTAAGTAGCACACAAAGAAAGCTTGTTCGCAGGTGGAGGTCAGCTAAATGCTCATTGGATCCATGTTTCATCTCCCCTTCCCCCCAAGGAAACAGAAAAATAACTTTAGACTGGATGTTAGGTATTTCTGTATTTTTTCCATTTTGTTTTAGAACTGTTTTGCATATCTGAGTCCTTTTTTATCTTTTAGATCTTTTTATTGTACTCACTGTAATTTTTATTTAAAGCTTAAAACTTTAATGTTTGATCCTTGCATGCACTAAAGAATCTATAACCTTACAGAGAGTATGTAACCCTGTTGATTGTCAGACAGTAGTATATTTCAGAGACTCATCACCCCTTATGTTTGATGAGTGGTGGCAGCCTCTTGTGTAGCTAGGGTGTGTGGACTGTGTCATGGTGTGACTTTTGCTCACTTTGCAGCCCAGAAAATAGGTTGAGTGCTGGATTGAGTGAGAGGAAACAATTTAACCCTTGCAGGCGCACCACAAGTCACGTGTTGAAAAGTGAATACGTGACTAATTGACAGCAAGCAGTGGGATAGATTTTCCTTCTTTGAAAGCATTAGTGCATGGTTTAAGCAATTATTCCCTTTATTAAAAATCTGGTATCCTTGTGAGGAGTACACCAGTTCTACAAGGTTCAACTCAATGCTTTCTTGCAGTTTTCCTTCCCTGTTTTTCTTTTCAATTTTTTTTTCATAGGCGAAAGGCTGTTCACTGATTTTGCAGCCTTGTACAAGAATCAAAAAAGGAGGCTCTGATCAACAGCTGTGAGCAGAGAGGATTAGAGACAGCAGCATTTCCAAGGATCTTCTGATTAGTGCCTTGATGAAGTAGGAAAGAACAAAGTACTGAGGCACCTAGCAAGAAAAAAAATAGCCCAATTCAGGAAAGCCAAACAATGGGCCTTGTAGTGGAGATATTTTCTTGGGTTAACAGTAATGCCAATTATTAGGAGCTTCTGGACTTTTTTTTTTACAAATGGCTTTACAACAGCTGGGAGCAAGCAATCAACACATACATCTGTAGCATGTTCTACAGTACTTAGAGGCTGCAGAATTCCAGGCTGAGAGAGAGATTGCAGAATTATTAGAGTTATGTGGCTAATATGTTAAGGTGCAGAAGCCATCAACAATCAACTGAAAGGGAGGCAAGACAATCAAGAATCTCCCTCTGCCAGCCAATCACCAGGGTTGTCTAAATCTACCTTTCCCAAAGTCCCGGGGACCAGACATTCTTTTGGTGATGTACATTAATGCTTCATGTGCAACAAGGTGGTACATGTTAGCGTACTTTGCTCTGATAGGGAGTAATGCACAAGTACAAACACAAAGCCATCTGAACCCCGCACCTTCTGTCTTATTTGTGGCTGGCACTGAAGTACTAATGAGAACTGTCAATCTGTCACTGTGGGCGATAAAGTTACCAGTGACATCAGAGACACCAGAACAGTAGTAAACCTGATGCACCCAGAAATGGTGACCCCTACAGGTATAATACAAGTAAAGACTATGTCTATAACCATGGTTGGAGGGATCAGCCCTGCTGTACCCATGACCTCTGTGTTTCTGAACTGGAGAGCAGGTAAAGTAATTAATGAAGTGGGAGTATCAAATGCTATCCCTACAAATGTGTTGCTAGGCACAAGCTTGGGGAGTAAGGTGTCCGATCATATCCCTCCCTTACAAGTACCGTATTTTTCGCTTTATAAGACGCACCAGATTATAAGACGCACCCAGATTTTGGAGGTGGAAAATAGGAAAAAATATTTGAAGCAAAAAATGACTTTGATATGACTGTCAGGCCCTGCGACCAGTCAGCGCTGGCATCTGTCTCCTTCGGATGCAGGAGCAGCATGTGAGCAACACCAATGACTTCTTGCTCCAGTTTCTGATGGTGGGGAGACAGACGCCAGCACTGACTGGTCGAAGGGCTGAGTTTCATATCAATGTCACATGGGACATGACTATGCAACTTCTGACAATGTTTGAACCGCTGCAGCATTGGGGTAAGTATGGTCTTTTTTAGGCTGGCTTCACACTAGCGTTCCCCTCCGCCGCTTCCTGTGGAGGGGTCCGCAAGCTGAGTGCAGGCACCACAAGTCCCTATGTTTAACATGGGGACGCGGGTGCCTGCGCTCGGGTGCAAATTGGCGTGGCACCCATTCACCGCCATGTATGATTTGTATGCATGCGTATACTTGCGCCCAAATCACACACTCTCATCCGCACCCTGAATGCGACATGTGTTCCTGGTGCGGACGAGACTGTATGATTTGTGCGCATGCATCCGCCTGCGTACAAATCATACATTGTAGTGAATGGGTGCGCACGCCAATCTGCACCCGAGTGCAGACACCCGCGTACCTATGTTAAAATTAGGGACTTGCAGTGCCTGCGCTCAGCTTGCGGTCCCCCTCCGCAGGACACCGCAGAGGGGGACGCAAGTGTGAAGGCAGCCTTAATTTTACAAGGGCCAAAAAGGTGAATGAGATGGGATTTGTTCATGTAGTGGCAACCCCTTTAAGAACTATAACTACCAGCATATACTGTAGATCCTATAGCATGCTTGGAGTTCTAGTTAAGCCCAGTATTGGTAGTGTTAACTTTATTAGTGGTTATGTTACATATACATGTGCACTCACTTTAATGTATCCTGCTTTCCCATCACCCTACTGAAATCAAGGAAGTGGCCATAGTCTGCAGATCAAGTTCTGATGTGATGTACTGTAAGAGGGAAGGTCAGGGAGGGGGCTGTACACTGCTGAAATACAATGCTCCAGCCCTGTCTCCTTACAATTCATCACTACAGAGCTTGACCTGTAGATGCAGGGCCAGGGGAGCTGTACACTGGCGTTATGCAGGCTCCAGCCCTGGTCTGAAGCTCCTCAACTGCAGACAGCATTCCTGGATTTCTGCACTGTGTCAGGGCTCAGCAGGAGACGTTACAGAGAGCAGAGGGAGGGAGGCACCACACTGTGATAAGGTACCTATCTCCCTGCTCTGCCCCTGTCTTCATGGTAGTGAATCAGCACAAAGCTCAGTGCTGATTCACTTACAGCAGCTGCCCCCCGCTCCTCCGTTCTCACTATCTCCAGCACACAGTCTCCCCAGCCACTGCAGGAAGCTGGAGAGAGACCATGTGTGCCGGCGAAGCAGCTTCTCCTGCTCCCTGTGCTCTCACCTCTCCGTGCTGTCTTCAGTGCAGAGAGGTGGGTGGAGACTGGGAGCAAGTGAAGTGAATATTTAATTACTTAATGAGCCGGGGACACGTGGTGCTCCTGACGCCTGATTCTTCAGCAGGGACCATTCCCTGTCACTTCTGTCCCCACTTCACTGCTGTCCCCCCCCCCCATGCAACTGATGATAGAATGTTATACTCCTTTTATAAGACGCACCCCCACTTTCCTCCAAAACTTGGAGGAAAAAAAGTGTGTCTTATAAAAGGAAAAATACGGTAAGTGCTACAGAGATGATGGAAGCTAGGGACTTACCTGAGATCCTGCGTGAAGAGAGAAAATATACCAATGCACAGGAATTTGCATATGTAGCATCTGTGACCAGTAAGTTAACATTTGTTCAATTTGTTCAAGGCTGCATCTCTACACAAAAGGGGCATAACCTCTTCTTATCTTGATTACAGGAACTGGGAACCAAGGGGTCTCCATGGGAACACAGAATGTGTCATTTTCAAAACTTCCACAAACTTTAAAAGTTAAATTGTCAATGGTGGCATATTTGTTATAAGAAGGGGATGCTTGAGAAAATAGGGCATTTAAAGTGTAGTATACTCCTTACAAAATTGGCCATTGTCCAGTCACAGACCTAAGAAAATAACATTTAAATTAGAGGCAATCCTGGCAACCTTAACCCAAGGCAAAACATATAGAGCCAGGTGGTACACAAACAAAGCTCTTTCACAAATGGGGGTCAGCTAAATGCTGATGTAATCCATACTTAATCTCTCCTTTCTGCCAAGGATACAGAAGAATAACTTTAGACTGGAAGTAAGGTATTTCTGTATTTCTCTTATTTTATTTTTTAACTGTTTTGCACATATGTGTGTATTTTTTTATCTTTTACATCTTTTATTGTAAGCACTGTAATTTTTATATTAAAGCTTAAAACCTTAATACATTTGATCTGCTTATGCTCTAAAGAATCCAAAGCCTTAGGCTAGGGTCACACTGCCTTATGAGTTGATTGTAACGGTCTGCGCTAAATACTTTCTTTGTAAACGCTATGCACTTCTGGAGAACGCTGCCCCATAGCAACCTGTTATGTACCTTGACAGCGGCTGCACACAGAGCTGCTGGGTGGCCGCTTTTCAGGAGCGCACAGGAAACGCTCAACTTCTGAAGGAAATTTCCAAGTATTTAGCGCAGACTGTTAAAATCAGCTCATGAAGCAGTGTGACCCTAGCCTTACAGAGAGTGTGTGACACTGTTGATTGTCATACAGTAGTATATTTCTGGAACTCATCACCGCGTCCTATGTGTTTGATGAGTGGTGGCAACATGTTGTGTAGCTGGGGTGTGTGGATTGTGTCGACGTGTGATTTATTCTCACTTAACAGCCTAGAACAAAGTTTTAGTGCTTGATTGTGTTAGAAGAGATTAACCCTAGCAGGAGCACCGTAAGTCAAATGCTTAGAAGTACATGACACAACATGGAAAGCAAGAGGTGGATACAGTGGTAACAGCCAGCAGTATTTCTGTAGCACAAATGCTTGTTAAATTTGACCAGTTAAACAGGTATACAGCGCAAAAGTAAAATGTGTTTTTGTAGGATTTTTTTTACATAGCAACCATCTTTCCCAGAAGGTATGTAACTAGTAAAGTTAAGTAGGTACACCTTCAAATTAGACAGACAAGTCTTAGTTTCAGAATTTTTCTTCAGTAGTAAAATTTGGACTGAGGGCACAATACATTGCTCTAAATTGTTTGTAGTGCTTCAACACTGAAAAAAATGGTGTTTTTAAAATGAACCACTGCAGTATAACATGGATCAATTATTTCACAGTTACACAGACTTTGCAGGTACAGCATCTCCCTTCCACTTAAATCAATGCATTATTATTCAGAGACTGAGCCTTCCACTCTCATGTTTTATGTTTCCTAGCCTTGCAGTAGTAGTCCACACATTATTTAAGGCATTGTTGTACCTATTTTTAAGCAGGAGCAGTGTGTTCTGACCTCCTATCCCTAGGATATAAGAATATAAAATGACTGTTGTCTTATCTTTTGTAACGACTGTGATAGTTGCCCTTTATTAGATGATCTATATCTGTGACTTATTAGCTACAAGGCTTTGGGAGGAAGCACCCACAATCGTGCCTTAAGTCATTTCAGCCCACATTCTGGCTGACCCAATCTTTAAGTATTTGTGAATTGACACTGGCCATTACTTTAAGCAATCTATGCAGATCACAATGCAAATATTTTACATTTGCCAAAACCTGAGATTTTGATAAAATTTAACTACTAATGAGGATGATCTGCCCTTTCCGTCCTGTTGTTGTTTCCAGGTAGGTATTTTAATCCAATCTGTTATCATGTCTTGTACATTTCTTTCTCCAGTTAAGAAAGATGCTGGGTTTGGTGTTGAAACATGTTATAAATAAAATAACTTTATTATCATCACTATTGACCAGTTTATTTCAGCGGTCCTGTCCATTTAATGTGTTCTAACCAGATCCAGTTGTATTGTAAGCTCTGTTTCCCACATCTAGATTTTTTTTAGACGTTTTTATTTTAATTACATTCAATATTTTCATTTTGAATTCTATTATCTATTAAAATTAGCTGTGACTGTATAGAACTTGAAAACTCAATGTCATGACGACATTGTGACTTGTAACTTTACATGTTAGTAAAAAAGCTGAGGGTGGATGAAGGATTAATAATCGTGCTGCCGAATTCCATTAGACGTCAGATGTTAAAGTATAACATTGGTTTATTAGTCTACATGGTTCAGAGCTCCCTGTCCCCTTCCCCTGGGTGATCCAGTTTACCGAGGAAGGGGACAGAGAGTTCTGAAACATATAGACTAGTAAACCAATGTGAAGCTTTATTATCTGATGTCTATTGGAACTCCGCAGCATGATTATTAAGCCTTTGTCCACCTTCTGCTTTGCAAAATACTTGCTGGGACTGCTGCAACCGTTATATGCTTTTTTAGTGGTTGTGGCTTCACACTACCACACAAGATGAGCCTCTGATACCCCCCTTGTACTACTATATATCCCCTTGTCTGCTTCTTCTCTCCTGTATGTCAAACTGCTTAAAACATAATAGAGAGGGGGCTTTAAGTTGGGGACAGGCAATCAATGACTGGTAAAAATACATGCAACTATAGTGTTAACGGAATGCTGATGAAAATAAAACTCCAACTCATAGTGTAAGAATCTGGAATTATTAGTCAAGTATGTGCACCAGAGGCAGAGATGAGGGCAGCAAGATCATGCTTTTTTTTAACAAGTACTGTGATAAAGAACAAGTAAGTATAAAAGAAAAACTAGAAGTAGAGTTTGAAAAATGCAGCCTTCCCAAAGACTAAATAAAAGTGCATAGCACGTTTGAAGAAAAATAATAAAACATCAGAGATTTACAAAGTAAGTTTTCTGAAATCATAGAAAACTTTGATAAATATCTCTCCCATCAGTGCCGTAAAGTTGTGCTCTGTGACATTGTCACTTTGAGAAGACACACTGAGTGCCATGGCATATATTGAATTTTACAAGTCATGTCAAAAAATGAAAAATTGGATAACTGTTCTGCTAAATCCAAATATGAAATTGAATTGTTCATTTTACTTTAAAGGAGTTCGCAGCAGCATCTGAGGGAATTGTGGAGGCAGTCAGGAGTGACTAGATAGAAAGAACTATTATAGAAGTCCAACAGGCATAGAATTAATATGGTAGGATTTGAAGAAATGTTTAAAAAAAGAAGGAATTGAAAACTCTAGGACAATGTAAAAAGAATATCAGCTGCGAGGCAGCTAGTTCCATACAAAGTTTCATAGTAACCTATATTAAAAAAAATCTTCACTCTATGAATAATCTAACTTCAAATACCCTAGTTTAATATAGTCTATCAATATAAAATATTGCTTTCTAGTCCTTGTTACATGTATGTTCATTATACAATATAGTACCAATACGAAAAATATGTGTCATAAGTAGCTAGTTTTTCCAAAATTTTTTTTTGAACATTACATTTTTATTGGAAGATTTCAAAATACAATTTCCAAGTAGAACAACAACATCGAAAACATAGAAGCAAATAAAAAGGGAAGGAAAATATGAGGGGGGAGGGGGAAGGGTACATCCTGCCATAAACAGTTTTATACACAGTCTAAGGCTGGGTTCACACTGGCGTTCTGCGGAGGGGAACCGCCATGTGAGCGCAGCCAGCGCAAGCCCTTATCCTTATAATGGGAGCGCACGGTGCTGCGCTTGACTGCGCATGACCGTGCTCTCCCATTCAATGCCATATGTGATTTGTACGCAGGCAGACGCCTGCGCACAAATGACACACTCTCCTCCGCACCACATATGGCAGTGAAAGGGAGCTCATGGTCATGCGCAGTCAAGCACAGCACCGTGTGCTCCCATTATAAAGATAGGGGCTTGCGCTGGCTGCGCTCACATGGCGGTTCCCCTCCGTAGAACGCTGCAGAGGGAAACGCAAGTGTGAACCCAGCCTTACTGAATAGAGTCTACAAGAGCAATGTCAGTGAGGGATGAACTGGTCTAATCTTAGATTCTCAAATATCACCATTGGGGGATAGGGTTGGCAGAGGGGTGAGAAGCCCAAATGTGCCAGTTTGTTAAAGTATTACGTTTGCCGGGGTTATCAAGAGCTAAGTGATATTCCTGCTGGAATATTAGATTAGTTTTATCAATGACCTCACCTATAGAGGAAGAGGGGATGTGAGATTTCCATTTTTTAGCCAGACAAAGTCTAGCAGCTATCAATATGTATGTTACCGTGCATCTGAGGATTGGTGGGTAAGGCTGTGGTCACAGTTGACATGCGTTTTTTTAGTGCCTTTTAAAAACTCATGCGTTTTAACATGCGTTTTGTCATGTCAGCATGAGTTTTTTTAAGGTGTGTGATGGCTCCCTGCGTTTTTGGCTGCGTTTTTAAATCTGCACCCAAAAATAGTGCATGTACTATTTTTTGGTGCGTTTTGAAAAACGCATGCGTTTTTGTAGAAAACGCATGCATTTTTTTAACATGGGCTCCTATGGAAAACGCATGCTTTTTTGAATGGCACTAATTGTACATGCGTTTTTGCATGCGTTTCCCATAAGGCCCCTTATTAAAAAACGCATGCGTTTTTGGAAATGCACCAAAAACGCATGGTACTGTCACACATGCTTTTTTGCTATTAGGGCATGCATTTTTTAACATGGGGGCCTATGGGTGCGTTTTTTACATGCGTTTTTGAAAACGCAGGTCTCCAAAAACGCTTGTGAAAAATGCAACTGTGACCCCAGCCTAACAGTCCATTATGACAACTTTTATTTTTGCAGCCTCTTTTTAAGTCAAATATGTAAAATGTAGTGTGTTATGAAACTAGAAATTATGTGATTCCATTTTACCGGAGACCCTGAAGAAGTGACATTTGAAAATTTCAATTAAATGAATGCTTTTATGGATGCAAAAGTATCACTAATTAGATCAGACATGAAGGAGGTTAATAAATCCATGGAAGGTGTACTTATAATTAAATGTCACAGTTAGGTCCTAGGAAAAATTAAGTTAAGCTTTGCAAAGAACATGCATAAAATAGATTTCTTTGATTCTCCTTCACAGTTTTCGGGTGCCCGTACACTGTACCTAGCTGGTGATGGAGTGTTTGCTCAGGCAACAGCTATTTTTCGTCACAGCCTGATACAAGTAGAGCTGAATGAACCCCTGCAAGGCTACTATGTCAAGGGGAAGGAAAGTAAAGAAGAACAAAGAATTGGGTGTTTGCACTCAAACTGACTGATCCCTATATATCCTTACATAATGCACCAAAATAAAGTCAGTGGGTCCACGAAAAATTGCTATAGTCTATTGACTGGAATCTATTGTGGCTTTTAAAGAGATGCTCAAAAGTCAAGTATGTTTCGGTAGATTTTTTTTATTTCAAGAAAAATATTAATTGCTCTTCTTTCTCTGCACTTTGTCATTTCGGTTATTCTCCGTTTGAAACAGGTTGTTTTCCTTTACACTCTGACACGGTCACTTCAATGCTGATAGTTTCAAAGTGTAAGAATATTAGAAATGAGGAGATATTTGAAAATAAAAAATAAATATAAAGTCTCTACTTGTCCGAAAAATTTGTGTTGAACACTGAGTACTCTACATCCAACTAAATGTGTTATTAGCTTTGTAATGCAAACACAGTGTGCTTAATGTCCATATGATTTCGACCTAGAGTGTTTCTGACTAGCAGAAAATGGCTGATAACCAGAGGTACCCAAGTGTTTTTATCCACACACTGCAGTATCAATTTTTTTAAGTTACATTTTATACGGTCTAAAAATTATCCCTTTTGGGATAGAAATTGCATGCATTGCTGTTCTGTATATTCAGGTAGTGCAAATGAAGAAACTGCTATTTTTATACAATGGAGTGCAACCAATATCCCTGTTTGGGGATTATGGAAACTATTGCACCTTGCAAAATATAAAAGAGAGAGCTTTTAAAAGCTGTCCAAAATTTTTAAACATAATAGGCAGAAAAAATAGGTGTACTGTACTTTTTTGTATGCAAAGAAGTAATGGCTCCTCAACCAAAAGTGAAAAAGTTATCTATTTTTTGTGGTCTTCAATTAATTTACTATTCACAGAATCATTAGGCAATTACAAAAGCTTATTATGAAGCTGTCCAAGTTTAGTGATATCAAAAACATCCAGCAATACTACAGTATAGATGACATTATGGACAGTGACAAGTGAGTTTTTGCCCGGCAGAGTGTAGTTTATCGCTACTGTCAGCAGCAAAATGGTGTAAATGACAGTCAACTGACAGGCAGACAAAAAGGCAGAATTTATCATTAGCAACAGTTGTTAGTGCATGAAAATTTGCATTGGTCTATGCCTGATTGATTCTGACAAATGTTAGAGTTTCAGCTTGTGGCAGATAACCTGGTACACTTTGATATGAAAAATCTGCCGGATGTAACTGCATAGCATCTCTGACATGACAGTGCATGATGGATATGACAATATCACCATAGCAAACTGGGCCAGTTATTGCTGCTGGTGTCATTTCTTAATATACATATTTGTTATCCAAGGGATCAAGGCTGAGGGTATCTGCCTTAGAAAGGGTACAGTCTGGATACCTCTGAAACTGGCTGTTCAGACAGTGCATTTATGTTTGCTGAAGTGCACTAGATTGTAACAATGGCAAGAAAAAAAATTGTTTTATCATGTCAAAGGAACTGTTGGTGTTGCATCTGCTGCTGTTGTTAATTGTTGCAACACTAACTCTGGAACAGGAGAGAAAATGTTGTGTCTAGGTGGACAACACAGGGTCAACTACTCAGTCATGCAGGCAGCAATTGTTTGCTCAATGAAAGCTTAGAAGGTCTGGTAACATAGTGTGGCGCCCCTGCGTCCAGGAGGCCACAAAAGGGAACTGCAGCCAGGCATGTAGGACAATTGTTGCACAACAACACCCTCACAGCCCACACAACCCACGTGCAGTAGATGGTAGCATCCAGCCCTAAGATTGGAAGACTCTAGGCAATTGAGGGGTGGTGGATTTAGAGGAGGGGTTGAGCACACACGTAGTCAGGTGACTTGACAGTAGAAATAGGAAGGGGGAGGAGGAAGGAGTTCAGTAGGCCAGAGTGAGCTGAACAGCAAAGACCAGAAGCTGAGGAGCACAGGCCAGAGAACAGCAGAAGGCTGAGTGAAGCTGAGCAGACAGAAAGACTCACATGTCCTGAGAGTGTACGGTGTAGGAGTGCAGAATCAGTACCGAGCCAGTGTGAGCCGGAGGAGAGAGAAAGCACGTCCGAAGCCAATACCACCAGGAGTGTGAGGAGAGAGAGAGGGACGGTGATGCCCGGGCCCTAGGAATACAGCTGAAGCTACCGAATGCAGGCGGAGTAGCCCTCCTATGATACCGAGAGACGCAGAGAGAAAGAGCCTGGTAGAGCCTCACACTTGAGGACTGCAGGAGGCTGGGCTGAGTAGAGTCGGCTCTAGAGGGGACCGTAGTTTACCCGGAATTCCCAAACAACACGATGGGGACCACAGCTACATGTTAGGGTCCTTACCCCAAATAACAGGCAGCTCAGTGACAAACAGGAGGACCCACAGGGGCCCGAGTCACCACCATACTGTCCGGTGTCACACACAGCGAAGTAAACCAGAGAACGTAAACAGCCCGGAAAGGACACAAAGACTGTGTGAGGGGTCACAGAGAGAGAGACCTGGCTGCAGAGTAAAGGGAACCCAGAGAGGGAGAGTGTGCCCGTGTACTTGTACTGAACTTTGTAAGAACTGTAACTGACTTGTGAACTGTCTGAAGAACTGAGAGTAAACACGGAAAACCCTGAGATTGCCTCCCTTGTGTCTCTGCATGAAAGCGATTCTCTCCATACAGGATTACAGAAAGCCCTCCACCTGTAGAGCCACAACACAGCCTGTCAGCACCAGCACTGAAGAGAGATCCCTGCAGTGTCTGCACAGTAAGTGTACTGAACATTCCACAATAGACTTAACCCTTAACACAGTTCTACCCACTGGAACTATCCCATCTAGCGGCTATTTCCATCATCCCCGGAGGTTCTGCAGCAGCGGCAGTCCCATCACTGGCCGCATATAGTGGGTGGCGTCACGACTGACAATCCCCTGTAAATATTCCCCTTTTATTGCCGAGCCCATGACACGGTCCGGACCAGGACCACCTATGACTTCCCCAGCAGCCGACCGGTCCGGTACCGAGTACCCCCGTCCCAGTGGACCCGACAATAACTTATCTTGGTATAAAGGACACGGCTCTCTCATGACTCCCTTCCTATCTTTCTGACTCCCCATTCAGTGTATCATTTGCTGGGTCCACTTCCCCTCCCTCTTCATCTCACTATTTGGGTCCCTCAGGGTTCAGTCCTTGGCTCTCTTCTCTTCTCTCTCTACCCGGCCCCGATTGGACACACCATCAGCAGATTTGGCTTCAAGTACCATCTCTATGCAGACGACACACAATTATACACTTCAGCGCCTTAACTTACCCCTGTGGTTTTAAAGAACACCAATGACTGTCTAGCTGCAGTTTCCAACTTCATGTCTATTTGAAACTCAACCTTTCCAAAACTGAACTTCTTCTGCTCCCACCCTCCACTAACCTCCCTAAATCTGACATTTCTCACTCAGTGTGCGGTAATACGATAACACCTAGGCAGCAGGCTCGCTGTCTGGGTGTCACGTTTGACACTGATCTCTCCTTCACCTCCTATATACAATCTCTTGTTTGCTCTTGTTGCTTACACCTGAAGAACATCTCTAGAGTCCGCCCCTTTCTCACCATGGAAACAAATAGAACCCTTACCATGGCCCTAATCCACTCCCGCCTTCATTATTGCAATTCTCTATTAATTGGCCTCCCCCACTCTAAACTTTCCCCTCTTCAGTCCATCCTTAATACAGCAGCCAGGATCACCTACCTGGCCAATCATTATTCAAATGGCTCTGCTCTGTTCCAGTCATTGCACTGGCTGCCCG
This sequence comes from Allobates femoralis, assembly GCA_033576535.1. NCBI lineage: Eukaryota > Metazoa > Chordata > Amphibia > Anura > Aromobatidae > Allobates > Allobates femoralis. Next base: position 118,168,026 of record JARQOC010000001.1, read on the forward strand.
TACACTACAGGATCAAATTAAAATTGCTTGTTCTCATCCACAAAGCTCTTCACAATGCAGTACCCCCCTACATCTCCTCCCTCATCTTTGTATATCATCCCACCCGTTCTCTATGTTCTACAAATGACCTTCGACTAACATCTGCACTAATCAGATCCTCCCATTCCCGGCTCCCAGACTTCTCCCGAGGTGCAACATTTCTCTGGAATGCTCTACCCCAAGAAATCAGGACCATCCACAACTTGCATGGCTTCAGACGCTCCCTAAAAACACATCTTTTAAGGTGACCTATCATGCTCCCTAACAAAATTGCCTTGTACTGTATATAGCCCATTCACTATCTTTCTCGACATAACTCTCCTTCAAACTCCACCAAACCTAAAAGGTCTACACAGATTGTCTGACCTTGACCGTCACTGTTCTAAGCCATGTACTTTGTGTAACCCCAATCCCGTTGTAGATTGTAAACTCTTTTGAGCATGGTCACCATTATTTTTGCTTTTATTTATTGTATTGTATTTTTTACATTGATTCTATGTTTATTGTATTGTTTCCTATTATTGTACTGTATTTCTCTACTGGAATTACGGTATTATATTGTGTAGTTTCTTACTATATTATACTGTGTATTTTTGTTTATTAACCACTATATTGTAAAGCGCTGCGAAATATGTTGGCACTATATAAATAAAGATTTATTATTATCATTATTATCCTGGTTGTAAATCAATTTGGACTACCTCAGCACTGGCTCTGAAATGCTGCTCTGTCCATGGTGCTGAATGAGCGCAGTTGCATTTCAGAGCCACTGCTCTTCAGTAAAAGGCATCAGTGAAACGATCCGGTGTGTTTTCCAGATCCGGGGCGCCAGATCACCCCTGATCTGGGAGGATCCGGTTTTATGCGTTTTTTGCACCAGACACAAAAAATGATGCAGACTCTCATTTTGTGTCTGGTGCAAAAAACGAACACAACTGAATCCTCCCAGAAAAGCACAAAACCGGAGTCCAAATAAGGCCAATTTGGCACACATGGGGCCAAAACCAGATCAGGTTCTATCCGGTTCAAACCAGAGAGAACCTGACACCACAAAACCGTGGTGTGAAGCCGGCCTTAGGGGGTTTCCACTCTTTAGGCACCTCAGAAGCTCTGTAAACATGACATGGCATCAACTATCTACCGCATATCAGGAGAAATTACACAATAAATTATATTGTCCATTTTCTCCTATTAATCCTGTGATAAATTAATTTTTGGGGCTCAAGTTACATTTATGTGGGTACAATTTGATTTCTTATTTGCATGGCTCAATGTTATAAATTACTGTAAAGCACCTGTGGGTTCTAGATGGTCACCACACCCCTAGATAGAATTTGGGGTAAAGTAATATTTTTGGGGAAAAAAAGTAAAAGTTTCATTTTTTTTCCTTTTACATTACTTTAATTGCTGTGAAACACCTAAGGCTAGGGTCACATTAGGATTTTGCACTCTGCCCTTAGTGTTTTGCAGCATAAATGCGGTGCTACCACCATGGTGGTGCCACGTTAATGCTGCCCATACTCACCTATGTATGTCCCGCCCCTAATGTAATGTTAACGCCAGCATCTGATGCAAATCTCGCAGATTTCCTAACGCGAGAAAAGACGTTGCAGAAAGCGTCTTTTCTCACGTTACGTAATATCACAAGATCTGCATCAGATGCTGGCGTTGACATTGCCTTAGGGTGTGGAAGCCTGAGCCAATACTTAGGCTATGTATACATGGTGCCGTTTTCCTGAATTTGTCCATCATTTTTATAAGTAGAGTGCATGTCCTCAAGGGCAGGGTGCTCTTTCCCCTCTGTATCAGTCTCACTGTTAGCTTGTTCCTTGTATTTTTAACTTGTTTGTATGTAACCCTTTCTCATATACAGCACCATGGAATCAATAGTGCTGTATCTATTATATAATCGCGAATCGGAAAAGCGCCCCTCCGCGCGCTACTTCTGGCGTGGTCATGTGGATACGAATTTAACATTGGGCGCGAAGCGCCCAATGCTGCGCGAGCAATGGCCGCGAGGCCATTGCGAGTCGCTGGCTGAGTGCGAGCAATGGCCGCGAAGCGGCCATTGCGAGTCGCTGGCCGAAAATCGAACCAGAGGCTCGGCCACAACCTTAGCGATTTACCGCTCAGGTAGCGCGAGCAATGGCCGCGAGGCCATTGCTAGTCGCTGCCTGAGCCGCAACTCGCTCCCCGGGGAACATGGAGTGGAGGCGGCACAGCCGCCTCCGCTCCCCGCTACCCACAATTCGCCCCCCCCATGTCCGCACAGCCCCCCCCCATGTCCGCACAGCCCCCCCCATGTCCGCACAGCCCCCCCATGTACGCACAGCCCCCCCATGTCCGCAAAGCCCCCCCCATGTCCGCACAGCCCCCCCATCTCCGCACAGCCCCCCCATCTCCGCACAGCCACCCCCATGTCCACACAGCCACCCCCATGTCCGCACAGCCACCCACATGTTGTCCACACAGCCCCCCCATGTCCGCACAGCCACCCCATGTCCGCACACCCACCCCGCAATGTCCGCACAGCCACCCCGCACCTAAGCTCCTACCCCCTAACTCCGCCGCCCCTAAGTCCCTACCCTCTAAGCCCCGCCGCATCCTAAGCCCCGACCCGCCGCACCTAATCCCCTACCCCCTAAGCCGCGCCGCACCTAAAAGCCCCGCCGCACCTAAGCCACTACTCCCTAAGACCCGCCGCACCTAAGCCCCGACCCGACGCACCTAAGCCCCTACCCCCTAAGACCCACCGCACCTAAGCCCCGACCCGCCGCACCTAATCCCCTACCCCCTAAGCTGCGCCGCACCTAAGCCCCTACCCCCTAAGCCCCGCCGCACCTAAGCCCCGACCCGCCGCACCTAAGCCCCTACCCCCTAAGCCCCGCCGCACCTAAAAGCCTCGCCGCACCTAAGCCCCTACCCCCTAAGCCCGCCCGCACCTAAAAGCCCCGCCGCACCTAAGCCCCTACCCCCTAAGCCCCGCCGCACCTAAGCCCCTACCGTCCGCCGCCGCCCCGCCGTACCTAAGCCCCTACCCCCTAAGCCCCGCCGCCTCCTAAGCTCCCGCCGCTTTCCCCCGCCGCTTTCCCCCGCCGCTGTCGCTAACACCTAAGGCCCTACACCCGAAGCCCCCGCCGTCCCCTAACCTAACGTCCCCGTCGATTACTTACATGCCTTCTTAGTCATCTGATCGTCCGTCCGGCCAGGCGTCCTCTTCCTCCGGCCCCGGGGGTCTTCTCTCTTCTTTCCGCCATCTCCGCCTCTTCGTCCGGCCCCGGGGATCTTCTGTCTTCTTTCCGCCAACTTCCAGCTCCGACGTCCTCTTCACTTATCATTAAGATAGAATGGACGACAAATCCACCATTCTACCTCAATGAGATGTGAGGGGCTCTTCTGATTGGTCGCTGTCTACTGCCCTCAGCCAATCAGAAGAGCCCCTCATGTCCCATTGAAATACATTAGCGGTGTGTCGGCGATTTTATGGCCGCCCACCTGGTTCTATTTGTCAGCCCTAAAATCGCGGACACACCGCTAATGCATGGCTATGGGCAGTGAGCTCGAATTCTGATTGGTCGGCGTCAGCAGAGAGCGACCAATCAGAAATCGGGCTGACTGCCCATAGACATGCATTAGCGGTGTGTCCGCAATTTTAGGGCCGACAAATAGAACCATGTGGGCGGCCATAAAATCGCCGACACACCGCTAATGTATTTCAATGGGAAATGAGGGCCTCTTCTGATTGGCTGAGGGCAGTAGACACCGACCAATCAGAAGAGCGCCTCAACAAATAAATTTAATAATAAAAAAAATAATTAAAAATTAATTAAAAAATAATAAAAAAATAAATAAAAAATTAAAAATAATTACATTAAAAATAATAATAAAAAAAATAAATACATGCTAATAACATGAGCCCTTTCAGCGGACCTGAAAGAGAACTGGGTCTCAGCCTCAGGCTCACTTTAAATAAATAATAAATTTAATAATAAAAAAAATAATTAAAAAATAATTAAAAAATAATAAAAAAATAAATAAAAAATAATAAATAATTCAATAAAAATAATAATAAAAAAATTAAATATATGCTAATAATATCAGCCCTTTCAGCGGACCTGAAGGAGAACTGGGTCTCAGCCTCAGTCTCACTTTAAATAAATAATACATTTAATAATAAAAAAAATAATTAAAAAATAATAAAAAAATAAATAAAAAATAATAAATAATTAAATAAAAATAATAATAAAAAAATTAAATATATGCTAATAATATCAGCCCTTTCAGCGGACCTGAAGGAGAACTGGGTCTCAGCCTCAGGCTCACTTTAAATAAATAATAAATTTAATATTAAAAAAAATAATTAAAAAATAATTAAAAAATAATAAAAAAATAAATAAAAAACAATAAATAATTAAATAAAAATAATAATAAAAAAAATAAACATATGCTAATAATATCAGCCCTTTCAGCGGACCTGAAGGAGAACTGGGTCTCAGCCTCAGGCTCACTTTAAATAAATAATAAATTTAATATTAAAAAAAATAATTAAAAAATAATTAAAAAATAATAAAAAAATAAATAAAAAACAATAAATAATTAAATAAAAATAATAATAAAAAAAATAAACATATGCTAATAATATCAGCCCTTTCAGCGGACCTGAAGGAGAACTGGGTCTCAGCCTCAGGCTCACTTTAAATAAATAATAAATTTAATATTAAAAAAAATAATTAAAAAATAATTAAAAAATAATAAAAAAATAAATAAAAAACAATAAATAATTAAATAAAAATAATAATAAAAAAAATAAACATATGCTAATAATATCAGCCCTTTCAGCGGACCTGAAGGAGAACTGGGTCTCAGCCTCAGGCTCACTTTAAATAAATAATACATTTAATAATAAAAAAAATAATTAAAAAATAATAAAAAAATAAATAAAAAATAATAAATAATTAAATAAAAATAATAAGAAAAAAATTAAATATATGCTAATAATATCAGCCCTTTCAGCGGACCTGAAGGAGAACTGGGTCTCAGCCTCAGTCTCACTTTAAATAAATAATAAATTTAATAATAAAAAAAATAATAAAAAAATAATTAAAAAATAATAAAAAAAAAAAAAATAAATAAATAATTCAATAAAAATAATAAGAAAAAAATTAAATATATGCTAATAATATCAGCCCTTTCAGCGGACCTGAAGGAGAACTGGGTCTCAGCCTCAGGCTCACTTTAAATAAATAATAAATTTAATAATAAAAAAAATAATAAAAAAATAATAAAAAAATAATAAAAAAATAATAAAAAAAATAAATAAAAAATAATAAAAAAATTAATAAAAAATAATTATAAAAAAAAAAAAAAAAGGCTAATTATATGAGCCCTTTCAGCGGACCTGAAGGAGAACTGTGTCTCAGCCTCAGGCTCACTTAAAATAACAAATAATAAATTAATTTAATAATAAAAAAAATAATTAAAAAATAATAAAAAAAAAATTAAAAAATTATACATAATAACATAAAAAATAAGAATAAAAAAAAATATGCTAATAATAATGATATTACTGCTAATAATAATGCTATTAATGCTAATAATTATGCTATTAATGCTAATAATAATGCTATTAATGCTAATAATTATGCTATTAATGCTAATATTTATGTTATTAATGCTAATAATAATGCTATTAATGCTAATAATTATGGTATTAATGGTAATAATAATGCTATTAATGCAAATAATATTGCTATTAATTCTATTATTAATGCTATTAATGCTAATAATAATGCTAATAATAATGCTAATAATTATGCTATTAATGCTAATAATAATGCTATTAATGCAAATAATATTGCTATTAATGCTATTATTAATGCTATTAATGCTAATAATTATGCTATTAATGCTAATATTTATGCTATTAATGGTAATAATAATGCTATTAATGCAAATAATATTGCTATTAATGCTATTATTAATGCTATTAATGCTAATAATTATGCTATTAATGCTATTATTAATGCTATTAATGCTAATAATTATGCTATTAATGCTAATATTTATGCTATTAATGCTAATAATTATGCTATTAATGGTAATAATAATGCTATTAGTGCAAATAATATTGCTATTAATGCTATTATTAATGCTATTAATGCTAATAATTATGCTATTAATGCTAATAATTATGCTATTAATGGTAATAATGCTATTAATGCAAATAATATTGCTATTAATGCTATTATTAATGGTATTAATGCTAATAATTATGCTATTAATGCTAATAATTATGCTATTAATGGTAATAATAATGCTATTAATGCAAGTAATATTGCTATTAATGCTATCATTAATGCTATTAATGCTAATAATTATGCTATTAATGCTAATATTTATGCTATTAATGCTAATAATTATGATATTAATGGTAATAATAATGCTATTAATGCAAATAATATTGCTATTAATGCTATTATTTATGCTATTAATGCTAATAATTATGCTATTAATGCTAATAATTATGCTATTAATGGTAATAATAATGCTATTAATGCAAATAATGTTGCTATTAATGCTATTATTAATGCTATTAATGCTAATAATTATGCTATTAATGGTAATAATAATGCTATTAATGCAAATAATATTGCTATTAATGCTATTATTAATGCTATTAATGCTAATAATTATGCTAATAATGCTAATATTAATGCTAATTGTGCTAATAATAATCATATTAACACTATTAATAATGCTATTAAGGCTAATAATCATGCTATTTATGCTATTCAAAATGATATTAATGCTAATAATATTGCTATTAATGCTCTTTATGCTAATAGTAATGCTATTAATGCAATTATTTATGCTATTAATTCTATTATTTATGCTATTAATGCTATTAATAATGCTATTAATGCTATTAATAATGTTATTCATGCTATTAATAATACTATTAATGCTATTAATGCTAATATAAATGCTATTAATTGTATTATTAATGCTATTAATGCTAATAATAATGCTATTAATGCTAATAATTATGCTATTAATGCTAATATTAATGCTAATAATGCTAATAATAATCATATTAACGCTATTAATAATGCTATTAAGGCTAATAATCATGCTATTTATGCTATTCAAAATTCTATTAATGCTAATAATTTTGCTATTAATGCTCTTTATGCTAATACTCATGCTATTAATGCGATTATTTATGCTATTAATTCTATTATTTAGGCTATTAATGCTATTAATAATGGTATTAATGTTATTAATAATGCTATTAATGCTATTCATGCTAATATTAATGCTATTAATTCTAATAATCATGCTATTAATCCTATTAATAATGCTATTAATGCTATTTTTAATTCTATTAATGCTATTAATAATTTTATTAATGCTAATAATGCTATTACTCCTCATAATAATGCTATTAACGCTATTATTAATGCTATTTATGGTAATAATGCTATTAATACTAATAACAATACTATTAATAGTACTATTATTGCTGTTAATAATGCTATTAATGCTAATAATAATGCTGTTAATGCTAATAATTATGCTATTAATGGTAATAATAATGCTATTAATGCAAATAATATTGCCACGTTCTAGAATCCCGATGCATTTGCATCGGGCTCACAGCTAGTAATTAAATAAATAATAATAATAATAAGTTCAGAAATCTCATGCACACACACAGACACTTGCTTTTTTTCCTCAGTCAAATAGGAAACTCATGTGTTTTCGAAAGAAGCGGCATGTATATTCTTTCATCGACTTTGCAGTGTTTTTTTCATAATTGAAAGCAATGAAAAAATGCAAAAATGCAACAAAAGTGCAACTCTGCATTTTTACTGCTTTTGTGGTGCGTGAAAGTAATGTATTTTTCGGATTATAGCACACACTTTTGCTTCCTCAAATTTTAGGGGAAAGAGGGTGTGTGTCTTATAATCTGAATTTTGTGATGTATGGAGCGTGGTGGTGGCAATGAAACGGTGTCTGAGGGCTGGAGGAGGATTGCTGTGGTCTGCAGAGGCGGCGGGAGGTCACGTGCTCCCTCTCATTAGCCTTATGTAATATGCACAATACCGGCTGTCCATCACCTCGGTGCTGAAACTGTGCTGAGATATGAACATGGGAGTGGGCATATTACATGTGCCCGCAGTCCCCACCATCCTGTATATGGCCCCCCATCACTGTGTATGCACCTCCATGCTGCTCCCACACGAAAATAACAAACACTTTCAACTTACCTCTCTTGATGTGAGACTGATTGTGTGGGGTCAATCAGAAACCCCTATTACTAACCCAGTATTTAAAAAGTGAAAAAACAAACACACACATGTTCACAAATGTATTGTTTTTAAAAGAAAATCCATGAAGCGCCTAAATAATCCAAGGTTGTGGTGGCCTTACCAAATTTGTATTCCAAACTAGAAGGCTGAGTACAGATTCAGTGACTCCTTCATAGGTTACTCCCGATTCGCACTGTGAGAAACTTCATTTCTGGCACTAACCAGTAATTACCTATGGAGCCTCATTCTAATAACGCCAAATTTTCACAAAGCATTTTGTGCATTCTGCCACTTAGTGTACTGAAAAAAAAAGGTAAAAATTCCAAATGCAGTGAAATTGCAAAAAAAAATGCAAATCCACAAAAGTTTTGGGGATACTTTATTTACCATGTTCAATACAGTATATGGTAAAACTTACTAGGAAATATAATTCTCAGTAAAAGTATGCAGATACCAAATATATATATTTATTTTACTGGAGGAAAAAGTTCATAAATTTGTCAAAGATAAAATGTGTTAATTTTGTCACAATTTTCCAAGACCCTTAATATTCTCATTTTTCAGGATCTTGGATTAAGTCATGGTTTATTTTTTGCACTATGAGGCTCACTTTTTTTTATACTATTTTGGGGTTTGGATGTTGTTAGGCGTCGGATAAGACCTCCAATGTTAAGTGCTGTTAATCTATCTCATACATCTGCACTCCAGCAAATCCCTTCCACCTCCAGGAATTTTCCAGGTCTCCAAAAGGAGATCCTTCTCTCCTCACTGGCCATGGAGGGTGGGGGTCACCTCTACATGGTGTAGCTAGTGTAGGCTCTCACTCTGGACATTTGCTGCAATCTGGGAAACTTACTTTAAGTTGTAGTATTGCTAGTAGCTGGGACACCCTCATTCTGTACTGTAGTATAAGCACAGTGTTTCTCCTTGCTCAGCTATGTGGTGGGAGGTTGTTCCACTCCACTATCATTGCCTCCTCCTTTGCCTCTCTGGCCTGAGGGTGGAGACTGGGCATTAGTTCAGTAGTGTAAGCTGATCCATGAGAGATATTTAAAAATGCCATATGCTTTGTTCAGAGCTGAATATTATCAGTTGTGTGTGTTATTGCAATGTTGCATTGACCTTAAAAATGCTCATTATTCAGCATTAGGGATGGGCGAATCTACTCGCTAGGACTCGTTACTCAGCGAGTAGTAAGGGACTCGCAGGACTCGGTACTCTGCGAGTTTCCCAGTGATTACTCGCACGAGTCCAATGCAAATCAATATCAATCCTAGTTTTGTCAGAAACGCTGACAAAACTAGGATTGCCATTGTTTGCATTAGACTCGTGCGAGTAATCACTGGCTACTGTGCCAGTGATAGCAGGGAAACTCGCAGATAACTGCTGTTTCTTTGCGAGCCGAGTCCAGCTGTCTTCTCTGTGCAGCTCCAGGGTCCTAGAGCCCGCCTGCTCACAGACATGATGTAGCAGTGCTGAGATTGTTCTCAGTCTGCTCATTCCCTGTGTACAGACATGAATGTCTGTGCACAGAGATGATGTAGCAGAGCTGAGATTGTTCTCAGTCTGCTCATTCCCTGTGTACAGACATGAATGTCTGTGCACAGAGATGATGTAGCAGTGCTGAGATTGTTCTCAGTCTGCTCATTCCCTGTGTACAGACATGAATGTCTGTGCACAGAGATGATGTAGCAGAGCTGAGATTGTTCTCAGTCTGCTTATTCCCTGTGCATAGACATCTATATTTATGCACAGGGGATGTAGCAGAGAGGACATCGCGTTTTGGACTGCGTCGGACGGAAGAGGATATTTTTAATTAAAGATGGAGTCCCTAATGGCTTTTTTTTTTTATTTCTAATAAAAAATTTTCCTTGTGTTGTGTTTTTTTTAAAACAATTTAATAGAAATTCATGGCGGTCATGTCTAATATTGGCGTGACCGCCATAAATTTCGGGCTTAGGGCCAGCTGATAATACAAAGCTGGCCCTAACCTCTTTATTACCCAGCGTGCCACCGCTACCAGGGCCGCTGGAAGAGCGGGGTTCAGCGCCAGAGGATGGCGCTTCAATGAACGCGCCATCTTCTGGGGCGGCTGCGGGCTGCAATTTGCAGCGGGGGGTGCCCAGAAAGCTTGGGCATCCCTGCGCTGCGGATTCCAGCCCCCAGCTGCTTAGCTGTACCTGGCTAGACATAGAAATTGCGCGGAGCCCCACGCATTTTTTTTTTATTATTTCATAAATTTCAGAGTCAGAGTCTCAGAGTCAGAATCTCAGAATTTCATGAAATAATTAAAAAAAAATGCGTGGGGCTCCGCGCAATTTCTATTTCTAGCCAGGTACAGCTAAGCAGCTGGGGGCTGGAATCCGCAGCGCAGGGATGCCCAAGCTTTCTGGGCACCCCCCGCTGCAAATTGCAGCCCGCAGCCGCCCCAGAAGATGGCGCGTTCATTGAAGCGCCATCCTCTGGCGCTGAACCCCGCTCTTCCAGCGGCCCTGGTAGCGGTGGCACGCTGGGTAATAGAGGTTAGGGCCAGCTTTGTATTATCAGCTGACCCTAAGCCCGAAATTTATGGCGGTCACGCCAATATTAGACATGACCGCCATGAATTTCTATTAAATTGTTTTAAAAAAACACAACACAAGGAAAAATTTTTATTAGAAATAAAAAAAAAAGCCATTAGGGACTCCATCTTTAATTAAAAAAATCCTCTTCCGTCCGACGCAGTCCAAAACGCGATGTCCTCTCTGCTACATCCCCTGTGCATAAATATAGATGTCTATGCACAGGGAATAAGCAGACTGAGAACAATCTCAGCTCTGCTACATCATCTCTGTGCACAGACATTCATGTCTGTACACAGGGAATGAGCAGACTGAGAACAATCTCAGCACTGCTACATCAGGCAGCAGGCGGGCTCTAGGACCCTGGAGCTGGCAGCCTGTACAGAGGAGACAGGATCTTATCTGTGCGAGTCAGCGATTACTTACAAAGTAAACGAGCAATGCAAATAAATGACAAAACTAGGATTGCTTCAGGCTGAAGCTTCCGAGACACATCTGCGATTTGTAAATCTCACACTACTCGCTATTACTCGCTTCCCCATTCATTAACATTGGACTCGCTAGACTCGCAACGAGTAGCGAGTCCTGTGCTCGGACTCGCTAGAGTCAAGCGATTCCGAGTAATTTAGGATTCGCCCATCACTATTCAGCATTCCAGATGAATTGGTGGTGAATGGTGACCATCAATGGTGACCGACCTGAATAAATGTATTTGTTTTCATCATTATGCCTCCTACGAATATGTCACGCTTTAATCATCACTGCAGCAGAAACCTAAATAAAAAGAAATGGTTTAAAAAAAAAAAATCATCACTGCAGCTAACCGCAACCCTGTTGTTATTCCTTGTAACAGATAGTGACGTTAGTTATGCAGCCCAGTCACCACATTTATGGGTTAATTACGAGCTAGGCAACAAGATTCTACGAACATTAAAATCTGGTAGTGATTGCTTGGGTCTGAATCTTGTCAGTGGAAGAGGAAGGCCCCTTAGGCTAGTTTTACACTGCAGTTTTTTCCCTGATCAGGTTCCATCCGGTTTTTGTGTCAAAACCAGGAGTGACTCCAAAACTCAGAACAGGTGTCAACTTTCAATTCTACTTTTTCTCTGACAGTTCCTGTTCTGGTTCCTCTCCTGGTTTTGACTCACAAACCATATGGAACCTGATCAGGGAAAAAACTGCAATGTAAAACCAGCCTAAAGCAAAACAACCACACAAAACTGCAAAGCTCAGACAGCATCTCGCCACTATCTTACCACTCCAGTGCAGTACAACGCAAGCACTCCTTTAATGCAGTTGAACTTTATATTGTGATGGCATTATGCAGAAGTTTCTTGATGCATCCCCTGCAAGGTATGCCTGATCTTAAGGGGGTCATCTTTCTAACCACTCCAGAGGCAGAGGGTGCTTCAGCAGCACCAGACCCAGAGCAGCATGAACAGGACATGGACACATATGTTACCGCGAGCTCCATCACACTACCCACTTTGGACCTCATCTTCAATGAGGTGCAGATTCAGTCCTGGACTCAGTTGAGGACCTGAGGAGCTCACAGTCAAGAGGTGACCCTTTCTTTATGCCATCTGGACCGGGAGCACAACATTTCAGACTGCACATGATCTTGCAGCATGCCTGGCTGGATTCCACCTGTAAGAGGTACTGCAGCCACTGGATCCCCAATACCACATGGACCTTGGAGTATGAGGAAAAGGCCAAGGAGGAAGATGAGAAGGTAGAAATGGCAGAAGTCCCTGTTTCCCAGTCATGTGTAGCACCCCTGCCAGAGGTCTTAGACTGGGACAATGCCATGTGGGGACCCCTACCCCCTCCAAGCAACTATCTGACAAGGCATGAGCTACCCCGTACTGTGTCTTTTTTGAGAAGATTCAGCTCACGGATGCCATTGCCTGGAACTGGTTGCATGGGCTTAAGGTTAATGAAATTTGCTACCAGTATATCCAAGGCAAGATGTTGGCATTCTTGCAAGATAAGGGGTTTGATTTCATGGTGGAACAAGGTACGGGGCATCGGTGCTACGTCAAACCGTCTACCCTGCTGTGTGACAATTTCCTTAAAGACTACGCACCATCTTTTTTGGGGAGAAAGTAACTTTAGTGGCTAGGATTTAGTGGCTAGGACTTGTGATAAGTGGGGACCCGTGAAGAGGCTCACAAGCTTACGTGTTTTGGACCAAAAGACAAATTAATACCCCACAATTTCATGAATTGTTATTGGCTTTCTTTTTTGCAATCTTTATATTGCAGGGTGCAGCTAGGCCATATGGGACGTTTGTTCTGGCAGGTAGCAGTGTTGTAGTGCCAGAAACAGCCCGCCTACTGAGATAGGGGCAAATGTAAGAGTCTGGGCACACTTTGAAGTAACCTGTGTGAACGGCGTCCTATGTGAATCCTATTCATTGTGCAGGACAGCCAGTGGTTCGCTGCCCTCCAAGATTAAGGAGTTGTTTAGTGATTGGAGGCTCGTGTCCTGCACTAATAATGCCTTACCTTTTTAATCAAGGCAAAGCTGCACCTTGCAAGAGTTCAATGGTCGACTGACAAAAGTAATGCTGTGGTAAGGAAACATTTTTTAAATTTGTCCTTTGTTGTTTTTGGATACTGATTTAGTGGCTAGGACTTGTGATAAGTGGGGATCCGTGAAGTGGGTCACAAGCTTACGTGTTTTAGAGGAAGTACATTTCTTGAAAGCATGGGGAATCAAGGGGTGGCTCATGGTTGGCGTAAATTGGGCTGGCACTGCCAATGACTTTGCAAAGTGGCTAGAGGAGCCTGATTTGGAGAGAATATAGAATTGGGTGCAGCTCAGGTCTCTCTTGTTTGGCCAACCAACTGCACCCAATCCCAGAGGGCCTGTTGGTGGTACCCAAGCTGGTCCTGTTTGTCCTATAAGGTGTGGTCATCCCATAGTTCATCCATCTTCTTCTCTATTGGTGGCCTTGATGCAATGTGCTGGGGGGGCAGGTGGTGGTAATGAATATCCCAGTAGGTGTAGCCCCTATAACACCCACAGACAGTTCCGGCAGCAGAGTACCATCACGAACGCTGACCTTTTTTCCTGGCAAGACTGAAAATGCTGCAAGTGAGTTGTATGCCAAGTACACTGGACTTACTTAAAAAAAAGCATCTTGTTTGGTCAATGACCCATGCCTTAGCTGTCATTTTGGCTAGAGAAGAACTTTTTTTAGTTATTTTTTTTTTCAGTTCCTCCTTGACCAAGGCGTGTGTTTTGGTTAAAGTTATATTTCCCCTTCCCTCGTTTTGTGCCTTTTGCTCTTGCCCCTACTGGGCATGCATGCAACCTTTAGGTCCAACTCAAAGACCCTAATGGACTCTGCCCTTCATAGCTTTTCCACCACTTTTACATTCTGTGTGCTGCTGCTGATCTCTGTGGGACTTTTGGTATATTTACAGTTTTGGCCAAAAGTATTGACACCCCTTCAATTCTGTCAGATAATACTCAGTTTCTTCCTGAAAATGATTGCAATCACAAATTCTTTGGTAATATTATCTTCATTTAATTTGTCTTCAATGAAAAAACACAAAACAGAATGAAGCAAAAATCAAAACATTGATCATTTCACACAAAACTCCAAAAATGGGCCGGACAAAAGTATTGGCACCCTCAGCCTGATACTTGGCTGCACAACCTTTAGCCAAAATAACTGCGATCAACCGCTTCCGGTAACCATCAATGAGTTTCTTACAATGCTCTGCTGGAATATTAGACCATTCTTCTTTGGCAAACTGCTCCAGGTCCCTGATATTTGAAGGGTGCCTTCTCCAAACTGCCATTTTTAGATCTCTCCACAGGTGTTCTATGGGATTCAGGTCTGGACTCATTGCTGGCCACCTTAGAAGTCTCCAGTGCTTTCTCTTAAACCATTTTCTAGTGCTTTTTGAAGTGTGTTTTGGGTCATTGTCCTGCTGGAAGACCCATGGCCTCTGAGGGAGACCCAGCTTTCTCATACTACATTATGCTGCAAAATTTGTTGGTAGTCTTCAGACTTCATAATGCCATGCACACAGTCAAGCAGTCCAGTGCCTGAGGCAGCAAAGCAACCCCAAAACATCAGGGAACCTCCGCCATGTTTGACTTTAGGGACTGTGTTCTGTTCTTTGAATGCCTCTTTTTTTCTCCTGTAAACTCTATGTTGATGCCTTTGCCTAAAAAGCTCTACTTTTGTCTCATCTGACCAAAGAACATTCTTCCAAAACATTTTAGGCTTTCTCAGGTAAGTTTTGGCAAACTCCAGCCTGGCTTTTTTATGTCTCGGGGTAAGAAGTGGGGTCTTCCTGGGTCTCCTACCATACAGTCCCTATTCATTGAGACGCCGACGGATAGTACGGGTTGACACTGTTGTACCATCAGACTGCAGGGCAGCTTGAACTTGTTTGGATGTTAGTCGAGGTTCTTTATCCACCATCCGCACAATCTTGCGTTGAAATCTCTTGTCAATTTTTCTTTTATATCCACATCTAGGGAGGTTATCCCCAGTGCCATGGGCTTTAAACTTCTTGATGACCCTGCGCACGGTAGACACAGGAACATTCAGGTCTTTGGAGATGGACTTGTAGCCTTGAGATTGCTCATGCTTCCTCACAATTTGGTTTCTCAAGTACTCAGACAGTTCTTTGGTCTTCTTTCTTTTCTCCATGCTCAAAGTGGTACACACAAGGACACAGGACAGAGGTTGAGTCAACTTTAATCCATGTCAACTGGCTGCAAGTGTGATTTAGTTATTGCCAACACCTGTTAGGTGCCACAGGTAAGTTACAGGTGCTGTTAATTACACAAATTAGAGAAGCATCACATGATTTTTCTAAGGGTGGCAATACTTTTGTCCACCCCCTTTTTTATGTTTGGTGTGGAATTATACCCAATTTGGCTTTAGGACATTTTTTTTTTCTGTTCTTTCATCGAAGACAAATTAAATGAAGATAATAACACCAAAATTTGCCATTGCAATCATTTTCTGGAAGTAACTGAGTATTATCTGACAGAATTGCAGGGGTGTCAATTCTTTTGGCCATGACTGTATATATTGTGTATACTGTTATGTTTGTGTTTGAGTCTGTGTCAATAAATAATATAGTTTTTTAAATTCACTCCTTGTGTGCTGGACTAATTCTGCCCACAGGCACTTTAATAATGCCCTACAGAGACTGGTGAACAAGCTACAGGCATCTGGCCTGAAGGTCTGAGGTATGGAACTGCAAAACACTACACCCACTCTAGTAGAACAAGGCTGAGCAAGTGCAGTTCTCAAGGGCTGTAAACAGTGCATGTTTTCAGGATTTCCTTAGCATTTCCCAAGGTGCTGGAATCATTACCTCTGCAGGTGATGAAATTAGCACATGTGCAATGCTAAGGAAATCCTAAAAATTTGCACTGTTTTCAGACCTTGAGGATTGTAGTTGGCAACCTCTGCCCTAGAAGTCTCTGTGGAAGTAGTCAGGGGCAAGAAGAATCCTCAAGCCCTTTCACTACAACTGCAGATCTCCCTTGACCCTCTTAGGCCCACTGTGCATTTTTGATGCTTTTTTTGCAGATTTTGAGAATCTGCATCAAAATCTGCATGTCTATCTTGAGACCAGTAAAGGCTAGGTCAGGTCAGAAGTACTGTGACAAAGCTGATTTTTTTTTGCACATGTGGTTCAGATTTCTTTTATGTACCCCAAAATCTGCACCAAATCTGCAAAGGAAAAAAATTGCTGTATATATTATGTGGATGCTGTGCCTGACTGTATATATTATGTGGAAGCTGTGGCAAACCAGCAGCAGCCTCCAAATAATATATGCAGCCCAGCACAGCCTCCAAATAATATATATAGTCCAGTACAGCCTTCATATTATATATACAGCATAGCACAGCCTCCAAATAATTTATATAGCCCATCACAGCCTCTATATATATATATATATATATATATATATATATATATATATATATATATAAAAAAAATATATATATATATATATATATATATATAGCCTAGCACAGCCTCCATATTATATATACAGCATAGCACAGTCTCCAAATAATATATATATATATAGCCCATGATTGCCTCCATATTATATATAAAGTACAGGACACCCTCCAAATAATATATGTACAGCACAATTTCCATAATATATATACAGCACAGCAGCCACCTTCATATAGTCCAGCACAGCCTCCAGATATATATATACCCCAGCAGCAGCCTCCATATACCCCAGCATACTCTCTTTATACCAAGCACAGCCTCCATATATAACCAGCACAGCCTCCATATATCCCAGCACAGCCTCCATATACAGCCAGCACAGCCTTCTTATACAGCCAGCACAGCCTACATGTAACCCAGCACAGCCTCCATATACAGTCAGCATAGCCCCTTATACAGCCAGCACAGTTTCCATATACCCAAGCAACAGCCTCAAGATAATATATAGTATGGTGGTTTTCCTGCTGGTATATATGTCCCCATCCTGGCCTCACAGCAAAAAAGAGAAAGGATTATGCTCACCTTTCCTCCTCTCCTCCGGGCTGCGTCCTCCTCAGATGCTGTCCTCTCTTATCTGCACTTCCTTCCTGCAGGCTGCACCAGTGTGATGAGGTCGCAGGGTGATGACTCATCACTCTGCTGCAGTTGGTAAAGGAGGAAGCTCTACTTCCTGGGAACCAACACATGGTTAATTTGCATCACATGCAAGTTAGCCATGTGCACCAGCAACACTCAGCTGCTTGCTAAGTGTGCCTGATGTGCCCCTCATTCACAGGTCTATCTGTATCTAATGGGCCCATTGCTGTCAGGACTGCTTGTTCCTGATGGCTAATGGACCCCCCAGCTGTCCAGGGCCCCAGCAATTGCCCAAGCATGCCGGGTGCTGATGCCGGCCCTGCTTCACTGTAAAACAGTTTGAGCTGTGTTTGTCAGCTTTTCTGCCCCTTTGAAGATGTTTTCAAGGCCCTTGACTTTGCCACCATTAATTTAAATGTTTAGATGTTTGGTGAATGGTTCATCAAACTTGTTTGCCAAACATTATCCATTCGGCGAACCAAACCGAATCCGAACTTCCAAAGGTTCGCTCATCTGTAGTCGTGAATTCCAGAAAATGAGGGATGCATGGAAGAGATGTTTTATGTGAGTGTGGGAAGAACAGATAAGCTGGAAGGAAAAAATATCTTGTGATGGTCAGTGGTTGCGTACAGGTAAGTATTGAAAGGCTATGTCACAGATGTATCAAAGAGATGAATTGCAGTTGTTTTCTATGTCAAGGATAGGGTTTTTAACTTGAGTCTTTGGGTAATGGGAAGTCAATGAAGGGACTGGCAGAGAGGTGATGCTGGAAAATAGTGGAGATACAGGTGGATTAGTCAGCCAGCAGAGTTTAGGATAGATTAGTGGGGCAAAGAGGTAGAATGGGGCCGCAGAGAAGTAGGTAGCAAAAGTCAAGGCAGGAGAGGATGAGGGGATGCACTAGTATCAGCACAGAGATGATATTGAAAGGTGTGAGACTCTGTGAGCTCTCCCAGTCTGAAGCTGTAGATGGAGAAAAACAGGGGTCCAAGAATCATGGGGGACACCAACAGATAGGGGTGAAAAGAGGAGGTAATGTGAGAGTGGGAGACACTGAATGTCTGGTAAGTTAGTTATGAAGATATCCAAGTCTGTGATGTCAAGAGAGGAGAGAATCTATAATAGGAGGCAATGGTCCACTGTGTCAAAGGCAGAAGACAGGTGTAGGAGGAGGAAAGAGTAGAGTTGCTTGGCTTGTGCGGATAATTGGTCATTAGTGACTTTAGTTAGGGAGTTTCAGTTGAACAATGTGGTTGAAAGCCAGATTGTAAATGGTTAAAGAAAGTAGAAATAAGGTAGGAGAACAGTTCAAGGTGGGCATGCTGTTTCAGTAGTTTTGTGGCATAGAGGAGAAGTAATATGGGGCAATAGCTAGACATAGAGGATGGGTCAAGGGAGGCCTTTTTGAGGATGAGTGTGATCGAGGCATGTTTAAATCATGAGGGGAAAACACCAGTTGTTGGTTATTGTTTAAAAGATGGGTTAGGGTTGGGATGAAGACTCTGGTGACGTTAAGGATGATGTGGGATGGGACCAGGTCAAGTGTGAAGTTAGTGAAATGTTATCTTGAGGGTAGAAAGAAAATTTGATCTTCAGCCATGGTGGAGAAGCTGGTTTTCAAAAAAGAGTGCTGAGAATTTATGAGGTGGGGCTGGGGGGACTGTAGGCCAAAGCTTTCTCTGATGTTGTCAATCTTCTGCTAGAAAAATGAGGAATAGTCTTCAGCTGAGATGAGAGAAGAGAGAGGAGGTGCAGGGGAATGCAGGAGAAACTTCAATTGGATCCATTAAAAGAGGCATAGATGCTCATGAGAAGAACATAGTCTTACCTCCATGAAATATCAGATTACTTGGGAAAGGTGTTTTGCGATCCGCGCTGCCAGACTGACTCGCATCAAAGAAGACACTTGTAGATGAAGTGTTGATCAAATCCTTCTTTTATTCACCGACGCGTTTCGGTGCCCACCTGGCACCTTCATTTTGTATTTACCTCCATGAAAGTCACTAGTGCGACCACAGTTCTCAGTGGTAGAGAGTGATGAGAAGTTCTGCCCAGGAATTGAATTTGACAAATTAACAGATTTTACCAGGAAATTTTAACTGCAGCTAATTTATTTTGAACAAATTGAATATCCCTAACCATGATCTAGTGTCTGGACAGACCTCAGAGTAAAATAAACATAAGAATCAGAAAATAATACACAAACAAAAAGCAATAAACACCTCACTACTCATCTCTGCTGCTCCATGTCTCCCAACCAGTCCTCCGCACCTAGTGTTACTGCTGCTGCAAGCTGAATCTCCAGGCATTTTCACACTTAGCTTAGTTTTTTTGTTTTTGTTGCATTACTTTTGCAAAGTAAAATCCCTTCTTAACAAAATAAACATATTCATGATGTTCTGAAAGCCATAACGTTTTCATTGTTTTTTCCATAGAGAACTGTAGCTTTTATTGTTAACAATTTGGGACACATTTGACTGTTTAATTACTTTTTACCTAATTATTTTGTAATGCAGGATGAACTAAACAATAATTCTTGCTTTGTTTTCCAGATTTTCTTTGTCGAAGACAAGCTGTTAGAGGTGATAAAAAGTGCAAATATGGCCTTATCTGGGAAAGAAAGCAGTAACAAAGAGATATCACAGGCTCACGTAGCGTGGTAGTGAACAGGCACAACCACGAGTAGTGTATAAGTCTAATGGGAGACGCGCATCTTGTGAATGTGACACACTATATATTGCTGCCTTGTGTCTATCACATGTCACACTGGTTTGTCTAAGGAAGGGGCCTCGGAGCCCTGAAACGCGTAGACTAATAAACCAATGTTACACTTTATCATGTGATGTTTCGTAGCATACAGCAGCATGGTTATTAACCCTTCATCTACCTTTTGCCTTATACAGATTTTCTTTATCACATTCACTGTGCCCACACACCATGCAGAATATATATTGGCATTGTTTTATATGACAGGTTGTTAAGGATGTGATGTTACCAAATATTTGTGGGCAATTTTTTGGATTAAAGATTTTTTTTTTGAAATGTGTATTTTCGGAAACTTTTTTTACACGACTTATTTGTCCATCATTGGGAGTTGAACCTGTGATTCTATGATCACATTAACAATTCACTGCATTATTTCTGTAGTATAGTACATTACCTCATCATGTCAGTATAAGGCTAGGGTCAGACTAGCGCAAAGCATCTGCCAAAAGGATGCTTTTTTTCATCTGAAGATTTCTGCAAACAGATGCGTTAATGCACCCATAGACTCCAATACAAAAAAACACATGGCCAAATTGCTATGCGTTTGGCACTATGCATTTTTGTAGCGCACATTATAATGTGGTCTGCAACATATTTTGGTCCGTTTTAGGAAATGGATGTGTTAATTTAACATTGGAGTCTATGGCAAATGCATCTGTTAACGCATGGTACATACATGTACCATGCGTTAATGCATGCGCCAAAAATGTACACACATGTCATGTGAATGCCAGGGGAAAACAACATCCTTATAATGTACTAGATTAAGGCCCGATGCTATCGCATCGGGAGGATAGTGATGTGATGTTGAGGATGTGTTGTATGACACTAAGAGCAGCACACCTTGAGATGGAGATGTGGTGAACAGCCATCCTGCCCATCTCTTTAGCTGTTCACAAAAATCCGACCCTGTTATACGAATAAATAACATTTCTCAGCAGCTATGATGCTGGAGCTTTACATCCTGGTTCATATCACCAAAATTCACAATTTGGATGATACACATCTCCCGTCTTATACTTATTGTGTGTTAAACTTATATTTAGAGAGATGTGTAAATGCATCACACCTATGTATTTATGTACAGAGGATGTTTACATAGTGAGCCTCAAGAGAGACAGCATTACTGATGTATGTAAAGTACTATGGAATTAATAGTGCTATATAAATAAAATAAAGTAGTCTAATAATTATGACCTAAGTTCTATACGTATGTGTTGTCTATGTAGTTGAAATCTATATACGTGTGCATCTAATTTTTTATTTTTTCAAATCTATGTATACCTATATATGTTTCTATGCATCTAAACGTGTCTATGACAGATCTATGAAACAAACTATTTGTATGTGATATATGTATGTGCTTAACAAATCTATAGATATAACTTGTATAAAGCTATGTATAGAAGTATATTCTGTATATCTATTTAGAATGCAACTATCATTTCTATATCTATATATCTATATATCTATCTATTCCAGGAGTAGCGTAAATAGTTTAAACTAAAACATTTTTGTGCACTACATTTCTAGTGAAGACTTTTGGGCTATTAGGTACTAATTTTCCTTGAAGTGGTGTATCCACCACTTTGACCCTAACGTTGCTGTGTAGTTTGACTCTGGGGAAAGCAACATACAATTGACCATGGGCAAATGCAGGTTATGGTAAAAAAAATGGCAACTCAATTGAGGGTCTGTCCTTGAGATTTGTTAATGGTTAGAGATGAGCGAGTATGCTTGTCACTACTCGCA
Source organism: Allobates femoralis (assembly GCA_033576535.1). Taxonomy (NCBI): domain Eukaryota; kingdom Metazoa; phylum Chordata; class Amphibia; order Anura; family Aromobatidae; genus Allobates; species Allobates femoralis. The sequence goes on from JARQOC010000001.1 coordinate 118,190,043, forward strand.
CGAATATCTCGGTACTCGGGGTACTCGGCGAGTACCGAGTAATCTCGCGATACTCTTGCTATGCTCGGGGTTCACCTCCCTGCATGTTGGCGCTCTTTTCAGAGCCAGCCCGCATGTAGGGATTGGCTGACAGACACTGTAATGCCACAGCCATGTTGGTTGTGGCATTACAGTGATTGGCTGGCCGCACAGCGTGATCAGGTCTTTATAAGGCCTGACCGCGCTGTGCTCGTCACTCTGCGCCATTAGACAGTCAATGTAGGGAGAGCTGCTGCTGATTAAGGGACAGATTTGTGGCCTTTCAGCTAGTGTAGGCACAGGGCTGCCAGTCTATTTACCACAACAGTCCTTCTGAGGACTAATAGAGCTGCATACAGGCAGGCAGGGAGGCAGGGTATATACCAAACTTCACTGTGCCAGTATACGAGCCTGCATCACATCTGGTGCTGGTTTCCAGGCTCATCCATCCCAAAACAGTGCTTTTAGGGATTAATTTAGCTCACTATAGGCAGGAGTACGTTTTAGCTCAAATTAGGATACACCAAAAGACTCGTGCTAAAAACCAACTCTTGTCTGCACTAATTTAGCATCTTAGTGCTGCTACTGTAGGTTGCAGAGTAAATTAGGGTACACCAAAAGCCTCGTGCTAAAAACCAACTCTTGTCTGAGCTACTTTAGCATCTTAGTGCTCCTACTGTAGGTTGCAGCGTAAATTAGGATACACCAAAAGCCTCGTGCTAAAAACCAACTCTTGTCTGCACTAATTTAGCATCTCAGTGCTGCTACAGTAGGTTGCAGCATACATTAGGATACACCAAAAGCCTCGTGCTAAAAACCAACTGTTGTCTGCACTTGGTTGGGTGTCTAAGCCAGCTTCTGTCGGATGTGACGTCTTAAACGTTACATAGTGACGGAAGCTGGCTTAGTGAAATTATTATATAGGATCCTTTTAGCGGATGGCACTACTCAAGTGTGACCCTAGCCTAAAACTGTTATTTTGGATGCACTATTGCTTTTAATGGTGTACAGGAGATCCAGAGGCAATTTTCCAATTGTTCTTAGGGTACAGATGAACTGCCAGAAGAAGCTTCTTCTTCAGTAAAAGTGGCATCTGCTGAATTTTGACTGCTGGTATCGATGAGAAAACCGATCCAAGAAATAGCAACAAGAGCTCAGCTTGGTATATTGGGCTAGTACAAAAGCAGCACTAGAGGATCAGCATGATGGATATATCGGTGTTGAAAAAAGAACTACCATGTACTCATGTTATATATGTCATAGAATACTAACATTTTAATCTATAATGTAAAAGCAGTACAAATTTACTTATAAAAACATTCCAGATTAAGGAGTTTAAAGATCCATATTGAACATAGTCTTTTACATGTGCTACCAGTGTTTATTGAAAGTGGTTGTCTGACCTTAGGCTAAATATCTGCAGTTGCTCTTCTCCGGTGCTGACTCCAAGAATGGATGGCACGTGACTGCAAGTATGGGATTTGCATACATGTGGTCACAGGCCAGCTAGACTGTATCTGGCCTCACTCATTGTATTGAGCAAAGCCAGATAAAATGTAATCAGAATGTGTCCAAAAGCATCTAAATCACATACATATGGTCACATGACCACCGGCATCATAGAATTCTCACATTGTACATGCAATGTGAGGATTCACAAGACTTCTATCACTTTGTGATGGCAAACCTCTAGCCTAAGGCTGGACAACTTCATTAAAGTAAATTAACAATCAGACACATTTTAATTGTATTTTTTAAGGAAACTTGAATCCTTTGCATTGCAAACTATTCCAGGGAAGTATTGTTTGTATGAGGTCCTTCCTAAAATCAGAGCTCCATTAGACTCATAGTATCCAAATATCAAAGTGTTTGTATCTATTTGTTCAATATATTGTTTGATCTTAATCTTTAATTGACAATACATTTCACAGAGTAAACACATCCTTTAAATTTATTTTTCTTGAATAGCAAAGTGATTTAAAATGCTAGTGGGCTATTTTTTCAATCTGGTACCCAACAGTAAATCAAGTAACTTTATGGCCTCATGTTAAGGCTGGTTAACATGTAGGGAGATGGCTAACGAGATTGCTGCTACGCCTCCGGTTTTGTGACGTAGCAGCGACCTCTCTGGCGATCTCGCTGCAAGTGATACTTAGCAGCAATCAGCTCCCCGCTGGGAGATCGCTGATCTTTATTGATTGGCCAGGGCCATTTTTTGATTGGCAATCTCCCGCTGGCCAGGCTGCATCACTGTATGTGACAGGTAGACTTACCAGTGATCCCCAGTCTGCGCCCGAGACCCTGAATGATCCTAACAACCGTCGGGTGTTGGAACTTCGCTGGGTGATCTCTGGTGAGATCTGCCTGTCTGGCATCTCACCAGCGATGACACAGAGATGCACCAGCGATCCCGGCCAGGTCGGATCGTTATCAGGATCGCTGGTGCGTCGCTACATGTAAACGAATCTTTACTGGGGAGCACAGGGGAAGTTGTAATCTATTACTGGCTTAGTTAAAAACATATTTTAATATTTACAAGTATCTTCAGATCTTAATTATATGTTGCTAACAGTGGTTAATATGACATATTCACAATGCAACACAATAAAGATCCAAAGTAAATAACCCAATAATGTTGTCTAAATCACAGGTTGTCTCTGTTTAGATAATGGAGTTAATGAAGCAAGACACACCACCGAGTGAGAACTAACTGTACATGCCTTTTGTAGATCAAACAATGATTTAAAATCAATAAACATTGGCTTCACATAAAGGCACACTAGAGTGTATTAATAGCAAAGCAAATTAACATCATTTCAAAAAAATTCCTAAATCCAGACATTTTAAAGTTTTCAAGCTAGATATACCCAGCGGGATTATAAAGGATTATGAAGTTCCTATGATTATGTGCTGTGTCAAAATATCCTTTATACCCCTTAACCACCCAGCCTGTTTTCACCTTCCTGACTAGATCAATTATTTCAATTCTGACCAAGGTCCCAATATGTCGTAATAACTTTGGAACGCTTCAACGGATCCAAGTGATTTTGTGAAAGTTGTATTGTGTCAGATTGTACTTCATAGAGACAACTATAAGGCTTGGCTCGACGTTATATATTCACCGGTGCGTAAAGGGTAAATTTATATAATGTAGATTTATGAAACCCTCGCACACAATAAAAAATAGAAGGAAGTCCCAAAATTGCTTGATAGTGTAGTTTATTGAGATACAATAGTAAATACTGAAAATGCGTTAATCAATCGTTTCAATCAAGTATCACAGTAACGTTTCGGCACTTTTACAAAAATGTGCCTTCTTCAGACATGGATTTTATCTGTTCTAACGTATTGTGTTCAAAGAACAGGAGCATACGCATATCAGACTAGTATCTCAATATTTGGCAATATGTAGCAAACTCCTCAAGAACCACAGTCTGGCACTTGATCCAATAGACATCAAATGGCTTCTGACCGGTGTATAGGTATCAAAGAAACTATCAATCTGTATCAGATATGAGGCTATACTGAGCCCTGCTAGGTAAACTGCCCATCGAGAAAACTCGTGTGTCTGGATAATTATCCCTCGGATATCGCACCGCCAACAGAAGCCCTTCTGGCTTTGAACACAATACGTTAGAACAGATAAAATCCATGTCTGAAGAAGGCACATTTTTGTAAAAGTGCCGACACGTTACTGTGATACTTGATTGAAACGATTGATTAACGCATTTTCAGTATTTACTATTGTATCTCAATAAACTACACTATCAAGCAATTTTGGGACTTCCTTCTATTTTTTACCGTGTGCGAGGGTTTCATAAATCCAGATTGTACTCCATGACAGTTGTAAATTTAGTGAAGTATTTCTGCCTTTTACTTGTGAAAATATAAGAAATTTGACTAAACAGTGGAAATTTACCACAAGTGACTCCATTTTAGAAACTAGACCCCTGAAGAAAAGTATGGTGAGCATTTTGTTTCGACAGATTTCTCCATAAAAATGTTTTTTAGCTCCCAATTTTTTATTTTCACAAGGGTAACAGAAAAAAATGCACTGTAAAATTTGTTGCACAATTCTTCCTGAGTACGCAGATACCACATATATAGTGGGAAACTGCTCTTTGGGTGCATGGCAGGGTTAGGAAGGGAAGGCGGGCCATTTAACTTTTCAAACTCAAAATTAGCTGGTATCATTAGCTGACACCAAATAGCTTTTGGAGAGCTCCTGATGTGCCCAAACAGTGGAAATCCCCACAAGTGAACCTATTTTGGAAAATACAGCTCTCAAGGATCCTATCTAAAAGTGTAATGATCCCCTTAAACCCACAGGTGCTTCATAATCATTTTTATTGTTGAGCCAGTGAACATTAAAAAATATATATTTTCCCCACAAAAATTTTGCTTTTGCCCAAAATTTTCCATGGGTAACAGGAGGAAATGCAACATACATTTTGATGTTCAATCTCTCTTGAATATGCCGATTCCCTATAAATGGTGAAAAACTATTGTTTGGGCATGTGGTTGATCTTGGAAGGTAAAGAGCATCATTTGATTTTTGGAAGGCAAAATTGGCCAGAATCATTCACAGATGCCATGTCACATTTGGAGAACACTTGATGTGCCTAAACAGTGGTAATTCCATAGGAGTGACCTTATTTTGGAAACTAGACCACTCAAGGAATTTATCTAGAGGTGTGGGGAGCATCTTGAACCTCCAGGTGTTTCACTGAATTTTATAATGTTGATCCATGAAAATAAATCACTTTTTTTTTCCGCAAAAATTGTTGTTACATCCTCAAGTTTTTTATTTTCACAAAAGTATCAAGAGAAAATGCACTATACAGTGTATTAATCAATTTCCCCTGAGTACACCGATACCCCATGAGTGGTGGAAAACCACTGTTTAGGCGCATGGCAGGGTTCAATAGGGAAGGAGTGATATTTGAATTTTAGAGCAATATTTTGGCTGAAATAGATTGCGAATGTCATATAACATTTGAAGAGCCCATGACTGGCCAAAACAGCTGAAACCCTCCACAAGTGAACACATTCTGGAAACTAAGCTTCTAAAAGAAGTCAGCTCATGGTGTAGTAGGCAATTTTAACTCTTAGTTGATTCACTGAATTGAATGACATTGTTGCGTGAAAATAAAAAAAAATTACCATTTTTTTCCACTAAAGTGTTGCTTTGGCCCAAGGTTTTAATTTTCAAAAAGAGTAATAGAAAATGGACCAAAAAATTACCTCATATGTGGCAGAAACTACTTTTGAGAAACAGTGCAAAGCTCAGAAGGGAAAGTATGCCATATTGGAGTTCAAATTTAGTTGGTATGGTTTGGGGGGTGCCATGTCACATTGGCAGAGCCCTTGAAAAGCAGACCACCCACAAGTGATCCCATTTTACAAACTCCTGTATATGTCTATTAAAAATCATCTAGGGTTGCTGTGGACATATTGATACCACAGGTATGTCACTGAATTTTATACCATTATGTGAGGAAGAAAAAATAATTACATTTTTTTCACTAAAATTTTGTTTTAGCCCCAAGTTTAAGAGGGCAACCAAAAAAATTGCCCACACTGATTATTGCATAATTTTTCCAGAGTTGTATTAGATCATATCTCCAAGAAATCAGAGTTTTTTTGCGCAATTCTGTCTTGTGCAAATATTTTGTGACTTTTTAAAGTAAATTACTACGTAATTTTGTTTTGATTATTTAGTGTCATATGATAAATGGGACACAATGACCAACTATTTTTCTCTACCACTTTACTTTCCCACTAACACTTACACAATGCTTACTTATGCCCTAACAGTAACTGCTCCACTAATCCTTTCCCTCTTTCACTACCCCCAAGCTCCAACACTCCCAGCACAAATATTTATATCCCCATCTCTCTTATCTCCCCACCTGATCTCTTCTGCTGACCTGCTCCTCAATCTCACACCCCTCCTGCAGAAACACAAAACAAGCCGGCCACTCTCCTTCTCCCACCTGTTTGCCCTCTCTCTGCTTCTATTATCCGCTGGCGACATATCTCCCAACCCAGGACCCCCACAGCTAACTTTTCCCACTATTCCTCCCTCCTATCAACCCACACCTGCAGGAAACAACCGCAATCTTCTACATATAAAACCCATTCCCCTGATCCCCTCTCCACCGCCTCCTCTCTCTGAAGCCCTCTGGAATGCCCGTTCCATTTGAAATAAACTCCACTCCATTCATGACCTCTTTAACTCTCGCAGACTCTCCTTCCTGGGCCTCACAGAAACATGGCTGACACCCTCTGACACAGCCTCCCCTGCTGCGCTTTGTTACGGTGGACTTCACTTCTCCCACACACCTCGCACTGGCAACAAACACGGCGTAGGAGTGGGTCTGCTCCTCTCTAACAACTGCATCTTCAACCCAATTCCTCCTCCTCCCTCCCTTATCCTCTCATCTTTTGAAGTGCACTCTGTTCGTATATACTCTCCTTCAAACCTACAAGTGGCCGTCATTTATCGATCACCAGGTTCCACCACTACCTTCTTTGACCAATTCTCCATCTGGCTCCTATACTTTCTATCTGCTGACATCCCCACCATCATAATGGGTGACTTCAACATCCCCATTGACACCCACCAGTCAAAAGCCTCCAAACTCCTGTCACTTGCCTCATCCTTTGGTCTCTCTCAATGGTCCTCCACAGCCACCCACACAGATGGACACACACTAGACCTCATCTTCACCCGCCTCTGCTCCCTAACTAAACCCACAACCTCCCCTCTCCCCCTCTCTGACCACCATCTACTTACTTTCTCATCCTTGGCCTCCTCATCTGCCACCCATGTTCACCAACTCACACACCCTCGCAGAAACCTCACACATCTTGACACTCACACACTCTCAAACACAATTTTACCACTATCATCCATATCCTCACTCCATGACACAGATAATGCCACCGCTTTCTATAACTCTACCCTCACATCAGCTATTGATGCAGTTGCCCCTCTCACTCATGGCAAAACACGACAAATCAACAGACAACCCTGGCACACAGACTCCACTATAAACCTGCGATGAGCGGCTAGGGTTGCAGAGCGGCGCTGGAAGAAAACACACTCACAAGAAGACTACACAGCATTCAAAGAAGCAATTATCACATTCAAGTCAGCACTCACCACCACTAAACAGAATTACTTCATCACCCTCATATCCTCTTTGTCCCACAACCCCAGACAATTATTCAACACACTTAACTCCCTCCTCCGCCCCCCACTGCCCCCTCCTACTTCTCGCATCTCTGCAGAAGACTTTGCTACATGCTTCACCAACAAGATCGACCGTATCAGACAAGCCTTTGCTAGCCAACCACCGCAACCCCCATGTATACCGGATCAATTCTCTCCCCCACTAACCCTCCTCCCAACCATCACTGAAGGAGAACTTGCACACCTTCTCTCCAGATCGCACCTCACCACTTGTGCACTGGACCCTATCCCATCCCACCTCCTTCCCAACCTCATCACCACACTTATCCCAGCCCTAACCTACCTCTTCAACCTATCACTAACTTCTGGTACCTTTCTTTCTGCTTTCAAACATGCAACAATTACACCTATCTTAAAGAAGCCATCCCTCGACCCCACTTCTACATCCAGCTACCGGCCCATATCTCTGCTCCCGTTCGCTTCCAAACTTCTCGAAAAGCATGTCCACACTGTACTCTCATCTCACCTCTCATCCAACTCTATCTTTGACGTCCTTCAATCTGGCTTCCGCCCTCACCACTCTACTGAAACTGCCCTGACCAAAATTACTAATGACTTGCTCACGGCCAAAGCTAACAAACAGTTCTCCGTCCTCCTCCTTTTAGACCTGTCCTCTGCATTCGACACAGTCGACCATTGTCTCTTATTACAGCTCCTTTCTTCTATTGGCATCACTGACCTTGCCCTCTCCTGGATCTCCTCCTATCTTTCCAACCGCATATTTAGTGTCTCCCACTCCCACACAACCTCCTCGCCCCATCCCCTCTCTGTTGGGGTCCCTCAAGGCTCTGTTCTGGGGCCCCTCCTTTTCTTCATCTATACTCTTGGTCTCGGACAACTCATAAAGTCCCATGGCTTCCAGTATCACCTGTATGCTGATGACACTCAGATCTACCTCTCTGGCCCAGCCGTCACCTCTCTGCTGTCCATAATCCCGGAGTGTCTATCAGCCATATCCTCTTTCTTCTCCTCCCGCTTCCTAAAACTCAATGTAGACAAAACCGAACTCATCATCTTTCCTCCATCTCACACACCTTCCTTGCCAGACTTATCTATCACAATAAATAACATCACACTTTGCCCTGTTCCCGAAGTCCGCTGCCTTGGAGTAACACTTGACTCTGCATTGTCCTTCAAACCGCACATCCAAGCCCTTGCCACCTCCTGCCATCTCCAACTCAAAAACATTGCCAGAATCCATCCCTTCCTCAACTCCCACTCTGCTAAACTACTCGTGCATGTCCTCATCATCTCCCGCCTTGACTACTGCAACCTCCTACTCTGTGGCCTTCCTGCTAACACTCTTGCACCACTTCAATCTGTCCTCAACTCTGCTGCCCGACTAATCCACCTCTCTCCTCGCTATTCCTCCACGTCTCCCCTCTGCAAATCCCTCCACTGGCTCCAAATTCACCAGCGTATCCAATTCAAACTACTAACACTGGCTTACAAAGCCATCCACAATCTGTCCCCCTCATATATCTCTGAACTAATCTCCCGATATCATCCAACTCGTAATCTTCGATCCTCCCAAGACCTCCTTCTTTCCTCCACACTTGTACGTTCCTCATCTAACCGCCTGCAAGACTTCGCCCGAGCATCCCCCATCCTCTGGAACTCTGCACCCCATCACATCTGACTGTCCCCTACACTCAGAACCTTCAAGCGGAACCTGAAAACCCATCTCTTCAGAACAGCCTACAACCTGTATTGAGCACAGTGCCGCCTCAACACCACTGGACCCGGCGCTCCACCACCACTGGACCTGGCAATCCAGCACCACCCGAGCAGACCCAACCTACTGTTTCCCTCCCCATTGCCCTGTAAGCCCGCAAGGGTAGGGTCCTCTCTCCCCTCTGTATCAGTCTGTCACTTTGTTCATTATATTTGTAACTTGTCTGTATGCAACCCTTTCTCATGTACAGCACCATGGAATGAATGGTGCTCTATAAATAAATAATAAAAATAATAATAATAACTATCTTCTGAATCCTGCTATTTCGCTAGTTGCATTAGTACGTGATGCACCACTTATCTGAATGCGGGTTATTTTCTTGCTGTGTTCTCTCCAGTGTCATTCTTGATGTAACACTTTTTTACAGGCCTCGGGTTACACATCAACTAAGCTGTAAGTCTGTCAAATTTCAACAGAAGTTGCAAAAACAACATCACGCTGTTTTGCAATGTTCGGATCTCTAGAGTTTTTATAATCTGTAGCCCATCTGTATCAGGAACATTTCTAAAGAGTATGTATATTAAATCTGTTCCTCTTATGCTATGAGGGTGAGCTACAGGCATTAAAATGAATTCATAACATTTGGAGATTTTCTTGGGAAGCTTTCAACCCAAACCGTAGCATAAGAAAATGACAACGCTGCTATGTAAGTCCCAGTACAACAATGAAAATGTTATGGATGAAATTCTATCTGTGAAAAATCACCAAGCAAATGTAAAAGGTTACTATCCATAGCAATGTATGCACAATAAAACCATAGCTGTGAATGTTACCTCCAATACCTACGGTACGTGCTATCTAAAAATATAAACAATATGTCAAAAGTGAATGTAGCTCAGCCACAGATTTCACAAAATGGGCAAACTTCAAAACAAGGTTATTTATCAAGCGGCAAAAATCATCATCAAATTTGTCATGGCAGAAATTCAATTTAAAAGCAACAAGAATTTTTCATAGCCCTGCTGTTAAAGCTTACACAATGTGGACATTGACAAACAACTCCTAAAAATCCATTTTAGGTACTGAGAGGTTAATATCAAGTTTTTTAAACAAAGTATTTAAGATCCATTTGATTTTCACTTTTAAAAATAAAAATAACTTTAAGTAAAATACAATGAAGCATATAGATGTAGATATGTGTCCCATATATCAAAACAATGTTAGAGAAAAATGTTGGTTTTGCTTAATTTTTCAATTTCAACAAAAAAAATTAAATGTGAACATTAATTGTGTTGTCTTACTTATTTGAGGCCCAAAGAATATAACAGCAGTGTTGGTATTTTCTCATAAGACATTAGATTACAGTCATTCAAATTTGTCAATTTCTGGGAAATAAGCAGTAGTGTAACTAAAATCCGATGGGCTTAGGTGGGGCATTCTGAACTGGATTCCTTCCTGCATGCTGGTCAGATGTAAAGGCTCTTGTTGCATTCTAAATCCTAAAAGAGCATACTTATTGCCACTCCTCTTACATTATATATCCTTCCTGTACTAATGTCCGCCATTCTGTAGTAATTTCCACCATCCTTGGCCCCTTAAACATATAAATGTTCCCCCAAAACAAAACATTCTTCTCACCTTTCCCAGCAAAAGCTAGTAGATGAAATTGGCATGCCTACTGTGAGCAACATGTCATGTCTAAACTTTCATCTTGAACAAGGAGAAGACTGATCAGAGATGCAGCCAAAAGGCCCATGATCACTGTGGATGTACTGAAGAGATCTACAGCTGAGGTGGGAGAGTCTGTCCATAGGACAACAATCAGTCATACACTGCGCAAATCTGACCTTTATGGAAGTGTGGCAAGAAGAAAGCCATTTCTCAAAGATATCTATAAAAAGTCTTGTTTGAAGTTTGCCACAAGCCACCTGGGAGACACACCAAACATGTGGAATAAGGTGCTCTGGTCAGATGAAACCAAAATCAAACTTTTTGGGCACAATGCAAAACAATATGTTTGGCGTAAAAGCAACACAGCTCATCACCCTCAAAACACCATCCCCACTGTCAAACATGGTGGTGACAGCATCATGGTTTGGGCCTGCTTTTCTTCAGCAGGGACAGGGAAGATGATTAAAATTGATGAGAAGATGGACTGAGCCAAATACAGGACCATTCTGGAAGAAAACCTGTTGGAGTCTGCAAAAGACTTATCTTCCAACAAGACAATGATCCCAAACATAAAGCAAAATCTACAATGGAATGGTTCAAAAATAAACATATCCAGGTGTTAGAATGACCAAATCAAAGTCCAGACCTGAATCTAATCAAGAATCGGTGGAAAGAGCTGAAAACTGCTGTTCACAAACGCTCTCCATCCAACCTCACTGAGCTCCAGCTGTTTTGCAAGGAAGAATGGGCAAGAATTTCAGTCTCTCGATGTGCAAAACTGATAGAGACATACCCCAAGCGACTTGCAGCTGTAATTGCAGCTAAAGGTGGCGCTACAAAGTATTAATTCAAAGGGCCGAATAATATTGCACGCCCCACCTTTTAGTTTTTTATTTGTTAAAAAAGTTTAAAATATCCAATAAATTTCGTTCCACTTCACGATTGTGTGCAATTTGTTGATTCTTCACAAAAAAATTAGAATTTATATCTTTATGTTTGAAGCCTGAAATGTGGCAAAAGGTTGAAAAGTTCAAGGGGGCCAAATACTTTGACAAGGCACTGTATATTTATATACCTCCCCGAGTCTATCCCTCACCCTGCATTGATCACATTCAGGCATATACCCTGATTTAGTGTTATACATGTTGTATTTCCACACACATTCATAATTTTTGTTTTTTTATCATATGTATTGATTCTTTTATGCAGATTATGAGTAATGACCCCTAGTCCATCACCTCTTGAAATTTCTTTTTATATCTAGCTTTAACCTGCTCAAAAAACAACCACCTACTAGCAGCCCAGACAAGTATATAATTATATATTGACCTACTCCTGCACTGTTGTATATCTGGTCTGGTGTTAAAACTTATTTGTAGGTGTAATCGCACATATACTTGCCCTTTGTATAACCCGTTAAGGACCGAGCCAATTTGTACGTTAATGACCGAGTCTCATTTCTCAATTCTGAGCAGTGTCACTAAATGAGGTTATATCTCTGGAACGCTTAAACAGATCCCAGAGATTCCAAAAATGTTTTTCTACATGTCGTACTTCATGTAAGTGGTAAATTTAGGCTGATTTTTTTTGCATTTATTTGTAAAAAAATTTCAAATTTGTCAACAATATTGAACATTTTGCAATTTTTGAACTTTGAATTTTTGTACCGTTAAACCAGAGAGTTATGTCACACAAAACAGTTAATAAATAACATTTCCCACATGTCTACTTTACATCAGCATAATTTGTAAAACAATTTTTTTGTTATGAAGTTATAAGGGTTCAAAGTTGATCAGCAATTTCTCATTTTTCCAGCAAAATTTACAAAGCCACATCATTCCAAAAACTGAACCGCTCAGACTGCTAAAAACTATATTCAAGAAGTTTATTAACCCTTCAGGTGCTTCACAGGAACTAAAGCAATGTGGAAGGAAAAAATTAACAGTTTACTGTTTCTTTGCCTCAAATAAAACATTATTGCAAGAGTAACAGAAGAAAATGCATTATACAATTTGTTATTTAATTTGTCCTGAGTACGCCAATACCCCATTTGTGGCGGAAAACCACTGTTTGGGTGTACAGCAGGGCTCAGGAGGGAACGAGTGTCATTTGACTTTTTAAACGCAAGATTGTCTGAAATCGTTAGCAGACACCAAGTCACATTTCCAGAGCCCCTGATGTGCCTAAACAGTTAACACACCCAACAAGTGACATGACTTTGGAGACTAGACCCCCTCAAGGAAATTATTTAGATGTGTGGTGAGCATTGTGATGTTTATACCTCACATGTGATGGAAAAATACTGTTTGAATGCACTGCAGGGCTTTGAAGGGAAGGAGGGTCATTTGACTTTTGAAATGCATGATTAGCTGGAATCATCAACGGACTGAATGACATGTTTGGCGAGCCCCATGATGTGCCTAAACAGTGGAAATACATTGACACAATTTTTTTAAAGTCAACCTCTCAAGGAATTTATCTAGATGTGAACATCTTGAACACCCAGATTCTTCACAGAATGTCATAATGTTGAGCTATGAGAATTAAAAAACACATTTTGCTTGTGCAGAGAAGTGCTAATATTCAACACTTTCCTGCAAGATCATTCTGGGATCAGTCAGTCTGACTGATCAATCACATAGTTCTGTGTGTGGGGACCGCCAGCATGGGCCCCCGCACCTCTTCCTTTGCCGCTCAGCTGTCAGATACAGCGTCATCAAGGAACTGTCTCTATGTGTTTAAATGCATTGACAGTTCAGAGCCATGACAAACATAGCACGTCATGTTGCGGGAACTGACACCTGGTCATGACATGCTGTGTCTGTCATTCATCATTAAGGGGTTAAGACACTTTATACCACCAGAGGAACAGTACATTTGTTATTTATAAACAATAGATAATCATGTCTAACAGCAGTTCTATTGCAGCAATGTTGGGATGTTGTGTCACATGAGTGCAGCAGCTAATTTCTGCTTGTTTGGCTGCCACTCATCAGTGATGCCTTCTCTGATGAAATAATAGAGAAACTTAGCCATAGATTGGCTGCTGCTGTCATGTGCCACAACAATGTCATTATGGAAACTGTGGATAAAGTTAAAGTGCAAATAGAATCTTATCTTGTTTGGTTTCCTGAAGAAGAATTGAGGATAGCAGTATGAAGCACGTTAAAGGGAACCAACCACCTCGGATGACCCTCATACACTGTTAATATGTGCCCCTGCAGCCTAGTAAACCATTTGCAGCACTGTTTTTGTGTGAAAAGTGGCTGCAGTAGAAGTGAGATAATGATTTTATACACTTACATGCCTGCGTACTTGAGGGCGTCTCCCTGTGTGTGCTGGGACTTGTGAGCTGTGCTCGTCATGCCTGCTCTCCCCCTCCCTTATGCACACCCCCTCTCAGCCTGCTATAGTGATGTGAGGCTGATTGCGTCATGAAGGGGGTGGGGCTACCGGGATGCCGCGATTTAGCCCCGCCCCTTTATGACGAGATCAGCCTCACACAGTATAGCAGGCTGAGAGGGGGCGTGCATAAGGGAGGGGGAGAGCAGGCATGACGAGCACAGCTCACAAGTCCCAGCACACACAGGGAGACGCCCAAAAGTACGCAGGCATGTAAGTGTATAAAATCATTATCTCACTTCTACTGCAGCCACTTTTCACACAAAAACAGTGCTGCAAATGGTTTACTAGGCTGCAGGGGCACATATTAACAGTGTATGAGGGTCATCCGAGGTGGTTGGTTCCCTTTAAATAAAGCCACCTTTGATTTATATATCTCTTCCGTCTTTCATTTCACAGCATCGGGGATCTCATATCCACCTTTTGTATCCATTTTTCTGTACAGCAATGTAATGTGACACACAAGGAAAAGCAGCTCTCACATAGCTGGAATGAAGCTGTTGCTTGAGGGGAGCATCCATTCTTTATTTATTTTATTTTACACAAGGCCCCTGCGTAAACAAACAAGGATGAAGCTACACAGACATACTATAAGGAATGACCTGGACACGCCTGTAGAAATACACTTCTATAGATCTGCACACGGTATGGCAGACTTAAAAGTCCTAATACTGAAAGTTCATTTCTAAGATGATGGAGAAATAAAAATCTGGGAATTAAAGCTCATCAGAATTATCAGTCTTTAACAATGGCACTAATTGAACACCTGTATTCATGATTCACTCATGGACATGCTTAAGGCTGGCTTCACACTTGCAGATGCATCTGCAGCGTTTTGCAGATGCATCTGCAAGTATCAGCATGCAGACCGCGGCCCCTATGTTTATAATAGGGCGCACCACGGTCTGAAAGCACTCATTCATTCCTATATGTGAACCGTCCGCAGGCGTATGCCTGCTTACAGATCACACACTCCCGCCCGCACCATGGACGCGACATCTCGCATGGGACCTTATGAGCAACACATCCGTTAACTTATGGTACATATAGGTACCATGCGTTAATGGTAGCGTTAAATTGATGAAAAAATGGTAATTTTAAAAAACGGAATCAGGAAAAATGTATCCAAAATTACTGCATGCAAAGTGTGACCCCAGCCTAATTCGTTTGGAATATGTCTGATGAAGAGACCATTGAGCACTTAAAGTGTAAATGTCATTTCATGGAAAAAAAAAAAAAAAACCTAATACTGCACTGGTTTTTAATGATGGGTCACATAGCAGCTAAGATAATGTTTTTTTTGTCATATGACTTATTTTCTCACATTTTATTTTGCTATGTTAAAATCTGCATTTTAAAGCTGTGTGCACATGGCCAGCGCCTGATAGGGAGCAGTGCAATGTGACAGCAGAGAAACTACAAGACAGTTCCTGAGCTGTGTGGGGGAGCCATCAGTGAAGGTTTTAACAGAGATCGTGACTGAGCTTTGTGGAGCCAGATGCCAGATCAGAAGTTTGTGCCAAGGAAAGAGGTGTTTGCAGTGATCCTGACATTCTGACATTGCTTAGCAACTGTGCTGCACCCTGAGGTTATCTGATATTTTGTTCCCTCATAAGTTGCAGTCAGCAGTGTAGGCCACGCCTCTTTATCTTTATATAGTAACATGCCCCATATTCAATGTGAAGACATATCTGACTGAGAATGAACATATGTCTGCTTCACACACAGTCTAGTGGGGATACTTTGTGGAAGGTTTATAAATGATTTTCGACCAGAATTCACTGATAAAGTATGGCTCCACATTATTATTATTATTATTATTATTATTATTATTATTATTATTATTATTATTATTTATAAAAATTTAACACTTTAAAAATTGCAAACATAATTTTTCTGGTAAGCCAGTAAAGGAATCACTTCTAAAAAAAACATTTGCCATTTTTTGGGTAAAAGTATTTCTATATTTTTTTTCTGGCTAACAAAATATCACGGTATGGTATTACTGTATCTTTTACTGTGCATCGTAATTAACATTTCATAGATTCTTTTTTAATTTACACACTGAAAAAACTTTTATACATGAAATTGGAAAACCTGTGTAAATAATTTCTTAGCTTCACAGATTAAACCGTATTATTAAAAAAGACACAGGACATGTTTTCGATTACCATAAAGCTTACATTAATTTAGTAATATCATATTTTGCCTACAATAGCTTAGCTGGATCTCACTATTTACTTTTTCTCAATTGAATTATCAACAAAATTAAATTATACTTCTAAAAGCTCTAGGCAGCCACAAACAACAACATTAATGTAACCAATGTGTATTAGACAATAAATCTTTTAAGCTTCTTTATGGACAACAAAGCATATTTTCTTTTTTAATATCTAAGACTATATAGCTTTTTTACCATGTCGTCAATTCATGATTATGTCATAGAATTTTAAGTATTTTATTTATACGTTTCTTGAGCTTAAGGTGTGAGGCATAGAAAAACCTAACTATTCTTACAGCTAAAGCTTTTTGCATGTTTTGATTACGAAAAATTTGTAAAGGTAATCTTTCATCAGATTTTTGTTGTGTAATCTGAGAGTATCATAATGTAGGGAAGGAGTCTCTGATTATACTTGCTGGGCTGTGTTTTGCTGTTTTAATACAATCAGCATTTTATCAGCAAGTGATTATCACTATTGGCCCCTTTACACGCAGCTACAGGTAACAGGTTTTCCACAGGTAACTTACTGGCTGCAGTGAAATCATGGAGACATAGTTCCATTTGTACACAGCAACAAGATAGAACCATGTCTCCATGATTTCACTGCAGCCTGTAAGTTACCTGTGGAAAACCTGTTACCTGTAGCTGTGTGTAAAGGGGCCATATGGGATAACTTGCCATGTGCATCAAGATCAGCTGTGGTTTCCCTGCAGTTTGGCTGTGACAGATGATATTGTTCTACATTTTTTTATAATGTCATGTTTAAGAGAGAATTGATGCACCCTCTGCTGAAATCCCAAAGCATCCAACACTTTCCAAACTCCAACCAGAGTGTTGAGGGTGTAAGAGACCCACCTCGGGCAGACCCTTCTTCTGATTGGAGGGAGGAGTTATGATAGGGAGAGAGAAATAGGCAACCAGGGTGTCATCGGTTGGTGTCGGGCCGAGTACCTGACCAGATGTATCTGCAGCTGACCGTGAGGCTGGGCAGAGGGATAAGCTGTAGAAAGGGCACCAGGCCCCAAGTGACCAGGTTTACATGATCTGGCCACAGCACCTGGAGGTTGCTGGAATTTACATACAGAAACCACACTTGTCGGCCCATCCTTGGCACAGTTACAAAGAGGACAAGAGGACTGAGAAGTAGCAGTTGCTTGCAAGGTCCATGTCACATACCTGGCTGGAGGGTATCCACTAACTTAGAGAAGCTGAGAGAACCACAAAGAAACTAGCAACTTTAATACAAGAAGTCTGCAGTATGGCCATAATATCTCAATCCAGCAGAGTGGACTTTAGTTCTCTCCAGACTGGCTGAACTGCATGCCTGGTTCTGCAATTACTTCTTGACTTGCCCTCAATAACATATCAGTAAAGGTAACAAATGGCAAAAATCTGTCTGTTGTGCTTCCTTTCTCCTGCACTTTCATACTCCTTTATGCAACTACAACCACTCTCATCCTCACTCTACATCTCATAGACCTATCTCAGCTGAACTACTCCATATTTCACAATAGGGACAGTGTTCTTTACTTGATATGCTTCATTTTTCCGTCCGTGAACATAACGCTGATGTGCCTTGCCAAATAGTTCTATTTTTGCCCCATCTGTCCATAGGACTTTCTCCTTAAAGGTTTGTGGCTTGATAACATATAGTATGGCAAATTCCAGTCTGGCTTTTTTATGTTTTTTTCAACATTGGTGTTCTTGTTGGTCGTCTCCTATGAAGTTGAGGCGGTTGACAGGGATTGGGGTACTCGGGTACCGGGCTGATGGCGGTTCTGATGGGGGATCACGGCTGGTCGATCCCCGGTCCTGTGCCCTGGACCCTCAGTGGCAGGGAACGGCAGGGGGTAAAGGGGGTTATTAAGGTGACGCCACCTATGGTACCTGGTAACGGGTATACCAGCGCTGCAGCTGGCCGCTGAGGTGATAATGATTGCAGCAGAGTGTGGAACAGCTCCCCACAGGTGGAGCTTTACGTCATGGCAGCGGGGATGGATGAGAGGAGTAGTAGTAGTTAAGTCTTTGCTGACACACTGATGAATTGCAGCGGTTAGACAGGCACACAGACACACAGGGATTGTTGTTTCGGTACCTTTTACTGGTGATAACGTAACAGGTGCAGTCCAGAGTAGTAACCAGGTCCCCAGGTGCAATTTGGGACTTCCACCTTAGAAAGTTATGAGGCCTCCTTTGTGTCTGTGCTCTGCAGTGTGGGATGAGTCGTGCCTGAGCCTGAACCCACCACTTCTACTTCTCTGTTCTTTGTCCTAAGCTGACAATGAGGCCCTTTCGCGGGGTCCCTGTTTCTCTTGTGGCCCCTGGTCCTATGCTTGGTCAGTTTAGTGTCTCTTGCCTTATTTCCTCAGGGCTGCACTCCTCCTGAGTATGCTGGGTTTTTGTTGTAGCTCTGCAGGCTGGCAGCGTCGGACTCCAGTGTCCGTGTGTACTGAAGGGATAAGTAACCGATTCCCTTTCTCAGTTCGCTGTTTCCTTCACTTGCCTCCAGCCCCTTCCCTGGGGTGTGCACAGTGGTCAGTCGTCCCTGGTCCTGGGTTCTGAATCTCTCCCCAGCGACCAGCAGTTATGTCTCCTCTCTCTTCCTTCTCCTCACACGAACTGAGCTAAACTGAAACTAACCCCTGGGACTAACTGCCTCCACCCTCCAGCCTGAGTGTTCTTAAAGGGGAACTGACTTCATGCAGCCAGTAGAGCTCCCCTTCAGGTCTGGGGTGGAAGGTGGTGTGTGGTGTGTTAACCAAGATGTAAGTCCTTCCTTGCACCGGTGGAACCTGTGGCAATGCCCCGCAGGGGTGCCACAAAGTTCCCTTTGGCACAAACAACGATGAATGGTGTGATCTGACACTGATGTTCTTTGAGCTTGAAATTCACCTTTAATCTCTTTAGAACTTTTCAGGCTCTTTTGTTTCAATTCCTATTATACATCTCTTTGATTTGTTATCAATTTTCCTCCTGTGGTCACGTCCAGGATGGTTGGCTACAATCCCATGGATCTTACATTTCTGAATAATATGTACAACTGTAGTCACAGGAACATCAAGCTGCTTGGAAATGGTCTTTATAACGTTTACCTTTAAGGCCCCTTTCACATCAGCGTTTTTTGCCGATCGCGGCAGATGCGGTGAAAAAAACGCAACTGCCGCGATTACCGCATAACCGCTGCACTTGCGGCACAGTTGCGGCAAGCCCCATACAATGTCTATGGGGCTTGCGGCAGGTGTGGCAAGTGCGGTATCGGCACTTGCGGCAGGTGCGGCCGCAAAAAAAACGCGGCTGACCGCGTTTTTTTTTGCGGCCGCCCCTGCCGCAAGTGCCGAAACCCCACTTGCAGCACATGCCGCACACTTACCGCAAGCCCCATAGACATTGCATGGGGCTTGCCACAACTGTACCGCAAGTGCAGCGGTTATGCGGTAATCGCGGCAATTGCGTTTTTTTCACCGCATCTGCCGCGATCGGCAAAAAACGCTGATGCGAAAGGGGCCTAACAGGCTTGTCGATAATTTTCTTTCTAATCTCCTGAGACATCTCTTTCCTTTACTTTTTCTGGTCCATGTTGAGCATAGTACACATCATGTCACCAAACAGCACAGTGAGTATCTGTTGCCGTATATACAGGCCCACTGACTGATTACAAGATCGTAGACACCTTTAATGCTAATTAGTGGACACACCTTGATTTAACATGTCCCTTTTGTCACATTATTTTCAAGGGGTACCATCATTTCTGTCCAGGACTATTTCATGAGTTTAATTTTTTTTTTTATTCTGTGGAAGCAGGGTTGAAAGGTAATGTCTGACTTTCATTTTTTCACTTTCATAGATTTTTTTATTTATTATTACTTCTGTCAGATTCAAGTTATTTATGTGACAATTGTGGGTTATTCTTTTATTAAATGAGGGGTACCATCTATGGAGACACGGGGGTCAGTGGGTGCTCTCGTCCACTGGCCCAGCCTCCATTCAAAAGACAACATGGACTAGGGTTCATCCCAACTGAACGACCGAGCTCCTTACCTGTGGGCAGAACACTACTCAGACAACACAGAGTGAGGAAACCACAATATTAAAGGTTTATTGGATCCCCAAACAGTTAACAGCATATAAGATATAATCAGCAAAGCACACAATGTAACAGGCAGCAGTCTCACCCTTACGCTGGCCTACCAGGGATTAGAATAATCATGCCTCAGAGCCATCATAACAAAGTCTGTAGCCAGGTGACTGGTTGTCCAAACCTGTGTTGTTTCCTTACGCAGTCTTTTGATATCCCAGCCGAATCTGAACTTTCGATTCTGAAGTCCTTGTAGTATTATAATCCAGGTTCTGATCCCCTTGGTTGGCACCGAAGTGCCTAGGCCTTGGGTTATGGCCTGCCAATCAGATCCGTAGATCCTAGATTAGCTGCATGTATCAAGTCCCGAGCACCTCTAGTCGGGGCCGAAGTCCATAGACCGAGGTCACTAGACAAAATCATCCTGGTTAATGAACAGGTCTGCTTATATCCCCTTGACCACTCACTGCAGGATATTGGGGACATCTCGATTGATGGAATAAGACTGTGCTCTCATTGGCTGGATTTCAAGCTGCCTGGACAATGTTCATTTAAGTGATGTGGGCAGCGAGGGGCCAAGTAGGGTGACATTTAGTATACAATCCTGACCACAAACAATGGTGGCTGAAGTTATTTACATAGAATCAGCAATACACATAGTAATACAAAGGAATTTTAACAGGATTAAGTTTACTGGCCTTCTATGGCAAAGCCGTGAGATAATTACATTACACACGTTAAACACTACCAGGCACCTACAAGACTTGTAGGAGCAATGAGTGCCTGTCACAAGTAGAGATGACCGGTGTTCGATTGAAATGTTCGCCATTCTCAAATTCGACCTGTTGTGGGTGATGTTCGCGTCAATCGGCGAATACAAACAATTAACTTCAAATTCGGCAGTTCTAGGTTATGTTTGATAACGCTTCATTCACCAAAAGCGAAACTGGCTTTTTACAGTAATACTGTTATTGAATGTTAATATCCAGTTTCAGTGTATAATGTTCCGGGGGGAGGGGGAAGGAGGTGAAATGGGAAGCTCGGTTTAGATCAGTGCTGCTGAAATAATGCCAACCTCAATATTTTTTCTTCTAACTGCATATACAGTGGGGCGGTGCAGGCTGTGAGCCAATCACACACACACAGCAAAGTGCATTTTTTGCGCACAAGCAAGGGCATGTGTCATTGGCTGTGTATCCAGGTATTGGGAAGCAAAGGTGTACAACAGTCCGCGCTGCCAGGTCCACTTATTCCAAGGAAGACACGGGTGGATGAGGTTCAAACAGATTTCCTTTATTACATCCAACGCATTTCGGTGCCCTCCTGGCACCTTCCTCAGGGAAACGCGTCGGATGTAATAAAGGAAATCTGGAGACAGATACCTGGATCTGTCTCCACGAATGAGTGGTCGGTGGAAGTCCAGCAGCAGCCTACAGGACATCATCATCACATGCTTTCCAACCAGTTGTGGGTCTCACAACTGATATAGGTGAGCGAATTCCTTACACACCACCTTGTTACTTAGTGTCTCAAGTGATAGGGCACTATTGCGCCTCCTTGTTCCCCCTCCTTTTTTATTATTGGCTGTGTATGTCGCATATCCTTGCGCTATAAAACCCGTCCATTTTCCCCATCACCGCCATTACCTCAGTGCTGCAGTTGTGTGTCAGTCAGGCACCGCTACTGCTGCTGTGGGCGCTGTAAAGTGTGAGTTAGACAGATAGTGAGCGAATATCGAGTTTGCTAGAGAGAGAGGTTTAGGGATTAGGGACTAGTTGGAATATCAGCCCTTTTGAAGGCTACTTCAGACAAGAAGGGAGTAGGGACTAGATGGAATATCAGCCCTTTTGAGGGCTACTTCATAGAAGTAGGGACTAGTTGTAATTTCAGGCCTTTTGAGGGCTAGGTTAGAGTAGTTCCTAGCAGTGTTTGCCAGGCAGGTGTGTGCCAGCGCTGTGCAAGTGTTTTTCACAGCATCTGGCCAAATCTAGCTCAGGCAATCTTTTTGGGCAGGTAGTGTAGCACTGCTGTGAAGAAAGCTACACCACCTGTCTTCAGTAACCATTTTTTTATTGCAGCTAGCCCAGGCAATCCTTTTGGGCTAGTAGCAGTGTCTGGTTGTCAGCGGTGTAGCCCAGCTGTAAAGTAAGCTACACCGCCTGTCTAACAAGTTGCCAATTTTTTACTGCAGCTAGCCCAGGCAATCCTTTTGGGCTGGTAGTAGTGTCTGGTACTCAGCAGTGTAGCCCAGCTGTAAAGTAAGCTATACCGCCTGTCTAACAAGTTGCCAATTTTTTACTGCAGCTAGCCCAAGCAATCCTTTGGGGCTAGTAGCAGTGTCTCATAGTCAGTGGTGTAGCCCAGTTGTTAACCAAGCTACACTGCCTGTCTATTTCATTCAAATTTTTAACTGCATGTAGCCCAGGTAATAGTTTGGGCCTAGTAGCAGTGTCTGTTAGTCAGTGGTGTAGCCCACTTGAGAACCAAGCTACACCAACTGTCCATTTCATACTAATTTTTAACTGCTTATAGCCCAGGTAATAGTTTGGACCTAGTAGCAGTGTCTGTTAGTCAGTGGTGTAGCCCACTTGTGAACCAAGCTGCACCGCCTGTCTATTTCATAATTTTTAACTGCATCTAGCCCAGGTAATAGTTTGGGCCTAGCAGCACTGTTTGGCCACTCAGCTCTGCTCGATTTCCATCTGAATTTTTTTTGCCAACAACTGTAGAGTTGCCAATTTGTTCACATACAAAATGAGTGGCAAAAAAGGCCTGCTGCTGGTGGAAAGGGGAATAGGCATGGTGGAAAGGGAAAAAAATTTTTTGTCCGTGGGGTAGATGGTAAAGCAACAGTAACATCTGCTGAAGAAAGACCATCTTCCAGCCAAAGTAAGATGTCTACTTCTTTCCGTGGACAAACTGATAGGATCCCTTTTGAATGGACACGACCATCGCTACCAATTGTAAAAGTGGCACAAAAAGAGCAGGTGCTTGATTGGATCTCAAGTGCTCAATCAAGTGGCCTCTCCTCCACCTCAACTTCAACATCCCAAATACTCCAGTCCTCTGAGGTGTTACCCCAATCACATTTGCTTCCTCCCAGCTCCCAAGTCTCCAGCTGCCCTACTGAGTATGGGGTAACACAGATGGTTGAGTCTGCAGAGCTGTTCAGTCGCACTATAGCCTGGGAATCATTGGTCTGCTCCTAAGCTGCAGTGAGTCCAGACAAGAAAAAAATCTGCACTGATGCCCAGAAGCTTTGTGAGTCAGATCCAGGCCCAGATGAAGAATGTTCTGAGCATAATGTAGACCCTCCTTCCCAAACTGTAACTCCTCTTGGTGGAGACAATGAGGAAGATGCTGATGAGACTCAGATACCTGATTGGAACGACAACTTGAGTTTCGGTCAGGGCAGAAAGAGGTTGTCTCTGAGGACTAGGAGTGTGAGAACACAGAGTGATGATGGGGTTGGAGATCCCACTTTCTGTCAACACACAGTCAGCCAGTCGATGAGGTCAGCAGAGGTGGTGGAGGAGGATGATAGTGACAACAAAGTTAGGTTGCGCCTTCCTGGACAGAAACGGAGTACTGAAAGCACGTCAACAACTGCATCCTCAGCCACAACTCTACCTCTGAGCAGAAGTCATGGTGGCTCTGCAGGTTACATGGGCTCTAAGCCTTGCCTAGTCTGGGCCTTTTTTGACATCGCAAAGGATCATCCAACTCATGTCATGTGTAAGATTTGTCACCAATCTCTAAGTAGAGGCCAAAAACTCAATAGTTTGAGTACTTCATCCATGAACCGTAACATGGATATGAAGCATTAGTCTCAGTGGGAAGCTCATAGTGCTACAATGCGGCCTAGCGGGGCGGGCCAACCACCGTCTGCCCCATTAAGTGCATCCGTGTGCTCTTCATCCTCTGTGACTGTGGGAACAGCAGTCACACATGCTTTTGAACGCAGACCTTCACCTATTTACCCGCAACAGACAGTGTGATTGGCTGGTTGTCAGTTCTTTTGGAAGTGGAAAGACCTGCTGGTGTTGAACTCTCTCAGACATCAAGAGAACAACCTTTGGATGAAGGCAACATTATATCTCTGCCTGTAACCTCCTCACACACCAGCAGTTTGCCTGGGACACCCTAGTCAACCCCATCTCAGCACAGCAGCCAGCTCTTGGTACCTCAGATGTGAACAAGTAAAAGACCATTTCCTCCTAGCTGTGACAAAGCTAAGAGATTGACTTTCACCATCTGAAAGCTGTTGGCTACAGAAATGCTGCCTTTCTGGCTGGTGGACACAGAGGATTTTCAAGACCTTATGTCCGTCGCAGTGCCCCAGTACCAGATGCCCAGTCACCATTACTTCTCCAAGAAAGGTGTGCCTGCACTACACCAGCATGTCACAGACAACATAATTTCTTCGTTGAGAATCTCTATGTGTGACAGGGTGCATTTCACCACAGACACTTGGACCAGTAAGCATGAACAGGCGCATTACATGTCGCTGACTGGGCACTGGGTAACTATGTTGAGAGCTGGAGAAGGGTCTGCTTTACAAGTCTTGCCGTCCCCATCAGTTGTGCATCAATCTTCTGTATGTAGAAGTTCCTCCACTGCTTCTGCCTCCTCAACCTCATCTCGGTCCTCCACCTCCGCCCAAAGCCTGTCTGGTAATGCCACCCGCGTTGTAACTGCGCACAAGGAATCCTGCACACATCCTTACCATGCTGGCAGCAGGGCTCAATGGCATCAGGCGGTCTTTACCTTGAAATGTCTGGGAAATGTGAGTCACACAGCTGAGGAGTTTTATCAATGGTTGTCTCCACTCAACCTGCAGCCAGGGAAGGCTGAGTGCGACAATGTTGCAAACCTGGGTGCGGCCGTTCACCGGGGCAATGTGATACAGGTGCCTTGAATGGCTCACGCCTTGAACCTGGTTGTCCAGCAATTTTTAACCCTCTATCCCGGCCTAGATGGGCATCTGCAGAATGCACGGTCACTGTGTGCTCACTTCCAACGTTCGCATCCCGCAGCTCAACGACTTGCATCGCTCCAGAAGTCTTTCAGCCTGACGGTTCACAGTCTGATATGCAATGTTCCGACACAATGGAATTCGACTCTGCACATGTTGCAGCCACTGTGGAAGCACCGCTGAACCCTGGTGCAATACGTTACTACATATAGCCTGGGCCAACGAGATCCAGAGGTGGGGCAGATCACGCTGCAGGAGTGGTCTCAGATCAAGGATCTATGCACCCTTCTGCACAGTTTTGAAATGGCGATGAAGATGTTTAGCACAGATGATGCCAATATCTGCATGACTATTCCGGTCATCTACATGCTGGAGCACACTTTAAACAGTATTCGGAGTCAGGTGGTGGGACAAGAGGAGGGGGAGGAAGTACAGGAGGAGTCCTATGCGGAAGGAATAAAAATTTCTAAAAGGTCCAGACGGTCGGCAGCACCAAGGCGGCAGGCATGGGAGGGTGGGGGAGAGAGATTAACGAAGTCGCATGATAGCAGCCAAACTGTTGAGGAAGGTGCAGGAGCCGAGGAACAAGTGGAGGATGAACTGGCGATGGGCATGGAAGACTCAGCAGATGAGGGCGACCTTGATCACATTTCTGTTGTGCGAGGTTAGGGGGAGAGGGCAGAGGAAGGAAGCATGATTCTCACCTCGACGCCACCAACACAACAAGGTCTTGGTCCTCCTGGTAGTGCGCCTTCTTGCTGTACTACCTGCAACATGACCCTCGGATTGTCAGAATTCGAAGTAATGCCACACTCTTAGATTCCCGGTACAAGTCAAAATTTGGCCAAATAATTCCTGCCATAGAAAGGGACGCACGCATGCAGGAGTATCAGCAGAAGGTGTTACAGAATCTTAGATCTGCTTTTCCACAAAACACCAGTGGTGCACATAGTGAATCTCACAGGAGTGTCTCCAAGTTAACATCGATGCCATGACTGGGGAACTGGAGCTTTGCTCATTTTGGGCTTCCAGTCTGTAAAAATGGCCTGAGCTCGCCACTCACACCTTGGAGATCTTGTTATGTCCCGCAGCCAGCGTTCTCTCTGAACGTGTCTTTAGCGCTGCTGGTGGTGTGCTGACAGATAATCTCACGCGGCTGTCCAGTGACAATGTAGACAGACTAACATTTATCAAGATGAACAAGTCATGGATCCGCAAGGACTTTTCTACCCCTAGTGTCATCCTGGGGAGACTAAAGGCTTGTGGATTTTTGAATATGCTTCATGAAAGTAACCATTTTAAGTTTGCAACTGTAGCGCAATTGATGCCACTTAAGTGATGTCTGTGCCCAAATTTTTGGAAAAAATGGAGACTCTTGTT
The DNA here is from genome assembly GCA_033576535.1 of Allobates femoralis. Taxonomy (NCBI): domain Eukaryota; kingdom Metazoa; phylum Chordata; class Amphibia; order Anura; family Aromobatidae; genus Allobates; species Allobates femoralis. The sequence continues at coordinate 118,216,718 of JARQOC010000001.1, forward strand.
GGAGTCCTCTTCCTGTGTTTTACATGATTTTAGAAGGGCATGACATGCCTTTATCTGTGTCTCCTCCTCCTTTTACTCATCCAGCTCTTTTCTTTTCACATTTTTATAGGTACTTGTCACTTTTCCATGTGTTTGTTGTATCTTCTGAGTAGTGTGTCACCTTTTAGACACCATAGAAGGTGTTTTCTATGTGTTTTCTATGTGTTTGTATGTGTTTATGTTGCCTGAAATTGTTTTCAATGGTATTCGACGGTGTTCGAGAAACATTCGACGAACACCCCCCAATTCGACGAATGGAATCAAATTTAAACACTAGGGTGGTGGCTCATCTCTAGTCACAAAATACTAAACAAAATACAAGGAATTGTCTGGCTACATAAGAAACCATCATATCTTATACATTGAAGGAGTCCATTTCGTCACACCAACAATTTTGACCATGTGTGTAATTGCTGAACACAGACTACTAAGTAATACATCACTGTAATTGAGGTTTCTGTCTATAAAGTATTGGGGGGCTACTGCTATGGACAGTAAGAGAAGCGTTGCCACTTTAAGAAATCCCTGCCTGTGTGGGACCGTAAGAAACACGCTGCCACTTTAAGAGACAGAAACCCCCCCCGCTGTGGGATGATGGTATGTCCTGTTTTCCCCCCTTTGGAGAGTGTGTTTTTTGGAACAGCCCGTTTATGTGTAGAGAGGAACAGACCTTCTGTGTGTTTTAGAAAGGACTGCAGTGTTCGTGTGAAATGAAAGTGGGACACAGACATGCCTGGGATCCAGTGAGAACCTGAAGCAAGGAGAAGATTTGCAGCCCATCGACTCGAGACAGGAGCCGTGTGCACCTTCGGATAAGACTGCTGTTGTTGGGGGCCCCCAGGACTGCATCCAAATCCCTGCATCACTGTGAGTTGAATATTGTGCACCTCTCAGGGTAGAATAGGCTTCAGTAGATAGAACACGGCAGCCGTGTGGCCTGTGTAGCAAGGCCAGAAAGGTTACACGTAGAGTAGCATTGTACCTTGCTGTTGTGAATTTACCTGTGTGCTCTTAACTTGTGATAGTTGGAAAACCGTGCTATTGAGCGGACCAGCTAGAGAAAACGAAAAGTTTGTTAAATCTCGTTTGCCACTGTTTACCCCTGCTTGAACCTTCCTTCTTCACATCTTTCCCCGCCTGTTAATAAATTCACCCTTGTGGTTTGCACTCCCATCTTGTGTATCGTACCTTATTCTGCACTGCGGTGGTCCTCCCAGCCATCGCTTCAAGTGGCGCTGCGAGCAGGGTACAGTCACCAAGATGGAGGCAGCAGACAGCAACGGCGGGAATGCTAATATTAACAGGGGTAATGTGGGCAATGGTGGAACCCCTGCAAGGACACTCCCAATGGGCACTATATTTAGTGTACTCCCAAAGTTTGACGGCAATAACATGGCACTGTGTGACTGGGTGTCTCGACTGCAGAGCACCCTGAAGGTTTATAACATTGGACCAGAGCTTGAAGTGGACATCGCTTTGACTGCCCTAGAAGGAGAAGCCCGTAGAAACGTATGTCTACAACCAGAACCCACCCGTAGTACCCTGAAAGAGTTAGTTGGATTCCTGGAAGAGATCTATGGCGAGACTGCTAGTGCGGGACATCTTCGCGCCAAATTTTTTTCGAGGCTGCAGCGGGAAGAAGAAGGGATCTCTCAGTATGCCACAGCACTACAAGAAGTGTTAGCAGAGGTGCAGAAAAAGGAGGCAGCTGAACTCGGCGGCATAGGCTCCACAGACCGGATACTCCGGGAGCAGTTTATTCTAGGATTACACAGCATATCCTTGAGGCGAGCCCTGTCAGAACGGGTCCGAGCGACCCCGGCTCTTACATTTCGTCAAATCCTGGCAGAAACAGTAGCCCGAAGTAAAGAAGAAATCTACGCTTCTGGGGTGGTGCGCATCCAAGCCGCCAAGTCCAGTGTGGACCCAAACCGCCAAGAGGTGCTGGTCCAGGTGGTGCAGGATTTACAGAAATCCTTTCTCAATGTACAGGAGAAGCTGACCCAGATGGAGCAAAGAATGAGGGATCTGTCTGTTGCACCTCCCTACCCAGCTGCACCATCCTCCTTTCAACCTGGCCCATCGTACGCACGCAATAATTCCCCGGCGCAACCAATGGGAAACTGGAGGGTGCAGGCTTCCTCTCAGCAGCCACCAGAGGCACGAGGTATTCCTCAACGAAGAGAAGACATCCAATGCTGGCGATGTGGATGTCGGGGGCATATTGCCAGAGGGTGCCGGAATAGCACTCAAGGCCAACAGAAGCCTCCGTTAAACTACCAACCCCCGCAGTAGTGCGGCACTCTGCGGGGGAGGCGAGAAGGGAGGCCACTCCACATCATGACGAACATCTGATCGCTGGGTGTCCCATCATACGTGCTGAATTCGAGGTGTTCCAGTGGATTGCTTGATAGATGCCGCGTCACAAGTGACGACGATGCCAGAAGCATACTTCAATCAACATTTCCAGGCACTGGCCAGGCCAGAGAAAGAGACATTGATCCGGGTGATTGCCGCTAACCAGCAACCGATCCCGGTCACAGGGGTTGTGTGGATGAATGTTCGTATCTGTGGGCAAGAAGTGGGGAAAAAAGGGATCCTACTAGTCCCCGAGCCCGTCAAAGGAGATGTACCTGTAATACTGGGGATGAATGTCCTACGTGAATTAGTCAAACGGGGAGCCCATGGATGAGCCCCTACCGCCACGTGAAGAAGAGCCCAGCCAAGATTCCACTGTGGCTCCTGCAGCAGGTGTTCCTCCGGGAGCTAGCCAGGCCTGGCCTGATAGTCAAGATCTTAGAAGGTCTCAGAGGTCTACTGCAGGGGTTCCACCAATCCGATATGTTGAACAATGTACTCAGTCTGCTGTATTGCCATTGTTGTCTCCTCCACAGGTGCTGTGTTCACATTGAACGGCCCGTCATTACACTGTGGACCTGATGTTGTGATGGCCGAGGACGACCATCATTAAGTAGGGAGGCATATTGGGGGGCTACTGCTATGGACAGTAAGAGAAGCGTTGCCACTTTAAGAAATCCCTGCCTGTGTGGGACCGTAAGAAACACGCTGCCACTTTAAGAGACAGAACCCCCCCCCGCTGTGGGATGATGGTATGCCCTGTTTTCCCCCCTTTGGAGAGTGTGTTTTTTGGAACAGCCCGTTTATGTGTAGAGAGGAACAGACCTTCTGTGTGTTTTGGAAAGGACTGCAGTGTTCGTGTGAAATGAAAGTGGGACACAGACATGCCTGGGATCCAGTGAGAACCTGAAGCAAGGAGAAGATTTGCAGCCCATCGACTCGAGACAGGAGCCGTGTGCACCTTCGGATAAGACTGCTGTTGTTGGGGGCCCCCAGGACTGCATCCAAATCCCTGCATCACTGTGAGTTGAATATTGTGCACCTCTCAGGGTAGAATAGGCTTCAGTAGATAGAACACGGCAGCCGTGTGGCCTGTGTAGCAAGGCCAGAAAGGTTACACGTAGAGTAGCATTGTACCTTGCTGTTGTGAATTTACCTGTGTGCTCTTAACTTGTGATAGTTGGAAAACCGTGCTATTGAGCGGACCAGCTAGAGAAAACGAAAAGTTTGTTAAATCTCGTTTGCCACTGTTTACCCCTGCTTGAACCTTCCTTCTTCACATCTTTCCCCGCCAGTTAATAAATTCACCCTTGTGGTTTGCACTCCCATCTTGTGTATCGTACCTTATTCTGCACTGCGGTGGTCCTCCCAGCCATCGCTTCAAAAGCATGGTGCTGTAGGATTATAAAGCAACAACCTGCTGTCAGATTCCTTTACTATACTACAAATAACCACACCAATAAATATTTTATTTGAAAATAAACTCTCCAAAACATTACTCTTTCAACTTTTTTTTTTTTAATGAACATTTTTTTAAAATATTACCATTCCACCGAAAAAAAATGATGTCCGTCTCAGTCACATGGATGTCCCTCGAAGTCAAAAATCTGCCATCATATGGCGGGCAGGATCATTGGCTGCATCCTCGGTACACTGTGAAAGCAAGAACTGCCCAACTCACTGCAGTGACTGGCGGTCACATCATAAAGGTTACTAGAGTTCAGACTTAAGGAGTCACAAAGGGGCTATTCCACGAGTTTGAACTCTAATGCCCTCAGTGAAGCCACCGCACATAACACACAGAAAAATGGGACCTGGGAGCCATGTACACAGACCCCTGCAATGTGCCATGGGAACATGAATTTTAGGCTCTACCTGCAGTAGGGCAGAGCACATTGCGCTGGTGCAAGTCAGAGAGGCAACTGCGCAGGCGATGGGAAATTGGGACATGGATAATTCAAGGGACATTATCCACATCTTTCAGCAGAAGAGGCTGTCGGACAGCGAGCAGAAGCAGGAAGGATGACAAGGAGAGGTGGGATGGACTGATCTGCATACAGGATGGGAGATTTGTATAAGTTATTTATTTGGTGTACATTGCATAATAGCCACCTTCTTAAAATACAGCATAATGGTACCTTTACACGCAGCTACAGGTAACAGGTTTTCCACAGGTAACTTACTGGTTGCAGTGAAATCATGGAGACATGGTTCTATCTTGTTGCTGTGTACAAATGGAATCATGTCTCCATGATTTCACTGCAGCCAGTAAGTTACCTGTGGAAAACCTGTTGCCTGTAGCTGCGTGTAAAGGTACCATAAGGGTACCTTTACACGCGGCTACATTTCTAGGGTGGCTACAGGTAACTTACTGGTTGCAGTGAAATCATGGAGAGATTATTCCATTTGTACACAGCAACAAGATAGAACCTTGTCTCCATGATTTCACTGCAACCAGTAAGTTACCTGTAGCCACCCTAGAAATGTAGCTGCGTGTAAGTGCTGCTGAAGATGGCACTTTTAGTTTAATACACAAAAATCTGGTGACGAATTCACTTTAAATTATTTCTTGAAATAATTTTAAGAAAATGACGTAGGGCTTTGCCATATTTTTAGTTTCTAGCCATATATAATTAGGCAGCTACAAGTTGCCACCCATCCAGCCTAGTGTACCCAGCTGTTAATACAAATACAGCAGAGCCCTCTTTTTTACTTATTTATGGAAATAATGAAAAAATACTGACAAGGGTCGTAGTTTTGGTTCCCAACCAGGTACTAGGCAGCTGGGGAGGTTCAAGCGTTCTGTCCCCACCCCCGTTGTTAATTGCAACCTGCAGCGGCCCAAGAAAATGGTGCATTCATTAGAAGCACCATTTTCTGGTGCTGTATCCCGACTCTTCCAGCTGCTCTGGTGCCCTGGTGTCTTGGTGCCAGTGGCAGACTCGGTGATAAAGGGGTTAATGCCAGCTGAATACTACCAGCTGGAGCTAAGCAAGATTTTCATAATGTCAAGCCAATTTTAGACCTAGCTATTAGGAACCTCTAAGTAAATATTAAATAAAACACCATACCGTGAAAAATATTTTATTTGCAAATGTGAACACACAGAGAAAAATCATTTATTAGAAAAACAGAGAAACACATCCGTTATTAACCATGTTTATTATCTCTAAAACTACACTCCACAAATGTATGGGCTGTTTCCAGGTGGCGTATACAGCCAATCACAGAAGCTCAGTTTCTGTGACAGCATTTGTTATTGGCTGTTCCTCTGCAGTGAATACCTGGGAAGGTAATGAGCGGCCCTTGAAGTTAAAGCAGCCGGATGCTGGTAAGTATGAGCTTTTGTTTAACCACTGTTTTCTTTCTCTTTTCAGCCCCCACAGCTGAACGCAAACCTGAACTGTAACACTTCTCAGGGAAGACCGTGTTCAGGGTCTGTGTCCGAATGCTAGGTGTTTGGTATGGATGCTGAACTTTATAGTTCAAGTTTGCCCATCACTAGTTATTACAAGATACTTAGAAGGGATATGGTCAATTCCCTTAAAATAAGTGGACAGATTATTGTGGCCTGTACTTTAGAATTAATGATGGAGTGAAAGTGTCTGAGTAAATTTTGATAGTTGGATAGTAAAGAGGGTGGTGAAGAAGGCTTGCTTGAAACGAGGATGGGCACAGTTACATATTTTGTGCATACTTATAAAGGATAAAGTCTTCAGTTTAAAGTGGACATGTCACCCCCCTGCTGCATGACAATCTAAATGCAGCACTGAATGCAGCATGTCTTCTGCATTCAGGGAAGGGGTCCTCCATGTGTCTGTGTGCTGTGTACCGCAAGATGTAGCCTTAGTAAAACTCACTGTTAGAAGCAATGAGGGTAGTCCCTAGTGCAGGAGCCAGCTCGATTGATGGGGAGCCATTCCTTCCCCCTCTGTCTGTCTGTGCCGCCTCCTACTGATATCTTCTTATCTTATTTTCCAAGCATGCATAACTTTTGCATCAATGTTGGGTGTATACATGTTTTTAAAAAGTAGAATTTATTAAGGTTTCTAAAGGGTTTGGTTTGGGTATACATACACGATGAAGACCACTATGGGATACATAATTACATGGTGTTGGCCAGAGTTACCGTATGGTGCTAATTTTAAGACAATATTACTGTATGGGGCCAATTTGGGGCAAACAGGGAAAAGAGTATAAACAAAAAAAACTAAAGCGTGAAAAAATATTTTGACACTAAAAATACTTTATGTATAAACTAAAGTAAAGAAAAAAGTGCATGTTTGCTATAACTGCATCCGTAGTAACCCAAGCTATAAAACTGTACAATAACCCATGTGATAAATGTCATTAAATAAATAAACACCCCAAAAATGTTTAAAAAAATTATCAGAAGGTGTAAAGAGACAATAGTACGGTATCACCAAAAAATGTCACATGGTTTGCAAAGTCAACGAAACATTTTCTTTGTGTAGCCGACATAACCAGCCCAGCTTGAGACACTTTATCTATTTTGTTACAGCATGATACAGATTCTCTGTTTTTATCCGAGGTTATTTATACTGAACATTGAGATAATTAATCAAATTCATTTCTTAGTCCAAATAAAATGGAATTGGATTATAGCAACCATTTAGATGTCCAATAAAATTCAACAATTCCTCATCATTACGCTGCCATTGCAAAACATTGTCCACATATCTTAATCATGGTATGATTATATGTTTCCATTTTGGGAAATAGGCAAACCTAGTTTTAACAGCTGACATACTAATAAATAATAAAAATAATTTTCTTCTGAATCGTCAACTTACTCTCTAGCACTTTACAAATCATAGGAGACACTGAATGAGATAAAAAGGAAAAAATCTTAGCTGAGAACTACAGGAGACCCCATAGAAGAGTCTTGTAACTGAAAAGAACATTCCTCTCCAAATGGAATACAATTTTTAGTATAACCTCCAAAAGAGACCTTTTAAGGGTAATTCTCGTATTACTGAGAGTGGTTTCTCCATAAAACGTTTCTTTAACCAACATCCCACCTTTCATAAATGATATATTTGCAAACAAACTATTAATATCTGAAGCACAAAGGAAGGTTACATCTGATATATCAAAGGACTTATTCCTTTCGAGAAGATTAATGGTGTCCCAGAGACAATTATTGAGACACTACACAATTTTTTGTAAATAGGGATCAACATAGAGCGCAAGGTGCTGGAGAACAGAGTCCAGCCCAGATACAATGGGATGTCTCAGCAGCAGTCATTATATATTTTGGATAACAAAGTTAGTAAAGTACCCTAGGATATTTGATATCAAGTGTCTTTCAGACATCAGCCCACTGGGAAACAAATAAAAAAATGAGAGGTGCCTCAGGTATTAGGCTTGATATTAGGTATAGTCAGACCTCTGAATCAGAATATGTCATACTTTTTTTGTGAAAAACAGAAAAAACAAAGCACAAATTGAGAAGAACCTGGTGGTCCAGTGGGTTATAGTTATACTAGGGCCGAGTGGTCACTCACCTGAAGGGGTTGTACACCCCTGCACAACCCCAGTTAAGGCTTAAGGACAGGTGGAGTGCACTGGGAGTGTTGAACACCACCACTTCTTTCTGATACTTCCGGGTTCCTGTCACGTGAAACTGGATACACGTTTCCGCAGATCTTAATGCTGTAGAATGTGGATTGGACGTTGCCCGGTCACTGCAGGACCTTTACCATTCGATATGGATTAAATTTTGCCCGGAGCGGCTCCTACCATATCCCCTCAGGAGGAGGGATAAGGAATATAGAAGGAATATAATGTAGCGGTTTGCAGAGCGCTGAAGTAGAGGATTAATATAAAGATGGATTATAGGTGACAAACCTTTATTATTCCTTAGATCTCCACAACGTGTTTTGATAGCAGGACACTATCTTCATCAGGTGTACAAAGGGAATGGACAAGAAAATTACATATTTATAGGGGAGGTACAACAGTTATTGGTTAGAGATAGAAGGGTTAAGGTTTGTCACTTATACGCTGTCTTTATATTAATCCTCTACTACAGCACTCTGCAGACCGCTACATTATATTCCATCTATATATTTTTTTGTAGCAGCTCTACTTTTTGAGATAATGTACAGTTGTCTAAACATGAATTTGGGATTTTTTCCACCACAGGAGTTTTAGGCTATCGCAACAAGAAAAATTATTTACTGCCATTCTTCTTGGAGGAAAGACCAAAAGAATGGTGAATGATCATAAACAGTTCTATGCAGAACCTAAAATGTATACTTTCACAGAATGGAAAAAAAATATCAATCCCAATAAGTCATTCAACTAACGTAACTAAAGAGCAATACACAATTGTTCTGGTATAACAGAAATGATCATACCATAATTATCAGTGGCAAATCTATGTTTCTCTAAATATGGGGGATATTCTCCTAAGACAGCAGAGTGGACACACTAAGTATCTCTATTTTATCAGTCTCTGTGATAGTAGATTAAAAAATGAGTGACGCACCCAGGGCAGGGTACTCAGCTCTAAGGCTCGGTCCGGGAAGTCACGGGTGGCTGCCCGAGGCTGTGGCCCTGGTAGTCAAATGAAAAAGGGGCATAAATAAAGTATATATAAGTTTGTGATGCCACCTGCAGTACCTGGTGATGCTCACTAGCGCAGCTACATTCCTCCGGTGGTCGTTGGTATTGCGGCTATGATGGTATAGTCCTCCGTAGGCAGGACTGGACCGCCGGGGCAGCGATTCTGTGGGAATAATCAGTTTGTGCAAGAAAGGATGCAGCAGAGGCGATAACTCACTTCACTGGGTACTTTACTGGAAAACTTTTAGTCACCCTTTCAGTGCAGTAGATGTTACAACGACAAATGCTCTGGGTGCTGCAAGTGGAATTTCTGGGTGATAGATGGATCCCTCACTGTGTGCCGTTCCTGTTCCTTTCTTTCCCTTGCCTCCCAGTGGCTGTGAAGTCTGACCTCTTGAAGAATAATTGGACCTCCTACTGTTCCTTGTTCTCCTCTCCCTTGTACCCGTTGGGTGAAACTTCTCTGGTCACTGCAGTGTCCTGCTTTTCCTGATTCCCCTCTTTCTGGGCTCTTTGGGAGTCGGGGCTGTATCTGGAGACCTCCCCGGTCATTGGATTTGTGTGAGCCTTGTAGGAACTCACAGGTGCGGGCTCCAGTACCCAGTTCCTTTCCTGGGGCAAATTTTCTGGTTACTTCTTGCTCCCCACATTGAGTGAACTCCCTGGTGAGTTTCTTACTCCTTTCCTTCCTTCCTGGGATCTCTCCTTGCTGTCCTGGGACAATTAGCCGAGGAGATCCTCCTTTCTCCCTCAGGCTCCCAGCTTGGCTCTAACTACTCATTAGTTTTCCCTGGAGGTCACTATATACCCTCCCGGGGTCCCTCCCACCAGATGACTAGTGTGGGGTGTGGGTATTCCACTTGCAGTTCGGTGACTACACCGCTTTTATTGGTGTAGTACCCCTTTTTGTGGCACCTACATCATGGGGCGCCACATGAGCACTAGGTGAGAAAACAGTGGCCTCAGTGAATACATGGTAGTAATAGAAAAGAATGTAATTCCACAACCATTGGTTGACAGAAATGAGATCACTGCACTTCAACTTAGGGTTAATGAAGCAGTTTGTAAAGTATATAAACAAAAGGGAAGCTGCTTTAAATACATTTGCATAAAACTTCCACCACTGGCATCGAAAAGTTACAAGAGGGTATTTTTTATAAGGGTGGATTTAGAGTTAGCAACAAAAGCTGACCTAAAAACAGGGTACATATCTCATGCATCAATTTTCTGGTTGCTCAGTATTATTATGCCTGTTACTACTGCCATATCCAACAACACCTGAATTTGCTTATGAATAGAGATGAGTGATGTTCGATTAGAATTGCTCGCCAATTTCAAATTCAACCTGTTTTGGACTATATTCGAGTCGATCGACGAATTCGAAAAATTTGCTAAAAATCCAGTAATTCAAGTTTCTGTTCGATAACGCTTGGTTCACCTAAAGCGTTACTGACTTTTCACAATAATGCTTTTGGTGAACGTAATTATGAGTTTCAGTGTCTAGGAATAAATAGCTGAGGGGAGGGGCTGTGGAGACGTGTGTGCTGAAATAATGCAGATCTCCATTTTTTTCTCTTTGACACTTACTGTGGCCATGCATATGTCAAAGTGCACTTTTTTCACACAAGGATCTGTGTCATTGGCTGGCCATTTTACATGCCCTTGCTATATAAAACCCGGATACTTTACACTGAATGCCATTTCCTCTGTGCTGCAGCCTCGGTTTCAGACGGCACCACTGCTGCTGTGCTAGCAACAGAGCAAGCTAGTTAGATAGCGATTCAATTACAAGTTAGAGAGATAGTTGTAGCCTGAAGAACAACAGGGAGATCACTATTAAGCCTGCAGACAAAGGTGGGGCTATTGTTCTCCTGGATACAAAGGACTACAACAAAGAAGCACACAGACAGCTGATGGATATACAATACTACACCAAACTGGACGAGGACCCAACTCCAAAATATATGAGGGAGTTGAGAAGACTCATCAAATGTTTAGGTACGGATTCCACAAACCTTCTGGACTTAATTCCTGAGGATCCAAGGATGGGCGTTTTCTATATGCTTCCCAAGATTCATAAACCAGGTAACCCAGGGAGACCGATTATCTCAGGGGTGGGAACACTCACTGAAAGAATCTCTGGGTGGGTGGAAAATGTCCTTACACCGCTGGTAAGGAGGACAGACAGTTATATACAGGACACAACGGACCTTCTAAATAAGCTCTCTACAATAGGTCCCTCCGTGAGAGTACCATCTCTGGATTCCTTATATTCTAACATCCCACACGTAGATGGACTTACTGCCTGCCGACTGTTTCTTGAAGCCAATGGGATCCCTTCTGAATCAGTTCTAAAGCTTACCAGATTTATCCTCACCTACAACATTTTCTCTTTTGGTGAAGAACTGTATTTACAATGCACTGGAACTGCTATGGGAAGCAAAATGGCCCCCCAGTATGCCAACCTCTTCATGGCTAAACTGGAAAATTACTTTTTAGCCTCCTGCCCCATCAAACCCTTGGGGTACTTCCATTTCATTGATGACATCTTAATAATCTGGACTGAAACTGAACATGAACTTATAAATTTCCATGACAAATTCAACAAATTTAATCCCAGCATAAACCTGACACTGGACCACTGAAAAACAGAAATCAACTTTCTGGATACCACCTTAAAAATTCTAAATGGTGCATTCCAGACATCGGTATATCGGAAACCGATTGACCATCCCACATACCTCAGATGGGACAGTTTCCACCCAAAACACATAAAAAAATCCGTTGTCTACAGCCAGGCCCTCAGATATAACCGTATTTGCTCCAACCCAGTGGAAAGGGATGAACACTTAAACCAGCTAAAAAAGACATTTTTAAACCAGAGCTACCACCCACCTCCATTGAGCATCAGATCATTAAAGCCACAAGGATCCCTAGAAGTCAAGCGCTACAATACAGAGAAAAAGAAGAGAACCATCGTGGTCCTCTGGTGGTGACCTACAACCTACAGCCTGAGGTACTAAGGAAAACTGCCAAGAAACTTCATCACATCCTACACAAGGATGACCGACTAAAAATAATATTCAAAGACCCTCCATTGCTGTGCTACAGGCAGCCTCCCAATATAAGAAACATCATGGTCCGAAGTTTGATGCCCTCAGATACACCAAAAGGAACTTATCCATGCAATGTGAAGGGCTGCAAAACCTGTGTTCACATAGAGACCAGAGACAGGAGACAGATCCCCAACACACTGCAGGATTATAAGATTCCTGGGACTTTCACATGCTCCTCTTCCAATGTGGTATATTTAATTATGTGCACCATATGCCCAGTGGGGTCTTTTTATGTTAGTGAGACTGGGCAACATCTAAGAGCAAGGATGAAGTCTCATCGTCACACAATTACACACAAAAAAATCCTTTTTCCAGTAGCGAAGCATTTTTCTGGCCAGGGACATAACATTGATAATATGAAGGTTTTAATTTTGAGGGGTAATTTCAAATCCCAAAAGCATCGAAGAGTGTGTGAATCCAAGCTAATTAGAAGTTTCAATTGTATACAGAATGGACTGAACATCGCTGATGGTTTTATGGCTCATTACCACGTCTAAACAATGTTGTTCAAAGACATAGAAATCTTGGACACCAGGTTTTCTTATAAATTAGTGTCCTAGAGACTTTATGACCACTGGGCCTGCCTGATTGAAGATCCTTTCCAAGGCTGCTTTGTTTATTTTGCCAAATGTCCAGTCCTTGTAATGTTTAATGTTTATTCAGTCAAATGTCCAATCATTTTAGTTGTGCATGCATATATTTTGAGTTTCATTCAATACCTCGTCATACCATGCCTGATGAAGAGATCTGAGTCATCTCGAAAGCTCGCCTTATAACATCATTTATTTTATTTTTGTTAGCCATTAAAAGGTATCACAACCACAAGATTTTTATCTCACCTCTCACACTGAGAGCAATCAGGCATTGGTGTAGCACTGTTGTGAATAAAGCTACACCACCTGTCTGTAATAGACATTTTTTACTGCATCTAGCCCAGTCAATCCAAATTGGCTAGTAGCAGTATGTGGCAGGAATTGATGTAGCACTTTTGTGGAGAAAGCTACACCGCCTGTCTGTAATAGCCATTTTTTAGTGCATGTAGCCAAGCCAATCCTTTTAGGCTACTAACACAGTTTGACTAGGTAGCTGTACTTAAGTGTTCTTTTAAAAAGCACCGCCACACAGTGCAGAAAACACTTTTGTATTGCATCTGCCCAAAACTACTTACCAAAACTATTGACGCTAGTACCACAGTTTGGCTTGGTAGCTGTACTTCAGTGTTCTTTTGAAAGTTAGCACCACACAGCGCAGAAAACACTTTTGTATTGCATCTGTCTAAAACTAGTTACAAAAACTCTTGACGCTAGTACCACTGTTTTACTACGTAGCTGTACTTCAGTTTTCTTTTGAAAATTATTGCCATACAGCGCAGAAAGCACTTTTGAATTGCATCTGCCCAAAACTAGTTACCAAAACTATATACGCTAGTACCACAGTTTGGCAATGACCACACACCTCCGCTGTAAGTATTTAGTGGTTCTCCGCTAAATACTTAGGTTTTTTCAGAAAAGCGAAGGTGTGTGTGCGTCGCCGCATTCTGCGGACGCAGCCCATGGTTACCCTATGTGTATCATGGTAACCATTTCCCAGACAAGGCTGCTGTGACGACCATCCACCGTGAGGCCGAGCTGCTGGTAGGCAGCACCCGAGAAACCCCGAGACCCTTAACCCCTATACAGGGATCTGGAATTATAGCGGAGCCCAGGAGGTAGCTGCCTATATGAGCAACAGAGCCGGGGAGGTCGCCAGGGGAAAATCAAGACCCGAAAAACGAAGTCAGAAGTCCGAGTCAAAACCGAGAGGGCAGCGAAGGTACAAAATCGTCAGGCAGTAGCAGAGTCAAAAATCCAGGCAAATGTCAAGGGCAAAAACCAAGAGGGCAGCTGAGGTACAAAATCAATAGGCAGAGGCAGAGTCAGAAATCCAGGCAAGGTCAGACACGAAACTAAACACACTATCACTGGGGAACCAAAACTATATCTGGCGGCCTGCAAGCCAGGCTCCAATGTACTTGAAGGGCACGGCTACCTCCCATAGGCTGGAGCTCACAACCTGATGACCTCATCCGGACCGCCCCTAGATCCAGACCAGATGGAGATGCACGACTGGCTCCACCCACGCCACCTCTGACAGAAGAACGCAGGCTGCGCCTAACGGACACCTCTGCAGGGCCCTTTCCTCTGCGACCAACACCACCCAGAGGGGAAACACAGCGGCGCTCAGCGACAGAGGCAGACGTCGCGGGAGCAGTTCCATATGAGGACAAGGCCCTCCTATCACCGGCGCCACCAGCCGAAGGAATCCGGCTCCTCCCAGCGGCCGAGGCAGGAACACCAGCCACCGAGTCCAATGGCGATGTGACAGCTGCCTAGTGTCCGCTTTCCCAGAGCGGGCAGGGAAATGCTGCTAGCAGTGTTTCCCTGTGCACTCAGCTTAATCGGACACTAGGCAGCCTACTGTGTGAAATGGTTACCACGATACACATCGGGTAACCATGGGCTGCGTCCGCAGAAAGCGGCGGCGCACATGCACCTCCACTTCTCTGAAAAAACCTAAGTATTTAGCGGAGAACCGCTAAATACTTACAGCGGAGGTGTGTGGACATGGCCTTTGACTAGGTAGCTGTACTTCAGTGTTCTTTTGAAAAGTACCGCTACACAGAGCAGACAACACTTTTGTATTGCATCTGTCCAAAACTACTTACCAAAACTATTGACGCTAGTACCACTGTTTTACATCTGCAAAAAACTAATTACCAAAATCTATTTAGGCTAGTACCACTGTTTGGCCACTCAGGTCTGCTAGTTTTGCATCCATTGTTTTCTGTTCCAACCACTACAGAGTTGCCAATTACTTACCCTCCAAAATGAGTGGTAAAAAACTCATCTTTAGATAACCTCATTAGATGAAATACTATATTGATGGTTAGCTCACCTACGTTTTCGTCAAATATTCCTTTGTTCTCTATTCTAAAAGAAAAGGGGTAGACAAGGGCGCAATGGGTCTATACTGTTTGTCGGAAGTGTAAGTGCAGTGTAAGAACTGCTCACCTTAATCAGTTGTGTGACCCACAACTGGTTTTAAGCATCACAGCTGCAGCAGGATCCCCCACCTCATGGATGGTCCTCAGTAACTCCAGAAACAGACAAAACGTTTTTTGGATCTGCACTGCTGTTTTCAATAATGAACTTCCTCTATGCTTAAAACAATGGTTCTTTATTCCAATGCATTTCGACATCGTCCTGGCCTCTTCATCGGCGATTCAACAATAGAGTGTTGTTGCATTCCTGATGAAGAGGTCAGGACGATTTCGAAACGCGTTAGAATAAAGAACCATTGTTTTAAGCACAAAGGAAGTTCATTATTGAAGACAGCAGCATGGATCTAAAAATGTTTTTGTCCGTCTCTGAAGTTGTTCTCCATTCTGTCTATATGTGAGGTTCTACCTACGTTTTTCCTTTAAGACATCAGTCAATCGGTATTCCCATCAGCTTTTTAAGTTTAGTCGGCACAATAGTTGATTTCATCCTTTCAACATTTTGATTAATTCATCATGCATAGAGTTTTAGTCTCCCTATATGGTAGACCTCTTATATTTCAGATCAAGCTTGCTGATTTCACTTTTAACATCTGTATTTGCTAGTTACAAGTGCTGGATACTCAGCAGCATCAAATTAAGGCACTGTCTGTTGCAAATAGCATACTGTTTTTATTTATAGACCACATCACTTTTCCACAAGACCGGGATTAATGGGCTCCTAAGACCCTTTGGAATTCTTTGAACCTTTAAATCTTCAGCAGGGGCAGATGCATGAAGCAATAGATTCACTTCTCTTTCTTTATAATTTCTCCAAAGTCTTAGAATATTCCACTAGTATAAAATCCCTTGCCCTTTCCAAAGACAAGCTGGCATTCTCTGCTTACTGTAAAATAATGTTCCTTTCCAATCTTTCAGCTTCATTCTCAGTAACAGCCGATATTTCGGCAAATGACATTATAAAAATACATTTGTTCTTTTCAAAAAGGAAATCATATCCAAGCAAATTCAAAACTATGAGCGTGTAATGGCTCAATGACAATAACACGTGCACAGGATTTCTCATTTCCAGGTAAAGCCACATTTGTAAGTAAGGAGCATTCAAAAAGACTTTGCATCTTGCAAACCATGTATTAATATTAATATTTATTTATTTTCGCAGCACAACTAATTCCATAGCACTTTACATAATTTGCAACACAAATCCTAAACATCCTATCAGTATGTCTATGAAATGTGAGAGGAAGCAAGAGTGCACATAGGCAACCCATGCCAACATGAGGAGAACATACATAACTCCTTGCAGATGTTGCCCCTGGTGGGATCTGAATGCAGGAACCCAACGCTGCAAGTCTGCAGTGCTAACCACTGAGCCACCATGCCACCCATAGAGTAAAGCTTCATGCATAATAAAGTGCAGCATATGCCTATCTGCAGACAGTACCTTATCTTGGTAAAATAGAGTAAAGTCCATAAAACCAATACATTCAGCAAATGTTAATAACGTTAGTAGATGACGAAGCGTGTGACAACACACCAACCTTTATTCCTTCTTGAGAATGTATTTTGTTGGTCAGATGCTTTATTAAAAAAATTAACAATGGAATTTATTGATATCTTATCAAAGCTAACGATATAATAAACTATAAAAAATTAAACCGATACAGAAAGAATCATAGTAAACATACATGAATTTACAGAAACCAGTGAACAAGATTTATAGAAGGTGGCACACTAATAAGGCAGCCAAGAGCCACTTCAAAGGAATATAAGTCACAAGTCCACACGAGGTTAGTCACTTCAAAACTGCTAAAAATAGTAAACTCACAACGTATCACTGCTCTGAACATAATAGGAACATATTACAGTTACGTTGTTCATTTAACTCCTTCAGAATTACAGCATCCAAAGGGAAAACCCAATAAGCTTTTCTTGGCAACAACCATAATTTAATATCCACATCTCTCCAACCGTGAACCTTCTCTATTCCCAACAATCTAATTTTGGATACATGATACTTCTTTTTCAAAGAGATTTATAGCATTAATCGCATTGAAGGGTTCAAGTTTATAATATGAAGGGGGGTTATGACATTATACAGCAACAGTATTTTTATCTGTCTTTATATTTATCTATCTAGTGGAGTAACTAGAGTCCAATGGCCCCGAAGAGAAATTTTGACCTACTCCCCTCTGCGCATATGTTAATCAAATATATGAGCCCTGTGTAATGTACTGAATCCGGAAAAGACACACAAATTGGCCCTCTGCCCCTTCATTATGTATTAATGTCCCTCACCTTGATGTATATAGTCCTCCTCCTGGAATATGGCCATAATCCTGATATATATGTCCCCCATCTTGGTATATACGTTCCTCCTCCTCCCGTCACCATTTTCCTCCAATTATCATAATGCAATTTCATATTATCCCATATATTAGAATGTACCCTCATAGTCCACTATGTATTATAATGAATATCAAAGTCCCCTATTCATAAGGTAACCTCTATAGTCATCCAATTATTATAATGCATTATCCCATTATCCTCTATATAGTAAAATGCAACCTCATAGCCCTCCATATAATATAATAACATTTATATAGTGCTATTAATTCTATAGGACTTTACATACATTTTCAACAATGTGCCCATTGGGGCTCACAATTTAAACATTCTATCAGTATGTCTTTTGGGAGGAAACCAGAATACCTGTAGAAAACCCACACAAATACGGGGAGAACACACAAACTCCTTGCAGATGTTGTCCTTGATGAGATTTGAACCCAGGACCCCAGTGCTGCAATGCTAACCACTGAGCCACCGTTCATCCTCATAGCCATCCATATAGCATAATGCAACCTCATAGTCCTCCATAAAATATAATGCAGCTTCATAGCCCTCCATAAAGCTTAATTCAGTCTCATAGCCCTTTATATAGTATAATGCAGCTTCATAGCCCTCCATATAGTAATACAGTCTCATAGCCCTTGATATAGTAAAATGCTGCCTCAAAGCCATTCATATTTCATAATGCAGCCTCATAGCCATCTTCATTTTCCTTCATATAGTACAGTGCAGCAGAAATGATCTCAAAGGCAGCTTTCACATCAGCCAATTTGCCTGTTGGCGGCAGATCCGGCAGATTTACCGTGTCTGCCATATAACGGCTCACTTGCAGCAAGCCCCATTCATTCATATGTGACTTGAGGTCATGTAAGCAGTTGCAGTCTTGCGGATCAGGCAAAACCGCAACTACTGCACATGACCACAAGTCCCATAGGGAATGAATGGGACTTGCCCCAAGGTGAGCCGTTATGCGGCAGATTCAGCAAATCTGCCGAATCTGCCGTGAATTTCAAATAACGCTGATGTGGAAGTAGCCTAAAAGGTATAAACATTTTCTTTGTATTTCAGGCAATATATATATATATTTTATTCTTTAATATTTTGAAAATTACAAAAAAGAAAATAATTTAATGTAAAAGTTTAGGCACCCTTGGAGATCTATGTGTTCAGATAACTTTGACAAAGGTTTCAGAACTTAATAAGCTTGATAGAATTACAGGGGTTGTCTAGGCTTTTGGTATAATTCAAGTGTGCATCTAAGGTGCAAAATGTTGACAGTTTGTAATTTACACCCTGTCAACATTTTGCAGGGTTACCTAGATATCACCTATATTGCGTCTGCAGGAGACATCCGGGGGTGTGCTTTTTAAGAACTGTTCTTTCCCACCCACTGTTCTAAAAGCATTCCCCACACTGCAACAAGCCCTCCCCAGTGTGTGTATGCCTGGTCACTTCACACTTACTGTGCCTGCCCCCTCCCATATCCAGCATGCATTGCCTGCCCTCCCCAGCCTCAATATACCTGCCCTTCTCAGTGTCCATATCCCAGCCTTTCCACACTCAATGCACTGAAAGCGATCATCTCTGAGGCACTGTGATGAATCCGCAGCTGTGAGATGACCGCTCTCAGTGCTGTGTGAGCGGTCACCTTTTCCCCAGTGCCAGCGCTAATATGATGATGAGTGCTGATGACGTACAACCACCCAGGCTGCCACCTCTGACCTCACTGCCGTTCGGGCCTGTCCCCTCAGTGAAGCAGAATGAACAGCTCAGTATAGAAGGGCAGACCCAAGCGGCTGTGAAGTCAGAGGGTGCAAGCCCGACCGGCAGCTCAGCACAGAAGGGGCAGGCCCAAGCAGCTGGGAGGTCAGAGAGGGTGGGCCCAGGCAGCTGTATGGCATCAGCACTCAACTCATTTGCAATAACTTGATGCCTGGGGAATTGGATTTGGGACAGTGAGGTTAGTTCTCCAGAGCATCACTTAGAGGGGTTAATTAGGAGCTTAGTATTAGACAACAAGAGTGTGCAAACATTAAACTCCAGTAGTGATTGCTCCAGTCGAATCCTGTTACTCACTGGAAAAGGCATGCCCCTTACGCAAAGCAAGCACACAATTCCCAGAAACTGACTCAGTGTCCACCGCCATCTTCCCTGTGCATTTACAGTGCCACGAAGGTACACTATTTGCTACTACAGTGCAACTTGGTACTGTGAAGGCATTACACAGTAGATCCAGAGATAGATCACCTGCAAGGCATGGCTGACCTGGACTGGAAGGAGTCATCTTCCTAACCACCCCAGGGGCAAAAGGTGGGTTGGATTCAGCAGAACCAGACCACAGTAGCATAAAGAGGAGTTGAAGACATATGTCATCTGGAGCTCCATTGCACTACCCACTTTGGGCCTCATCTGCAATGAGGTGCAGATTCAATCCTGGGCTCTGATTTCAGATGCAGGCCTGAGGAGAGAGTCACAACAGTCAAGTTGAAACTTTTCCTATGGCATGCAGGACCAGGAACACCACATGTCAGACTGTACCTGATTTTACAGTATGTCTGGCTAGATTCCACCTGCAATTGGTAACACAGCTACTGGATCCATTCCCCAAAACCACCAGCACCATTATGAGGAGGCCGAGGAGAAAGAGGAGGTGGTAGAAGAGGCATAAGGGCCTGTTTCTTAGTCATGTGGATCATCACCTCCAGAGGCCTTCCACTGGGACAATGCCATGTGTGGACCCTTACCCCCTCCAAGCAGCTATGGCATCAACCACCACGTCCTTCCTCCTTTGTTGAGATTTATTTCTCGGATGCCATAGCACGCGACTGGTTGCGTGGGTTTAGGGCTAATGACTTCTTTGACCAATGCACCCAAGGCACTGTGGTGGCATTCCTGCAGGATAAGAGATTTGGTTTCATAGTGGAACAAGTTATGTGGTATTAGTGCTATTTCAACCACTTCACCCTGCTGTGTTCACCAAAGACTATGTATGTTCATTGTTGGGGAGGAGGTCACTTTCATGAAGTTGTGTGGCAAGGGGTGGTTTACAGTGGCAGGAGGAGGCCGACCAGGAGAGAAGTTGGCATTGGTTGTGGCCCAGGTATCTTTTGGTTGGTCAGCTAGTTGCACTCGAACCCAGAGGTCCTGTCGATGTTCCCCAAAGCATGGGACCAGGGACCCAAGCAGAAGATAGGGATCCCCGACAGAAAGGTCCTCACTGTCGGTTGCAGAGTAGCATCCTGAGAGAGGAAGAGAAAGAGCTGCAGTTTCAGCTCCAGGCAGAACTCACCCCAATTACCGCACACACTAATAGAGAAGGCCTCACATCTCTGCAAGGTGGATGTCCCAAACTGCACCGATAACCTGGTTACCCTTCTGGACCGTGCCTGTTACCGGACATCAGTATAAAGCGACTATTGTGTGTGTGTGCCTGCTTCACCGCCGCATCCTGCAGCATTCACAGCATAACCACTACTACTACTCCTCTCATCCACCCCACTGCCCTGAGGTAAACCTCCACCTGTGGACAGCTGTACTTCCAAAGCTTTCCATCACCTCAGCGGCCGGCCGCAGCGCTGGTAACCCTATTACCAGGTACCACAGGTGGCATAACGTTACAATTCCCCCATCATCATCACTCCCACCCGCCATTGTGGGTCCAGGGCACGGAACCAGGAACCGACCAGCCGTGATCCCCACTTAAGCAGCAACCTGTCCCGGTATCCGAGTACCCCTACCCTGTCGACCGACTCACATAGAAACCGTGGCATCAAGTGCCCTGTCCTCCTTTCATTTCAGACAGAATCCACCTCACCTCCGTAATGCGCTGCCAGGGCTTTTCATCCTCAGGCAGTGTTTAAATTAAAATACTTTACCTCGGATATGTGATTCATACATCTGAAGAGTTGTGGATAGCTATGCAGAAATGTCTGTCTCTGCTAAACCTAGGGCTTGGGAAGGTCATGTGCAATAACGGGGCAAACCTAGGTCAAACTTACACACGTGCCTTGCATGGCTCACATCCTCAACTTGGTTGTCCAGCAATTCCTATGCCACTATCCTCTATAGGGGGTGAGACAAATAGGATCTTAACTCCTTACAGATATCGGCAATAACCTTATTGAAAGCTACTCACCTGGAAAAGTTGTGTTACACACAACAAGTATGCGTGACTGGATGCAGCTGCTGCAAGACCCACACATCCACGATTGACATGGCCAACAATAGTTGTATTGGGACGAAGTGTCTCAGGATACGCACTGCTGAATGAATGAAACCAGAGACTGGAACATCGGTTTCAGCGTTACCATGCTCCTTCCTCAGTTACCATGCACCTTTTTTTTTTTTCCCTGAGGAAGGAGCATGGTAATGCTCCAAAACGCGTAGGAATAAAGAACACCCGTTGAAACCAGTGTTCCAGTTTCTGATTTCATTCATTCAGTAGTGCGGGATCCTGAGACACTTCGTCCCAATACAACTATGCCACTATCCTGGCCTGGATGAGTTGCCACACAAGGCATGGTTGCTCTGTGCTCGCTTCTGCCATTCTTACCCCAAAGGCTCATCGACTAGCATCGCTACAGAGGTCTTTCGGAACGAACAGTTAACTGTTTAATATGTGTTGTGCTGACATGGTGGAATTCCACTCTGCACATGTTGTAGCTACTGTAGCAGCAGAAACAAGCCCTGGCACAATACGTAAGGCTGTATACAGTGACTCATAGTTAGCCAAATGTGGTGCAAGTAACACATCCAGGGTGGGAACAGATTAAAGACCTCTGTACCCTTTTGATTAGTTTTGAAATGGCTACTCAGATGGTTAGAGCTGATGATGCCATCAACAGCATCACTACTCTGGTCATCTACATGCTGGAGCAAAGTTTGAAAAGTGTGATGAATGAGGTCTTGGTACCAGAGGAAGAGGAGGGGGAAGAAGAGGAGGATGCAGAAAGGATATCAAGATCTCAAAGGTTTGTACTCTTGTCACAAAGCAGTGTGGCATGGCATGGTGGAGTAAAGTGAGAGAGCAGAGCTCATGGTATCAGAAAAAACTGGTGGGGATGTTGCAGAAGCTGAGGAACAAATTGAGGAGGATGAGGCTTAAAAGATCATGGGTATAGAACAGTCAGGAGATAAGGAAATGATTCCCCTTTCTGTTGTCCAAATTTGGAGGGACAGATAAAGGAAACTTGATTTTTACGCTGCCACCAACACAACAAAGATTTAGGCCTCATGAATGCAGCAGATATATGAACATCTTCTTTCCGCACTATCTGTAAAATGATGCCCGTATCATTAGGATTTGAATTAGTGATGACTGGGTTGCCACACTATTGGATTTGTGGACCAAGGTTAAATTTAGCCAGATGCTTCCCGGGCCTGGACAATCTTAGGACTGGTTTTCCCAAACACATCAGTGAGGGACACAGTGTGCATCCCATATCTACACTTTAAACCTAGGTTACGTCAAGTCATCAGCGTAGAAACATTAGCAGCGACAATATAACTGTTAAAGTAATTTGTTGGAATCCTTTGACCAAATTCTTTAAACCAGCACGTCCACCGTCAG
The DNA here is from genome assembly GCA_033576535.1 of Allobates femoralis. Lineage (NCBI taxonomy): Eukaryota > Metazoa > Chordata > Amphibia > Anura > Aromobatidae > Allobates > Allobates femoralis. The sequence continues at coordinate 118,239,777 of JARQOC010000001.1, forward strand.
AATTGAGTACAAGTCTGACACATGAACGAATGCAGAGGATGGTGCAGGAGTATCTAGAGCTCAATATCCATTTCCATCCGGGGTGGAAGGTTGGGCAAGTATACACAGATATACATTAATTTCTTTTTGAGTGGATTGGACCGACAATATAGAAAAATATTAGCATAGGATAATTGTTTTATATAAAATGTGTTTCCTCGACAAGACCTGTTTTCTGTGATGTCCATTACCAGATATGAATATTGGAGATTTTACTTTAAGAACAAGATCAAAATATTATCCTTTTTTTTCCTGTAGTTATTATGTACAGTAATAACATTTTTGTTTCCATTTCCTTACTTTGATGTACTGTGCATTTTGTTGTCTCTTGCATGTAAATTGGTGTTTCAAAGACTTTACTGCATGTTAATTCATTACAATTCCAATATGCTGCACTATCAAATGATTTTATCTCCATACTTTTTCATAAGGCATAGATAATGGAAAATTAACAATCCAAATGTTTTAAAATGCACATGACAAATAATAAAAAGATAATTGACCTTACCACATATATTTTAGGGTATATTTAGGTTATGTGTATATGGAGTTATTTTGCTTGAAAATTGTTACAGAATGCATACTTTTTCTATGGCTAGGGTCACAGATGAACCCTGGATCCACTAAAAGCATCAGTTTTTCAATTTAGAATTTGTGAAAAACGGATTTGTTAACGGATCTATAGGCTCCAATGCAAAAAACGCAGTGTCTAAAGTGCACTAAAAAAACGCAATGCGTTTTTGTAACGGGCACCAAATCGCTGCTAGCAGTATTTTTGGGTGCAGTAAAAAAACTCATAACTTTTTTTTTAACATGGGGCCCTATGGGAAATGCATCCGTTAACGCATGGTACATATTGGTAGCATGTGTTAAAACATTCATTAACGCATAGCATTTTTGGGATGAAAACATAGCATTTTCCAAAAACAGAATCAGATTTTGGAAAGGCAGAAAAACGTACTGTCATGTGTGACCCTAGCCAATGCCAGGCTTTACCCAAATGCTATAAATAAGTCTCAACAAGTTTTTATGGCTAAAATCCATTCATACTGTAGCAAATCTACTGACTTGGTTTAACAACTTTTCAAGAAGTACTGTAGGACCTCATTTATTGAATCAAATTCTGTTGGTAGCTGCAATAGATTAGGAGATGAGAATTTAACCCCGTCCCGACCTATGACACTATAGAGACGTCATTAAAGTCGGTGCGTTCCCGACCTATGAAGTCTCTATAACGCATGGGTTGTTTGCGCTCCTGCAGCTCCGGTGACAGTGTCAGTGACAAGTCACTGGAGCTGCAGGATTGCAAAGACCCATACTTTAGCCCAGGGGGGATGTGGCTTAGCCCCCCTGTGGCTAAACTCGCTCAGGGGGGCTTAACTCGCTCTGTTTGGCAGTTGAAATTGAGACTGACAATCAGAGCAAGTAACCCCTCCAGATCTGATTGGAGCTCTCCAATCATATCTGGAGGGGCGGGTTGGCAGGTACCCTCCCCCTTCTACCCCCCCCCCACTCCAGGGCCCCCCTAATCCCTTTTCTAATCCGCCTAACAGTCATCTGCCAGCAGAATGTCTGCCAGTGGTAAATGACTGTTACCGCAGATGGCTGCACCGCCGGTCAGCTTCCTCAGCCCCCTCCTGGTGCGATCATGGAGGGAGCCGAGGAAGCTGACACCCCACCCCTGTGCCCCATGTCCCCACTCACCTCCTGGCGGGCTGCACCCACTGGTGCACCCGCTGGCCAGCTTTGGTGTGGGCCCCTCCTCCTCTCCTGGGCTCCTCCTCCTGGATGAGATAAGAATGAATTAATTAATCAATTAATTAATGGATGGATGGATGAGTGGGTGCATGCATGCATGCATGCATGGGTGCATTGGGTGGATGGATGGGTGAGTGGGTGCATGCATGCATGGGTGGATGGATGGGTGAGTGGGTGCATGCATGTATGGGTGGATGGATAGGTGAGTGTGGTGCATGCAAGCATGCATGGGTGGATGGATGGATGGATGGGTGAGTGGATGCATGCATGCATGGGTGGATGGATGGGTACATGCATGGGGGATGGAAGCATGGGTGCATGCATGGGTGGATGGATGTGTGTGCACATGGGTGTGTGCATACATGGATATGTGCGTGCATGGATTGATGTGTGCATGCGTGGATGTGTGCATGGATGTATGTGTGCATATGTGTGCATGGATGTGTGGATGTGTTCATGCGTGCATGTATGTGTGCATGGATGGATGTTGCATGAGTGGATGTGTGCGTGCATGAATGTGTGGATGCGTGCATGCATGGATGTGTGCATGCATGGATGGATGTGTGCATGCATGGATGGATGTGTGTGTGCATGCGTGGATGTGTGCATGTCTGGATTTGTGCATGCGTGAATGGGTGGATGTGTGTGTGTGCGTGGATGTGTGCGTGCATTGAAGTATGTGTGCATGCATGGATGTGTGCATGTTTGGATGCGTGTGTGGATGTGTGCGTGCGTGAATGTGTGTGCATGGATGGATGTGTGCATGGATAGATGTGTGTGTGCATGTGTGGATGGGTGCATTGATGGATGTGTGTGTGTGCATGCATGGATGTGTGCATGCATGGATGGATGTGTGCATGCATAAATGTGTGTGCATGCATGTGTGGATGTGTGCATTGATGGATATGTGTGCATGCATGGATGTGTGCATGCATAGATGTGTGTGCATGCATGGATGCATGCATGTGTGGATGTGTGCATTGATGGATGTGTGTGTCATGCATGGATGTGTGCATGTTTGGATGCGTGTGTGGATGTGTGCGTGCGTGAATGTGTGTGCATGGATGGATGTGTGCATGGATAGATGTGTGTGTGCATGTGTGGATGGGTGCATTGATGGATGTGTGTGTGTGCATATGTGTGCATGGATGTGTGGATGTGTTCATGCGTGCATGTATGTGTGCATGGATGGATGTTGCATGAGTGGATGTGTGCGTGCATGAATGTGTGGATGCGTGCATGCATGGATGTGTGCATGCATGGATGGATGTGTGCATGCATGGATGGATGTGTGTGTGCATGCGTGGATGTGTGCATGTCTGGATTTGTGCATGCGTGAATGGGTGGATGTGTGTGTGTGCGTGGATGTGTGCGTGCATTGAAGTATGTGTGCATGCATGGATGTGTGCATGTTTGGATGCGTGTGTGGATGTGTGCGTGCGTGAATGTGTGTGCATGGATGGATGTGTGCATGGATAGATGTGTGTGTGCATGTGTGGATGGGTGCATTGATGGATGTGTGTGTGTGCATGCATGGATGTGTGCATGCATGGATGGATGTGTGCATGCATAAATGTGTGTGCATGCATGTGTGGATGTGTGCATTGATGGATATGTGTGCATGCATGGATGTGTGCATGCATAGATGTGTGTGCATGCATGGATGCATGCATGTGTGGATGTGTGCATTGATGGATGTGTGTGTGCATGCATGGATGTGTGCATGCATGGATGCATGCATACGTGGATGTGTGGATGTGTGCGTGCATGGATGGATGTTGCATGGATGGATGTGTGCATGCATGGATGTGTGCGTGCATGGATGGATGTGTGCATGCATGGATGTGTGCATGCGTGGATGTATGCATGTGTGGATGCATGCGTGGATGTGTGCGTGGATGTGTGCAAAGAAGGATGTCTGCATGTATGGATGTGTGTGTGCATGTGTGGATGGGTGCATATGTGGATGGGTGCATGTGTGGATGATGAGTGCATGGGTGGATGGATGGATGGATGCCTGGATGGATGGGTGCAACAAGGGATCAAGTGTCCTCTTGTTGTAGTCTCTGGGATCATAGTCATGGTGCACTGTATGACAGATTATTGCCATTCAGTGCACCATAACTCTGACCCCAGAGACTGTAGGAAGAGGACACTTGATCCCTTGCTGCAGTCTCTGGATTGAGCAGAGGCGATTGAGCGTCCTGGGACCTTCATTGTGGACTACGTCAGAGGCAATTGCGCGTCGTGGGACCTTCGTTGTGGACTACGTCAAATCTTTATAATAAAGATGGAGTCCAAATTTATTTTTTTTTTTTTAAATGAAAAGATTTTTCTCTGTGTGGTGTATTTTTTGACTATTTATTAGAGATTCCTAGTGGCCGGGTCTAACAGTGGCCCGACATTATGAATCTTGGGCATAGTGCCAGCTGCCAATAAAAAGCTGCCATTAACCCCTTTATTACCCAGTTTGCCACTGGCACCAGGGCAACTGGAAGAGCCTGGGTACAGCGCCAGAAAATGGCGCTTCACTGAATGCGCCATTTTTTGGGGCGGCTGCGGGCTGCAATTCGCAGCATGGGGGGCCAAGAACGCTTGGGCCTCTCCATGCTGAGGATTCCAGCCCCGAGCTGCCTAGTTGTACCTGGCTGGGCCAAAAATATGGCGGAGCCCCACATCATTTTTTCTTTCTAAAATCAATTTTAGAAATATACAAAAAAAAGGCCTTCAGTCTATTTTTGGTTGCCAGCCAGGTACAACTTAGCAGCTGGGGGGCTGGAATCCTCAGTGTGGAAAGACCCAAGTGTGAGCCCCCATGTTGCAAATTGCATCCCACAGCCACCCCAGAAAATAGCGCATTCATTAGAGGTGCCATTTTCTGGTGCTGTATCCCAACTCTACAAGTTGCCCTTGTGCTGGTGGCACACGGGTTCTCCATACGCGACATAGTGTCCACTAACAATTTCAATGGAAAAATTAGCTCCAATTGATAGCGGAAAGCATGTCGCATATGGAGAGCCCCTCCCTGTGTGCCTAAACATTGCAGCTCCCACACAATTGACCCCATTTTGGAAACTAGACCCCCCAAGGAACTTATCTAGATGCATAGTGAGCACTTTGAACCCCAGGTGCTTCACAAATTGATCCGTAAATATGAAAAAGTACTTTTTTTTTCACAAATATTTTCTTTTTTCATTTTATGGATTAATTTGTGAAGCACCTGGGGGTTTAAAGTGCTCACTATGCATCTAGATACGTTCTTTGGGGGGTCTAGTTTGCAAAATGGGGTCACTTGTGGGGGTGCTTCAATGTTTAGACACACAGGGTTCTCCAAACGCGACATGGTGTCCGCTAACAATGTGATCTAATTTTCCATTCGAATTGTTAGCGGACACCATGTCGCGTTTGGAGAGTCTCTGTGTGCCTAAAGATTGGAGCTCTCCCACAAGTGACCCCATTTTGGAAACTAGGCCCCACAAGGAACTTATCTAGATTCATAGTGAGCACTTTGAACCCCCAGGTGCTTCACAAATTAATCCGTAAAAATGAAAAATGATAAAATTTGTGGAAAAAGAAGTACTTTTTCATTTTACGGATCAATTTTTAAAGCACCTGGAGGTTCAAAGTGCTCACTATGCATCTAGATAAGTTACCTGGGGAGTCTAGTTTCCAAAATGGGGTTACTTGTGGGGGAGGTCCAATGTTTAGGCATACAGGGGCTCTCCAAACGCGAGTGGCCTGTGACAAGTCTGTCCAAGGTAGCCTTTTTAAGCCTGTGGCCTGAGGCAGCCATTATAGGATGACTTTAAAAAGAAAGGCTTTGGGTAAACAGATAGTAATAGAGATGAGAATAAATATTCAATGCAAATCTAATTCCTTTTAAATTTTAGGAAATTCACTGGAATTCAAAGAATTTTAATTTAGTTAGAGTAAATTGCCAAAAAATGCAGGCCTCTATTTTACACAATGTAGAAGACTGCATATGCTAGCGAAGGCTCAAACTCAAACAAGTGGGTTTCTCAATAATGCATTTCAGCTATGACATCATATAGTTTAGTACAGCCATCATATAGTATAGCACATCATATAGAATAGGATAACCTATCATAGCCTGTATAAAAGCTGATACAGGGAATGCAGCACAGCATCAAACTTGTAGTGAATATGTTTTGCAAGAGAATGTCACAGTTCACAGCTTAGCAACAGAAATAAGGACTAAAGGCAAAACAAATCGAAATAAAGTGTACAAGTAGTGTGAGCGGCAAAACAGCAGTGAAGGACAGTTACCATTTACCTACCCATAGCATATAAACTTTACTATTACTAAGGACATCTTTGCTGTAAAGAGGTTGAGTAGTAATGGGTGAATCCGCCAATACTCGGGATTGGCGGGGTCGCCCACATTTTTTGTAAAGTTCAAGCTCAGTGCTGGGGATGATGCAAACTTGCATCCAAACCCCCAAGCTTGAACTTTACTTACATGGGATGGAGGGGGGTGGAGCAGGGGAGCTGTAAAAAAAAGCATAAAACATTAAAAAACATCATAAATATATACTTACCTTTCCAGCAAGGCATCCGTCCGTCTCCTATTGCAGCTTCTTATACTTCCGGGGCCGCTCATTAACATGTCTAATATTGGCGTGACTCCATGAATTTTGGGCTTAGTGCCAGCTGATAATACAAAGCTGGCCCTAGCCCCTTTATTACCCAGTGAGCCACCAGATCAGGGCCCTGGATGAGTTGGGTACAGCGCCAGAAGATGGCACTTCTATGAATGCGCCATTTTCTTGAGCAGCTGCGGACTGCAATTTGCAACCCTGCGCTGCGGATTTCAGGCCCCAGCTGTCTAGTTGTACCTGGCTGGACAACAAAATAGGGCGAAGCCCCATGTCAATTTTTTTTAAATTTGTTTATGAAATTCATGAAATAATGAGAAAAAAGGGCTTCCCTGTATTTTTGTTTCCAGCCAGGTCCAAATAGGCAGCTGGGGTTTGGGAGCAGCCCGTGCCTGCCAGCTGTACCTGGCTGGCATACAAAAATAAGGCGAAGCCTACATCTAATTTTTTATGAAAAATTAATTAAAAAATAAAAAAACACATTTAGGGACTACATCTTTATTAACCCCTCGACTTGAGGGGTTAATAAAGATGCAGCCCCTAAATGTGTTTTTTTTTTATTTTTTAATGAATTTTTCAAAAAAAATTCAACGTGGGCTTCGCCATATTTTTGTATGCCAGCCAGGTACAGCTGGCAGGAACGGGCTGCCCCCAACCACCAGCTGCCTATTTGGACTTGGCTGGACACAAAAATATAGGGAAGCCCCTTTTTTTTATTATTTCATGAATTTTATTATTATTATTTATTAATAATTTAATAAAATAATTAAACAAAAAAATAAATGGGGCTTCACCCTATTTTTGTGTCCAGTCAGGTACAACTAGGCAACTGCTGGCTGACTGGAATCTGCAGCGGAGGAAGGCCCAAGCTTTCTGGCTTCCCCCCCTGCTGTGAATTGAAGTCTGCAGCCGTCCCAGAAAATGGCGCATTCATAGAAGCGCCATCTTTTGGCGCTGTACCCGACTCATCCACGTCCCTGGTGCAGTGGCTCATTGGGTAATAAAGGGGTTAGGGCCAGCTTTGTAATATCAGCTGGCCCTAAGCCCAAAATTCATAGGGTCACGCCAATATTAGACATGACCGCCATGAATTTCTAGTAAAATGTTAAAGAAAAACACAACCCAGAGAAAAAATATTTTATTAGAAATAAAACAAAAAAACACTTAGAGACTCCATCTTTATTAAAAAAACTGTCTTCAGTCCGACATCTAAACGAGAAGCAATGTCAGCTCTGCATTGCTCTGCATAGACGACACGTCTATGCAGAGCGAGAGCAGGCTGAAACTGACTGTGACAGTCAGGGTTCACCCGCGATCATAGCTCAGGCCATGACCGTGGGTGAACCCTGCAGTCACAGCCCGAACACTGCCGAGTGCCAGCCAGAAAATGCCGAGTGCAGATAGTTCAGTGAATAATCCCAGAAGTTAATGAGCGCCCCAGAAGTAGAAGCAGCCACGATAGGAGACAGGAGGACGCGTTGCTGGAAACGTAAGTATAATTATGTTTTTTATTTTATTGTTTTACAGCCCCTGGCTCGAACTGGCCCGAACTGTAACACGAGTTTCCCATGGAAACTCGTGTTCGGGACCTTGTCATCGAATAGTATGTATTCGGGTCCAGAACTTTACAGTTCGGGTTCGCCCATCCCTACTTAAGAGACCTCTGTGTATTACATATGTTTATTCCGGGCAATCAGAGTACTTTCATTTATTGGCAAATATATTGATCACAAGATTATTTTTTATTTTTTAACTGGCAGTAGATGGCAAATTTTAAGTTAAAAAGAAATCTTTAACTAACTTCACTTTCTTGCTGTCTCACGTGCAGTACTATCTGTAGAATTTATTGCCCTTATTATTTTTTTCACTGACAACATTGTGAACTGTCCTTCTCATTATCAAAATTTACCCCAAGATGGCTGCAATATTCTGCTGATATACAGAGTATGATAGTCCCTCCTGGATAGTTGTGGTATATTATGTGATGTACGACAGCTTCAAAGGAATTTAAAGGGTGGGCAGTTTCTATGGATACACCTAAATAAAATTGGATCCAAAATGGCTGATTCAAAGTGGCTACCATGGTCACCACCCATCTTGAAAGGTTTTCCCCTCTCATATACTAATGTGCCACAAACAGGAAGTTGATATCACCAACTGTTACCATTTTATTTAGGTGAATCCTTATAAATGGCCCACCTTATAAATGGCCCACCCTGTATATATATATATAGGGAAATCGACCCACTTATACTTGAGAAAATCTCAGCCCTCTCTGACTAAGGCTAGGGCAACATTGGCTTTGGGTGTTTGTTAGGACGGATCCGGCATAGAGCTGCATTACCGCAGCGTTACCATAGTATAGTAATGCTGCGGTAATGCTGCTATATGCTGCATCCGTCTTAACAAACACCCAAAGCCAATGTGGCCCTAGCCTTATGTAATCTTCTGCTTTGTGTAAAATAGCAGAGGACCTTTTTAGCGATTAACACAAACTGAATTGCACACTGCTTTTATTCTCTGGGTACATTGAATTCCTAAATATTATGCACAAATTTGATTTGTATTGGATCAATTCACACATCTGTAGTTGCTGCTTAAACTTTGCAGCATTACGATTAGCAGTATAGGAGTTATCCTTGTGAGCTTGGTGTAGAATAATTTTGGAGGAAAATATATGAGCGAAGCAAATCTTACATGTGAGAAAAGTCTCTAACATGTCAATCCTATTCTCATTTACAACACAATATACTTCCAGTACAAAATATTCATTTTATTTAGGCTGGAGTTACACTTCCATATGACTCATGGGAGAATAGCATCAGAATGCCTAGACTAGCTATCGGCTCACTAAATTGACAGTGACAGCTGTATAGAAATACATGAAATTGTGCCACTTGGGTCAAGAGAGCCACGGTCAGTCCAGGTGGTGTGATACAATCCTTGTATGTACGGTAGTTTGACTCCAGCCTTAGTCAGACGACGGTTCCTATTTGTTTGTGTAACCATACATGGATTATTTCTAATAAGCAGATAAAAGCCGTATTGTGAAATTTCCATTATGACATGCTCTCAATTAGTGATAAAAAAAAGTTTTAAAAGCCACACTTTACCAACTTCTTTTCACCATCACAGACCCATAAAAATAATTAAAAAGTACATTTTTGAATATATACATAAATGTGGTAAATGGATTCTGAAAGTTAGACTTTTATACTGATAATTAGGTTTGGTTTGTTTTTATTGTCAATCCATGAAGTTGAAAATTTGATTGAAAACTCAATTTGTAATTAAAGAAAAAAAAAGCTTTCAGCTAATTTTTTAGCATTTAATTTAAATTGCTTTGCAGTTCATAAAGTGCTAAAGAACACAGTGAGCTGAATGCATGAATTCTCTACATACTTGATTTTGTAGAACTTTTGGGTTTATACAAAGAGTATTTACCGGTATTCCCAAATTTCAGTTGTGCAATCCACGCTGGCATTCTGAAACAGTATAGAGTACAATGCTAGGAAATATGGCTTTACTAAACCCTTAATGGTGCATGCACACGATCTGGACTAGCAGCATTTTGAAACAAAGTATTGCCGCTGCGTTCAAAACACTGTGCAGTACAGTACCAGTACAGTGGATGGGAATTCAAGAAATCCCATGGTCACTATGCTCCTCCCCACTGCATCGTGTTTTCAGATGCAGTGTGGGTTGCTGCACTTCTGAATCTCCACAGCATGGTAATGTTGTGCTGTGAAGTCAGACATGGTAACCATCAGGTGAATGCAGGGAAAAGCCGCCCTGAATGGAACGCAGATTGTGGGAACAAGGCGGCTGTGGTCTCCATGCGTTCACCAAGTCCAATATGCAGTGTCTCTGGATCCTGTGTTTTTTATCGATAGAACTTGTATGCAAAATAGTCTATGGCACCAATCACTTGTCCATGTATTCTTGTGGACTAAATTTTACATACAAAACTGCATAGACATGTCCAATTTTGATCTAATTCACAGATCCAAATCACCAATGCAAGCCTAAAGGCCCAGTTAGGGTCCCGTCACACGGTTCAATCTTCAGAATGATTTCACTTAAGCGATCGGCTTTTTTGATCACTTAAGCAATATCGTTTGTGCGTTGCTGCGTGTAATCAAACGATTTTTCAAAGAAAAATCGTTTGATTGTTTGATTGCAGATTTGTGAACATGTTCACAAATCTGTCATTGGTCGGCCGGTGGACATGCAGCATCGATGTGTGTGACACCGGCAGACCAACAATGAACAAGCTCCCAGCGCCTCGCAACCTATGCTGGGAGCTGTATCCATGGTAAACATCGGGTTACTAAGCGCCGCGCGGTGCCTAGTAACCCGATGTTTACCATAGATACCAGCATTCTCGTTGGTGTACATCGTTGGTGAGTCTGCCTGTGTGACAGCTCACCAACGATGTGAACGATATTGTTAGCGATCACGCGTGCATGTGATCGCTAACAATATCGTTCTGAAAATTGAACCGTGTGACGGGGCCCTTACACACACAGATAATTGTGCAAGATTGTTGCAGATCTCTGGTTGCAGTGAATTCATGGACACATTGTTACATTGTACACAGCCACAAAATGGAAGCAATGTGTCCATGATTTCACTGCAACCAGAGATCTGCAACAATCTCTGCACAATTATCTGTGTGTGTAACTAGGCCTTAGAGTCCACATACAAATTGGACACTACTTGGATATCATCCATTTTCTGTCCTTTTTTTTCAAACTATTTGATGTAAAAACGTTAAAAAACTTTAGAATTTTTTTTTAATCTGAGAAAAAACTATGAAACTTGAAGCCTTTTGAATTATGAGTGATATATATCTACAGCCCATAATTCGATATGAAGATGTTAACTGCAAAAACTGTAAAATGATGATAATTACAGTAAAAATAATTAGAGAGATTTTTTCAATTTAATTTATTTTCAATTAATGTTTGCACACTGCAGATGACAGAAATAAATTAGTCATCAGAAATCTTACATGGTAATAAGGTTTGTCTCTTTCATTAAACTTCTGTCTTCAAGCTAAATTAGATATATGAAACAAACTATGCCATAATTACCCTCCCAGGGTCATGCGCTCTTGCTTTGAGGCTGCAGTAGTGACGTATAGACAGCGCTACAGACAGTCACTGAGCTCAGCCGCTTTGTCTGCATCCAAACACCAGCAACAGGGGAAACAGCAAGACAGAGCACTAGACCAAGGGCTTACTGTATAAGTAAAGATCAGCTTGATTTGTTATACCCATAGGCCTGTAGACCAAATCCTTAAAAGTAGGTTGCTCCTTTAATATTTAACTTGTACATTATGAATCATACATATACAGTGTCAAATATTTCCTCACAAATGTGTCTAAAAAGTGCAAAATAAGACTCTCCATAAGCAAAACTTTAAATCCCGTTTCCTAAGTGTCTACAATATTGTATACCCCAAACTTTGGAATGGACTTCTTTTCACCTTAGCCATATAATACACCTATAACAGTTTGACTGAACTCCTCTGTTAAGGATGAATGAGCAAACATATTGCATGTTATACATAGGTCTTTTCTATCAGAATCAAGGCAGCAGAAATATATTTTTTTTCAATATATTAAAAGGAAAATAATTAAACTAGGCTTACAGGTGAATTTCATCCATGTTTTGAACAGGTTTTTTGTTCAAGATCATTGTAGCGTTAGATAGATATTTTACTACATACATTTTTGAGGTTTCCATATTTTTCAGGGTATTCTTGCAACCAAATGCAAGCTATTACAAAATAATAATGCTGGCAGCACTGATAAAAGAAGTGAAGGCAAGGTACAATTTTTGCAAAGTGTTATCTCTTAGTTTATGCTGTAGAAGGCAATGGTTGTCACAAGACCATGGTCTGATTCATTCTTGCAGTTGGAACACTGAATTTCTATTACTGCTCTGACATTGCTAGCGTGTAAGACTTTAACTATTGACCTGTAACAATTCTCCAATGGAGCATTCCTAATTTTCAAGACTCATAGTAAACAGCCCAAATAATATCATTCTTGCTTTCTGAAGAAATATTTTTTTGTTTGCTCGTAAGTTATCGTATATATTATTTTTATCCTCAGTTATGCTGTTTTTGCATTTGATATTTTCATGTGTGTAAAAATGCCCCATTTTCTATCATTGTCTGATCCATCTTTCTTCTGTTTTCACAATCTATGTGTTACCCATTTTTTTCATATGCAGAAAAAGATTGAATGGAGTTTTCTCAAACATGCATATCCATCTATGAAAAACAGACAGCACACATATGCCTTTTATGACCTGTAGGCTTTGTTTGATTTACCTATTCAATTAAAGGTGTTAGGCTGCTTTCACATCAGCAGTAAATGCTGATCACGGCAGTTGCGGTGAAAAAAACGCAACTGCCGTGATTACCGCATAACGGCCGCGATCGCGGCACACTTGCGGCAAGCCTTATACAATGTCTATGGGGCTTGCGGCAGGTGCGTTTCGGCACTTGCGGCAGGTGCGGCCGTGAAAAAAACGTGGCATACCGCGTTTTTTTCACGGCCGCACCTGCCGCAAGTGGCAAAACACTTTGTATGACATTGTATGGGGCTTGCCGCAAGTGTGCCGCGATTGCGGCCGTTTATGCAGTAATCGCCGCAGTTGCGTTTCTTTCACCGCAACTGCCACGATCAGCGAAAAATGCTGATGTGAAAGGACCCTTATTCAGAATTTTTATTAAAAAAAGTGCCCAGCCACTAACAGGCAGGTAGTTGACACCTACCTGCCTGTTGTGCCCTGCGCCAGTCACCGCCAATCACCCTGGCACAAAGTGGTCACAGACTGCTCCTGCTGGGGACAGTATGGCATGGTAAATAGAGAAGAGGTGGTTTTTCTGTTCTGCTCTGTGATAGTGGGCACATAGCCGACGTCACTCTGATTGACAGCCTGCTCCTCGCTACCTGATTGGGGGAGCCGGCTGACAATCACCATGACGTTGGCTATGCGCCCATCTACAGAGGGCAGAAGCCACTCCTCTGTAGACAAGACATCAATGGAAGCAGCAAAATTACCGTCAGGAGCAGTCTAAGACTACTCCAGGTTGGCGGTGAACAGTCAGAGCAGGCAGAGGTAAGTGGCAGCTACCTGCCTGTTAGTGCTTAGGCACATTTTATTTTCTTAAAAATTTCAGTAACCCCTTTAAATGGATGTGTTTCTGTCTGCAAAAATAGACAAAAGTAGAGGACATCTACATTTTTTGTTTATATGGCTCATTAGCAATAAAAAAAAATAAGTAATAGTAATAAGAAATAAAGCATGAGACAATTCAACACAACTTTTATGTAGCAATCTAAAATGACATCTATCATCAGTACTACAAGATCCATTATGAAACTAAACTCATTTTAGAGGTTACCAAAAAAAAAAATCTTCAAAAACAGCACTAAAAATAATGTAATTCATTTACAATTTAAACGCAAGGCAATTACTGATTGCATTCACCATTGGACTGGCAAATATTACACGACAATTTGTCTTTATATAAACAAGAATTGATTCTGCAGCAAGATGATTTGTTTCATCAGTATGTATTACAAATCTGCTAGTGAAGCAATTGCCTTGGTGCCAAAGAGAAAAAGTCATAATTTGCAGCAAACTAGAAGATATCAATCAAAGGATAAGCATGTGTCTTATTGTATCAATATGCTAAACTCATTACTTTGCAGGCTTTATTTTCTGGATGTGCCCCATGTTCAGAGTTATTACTTTATCTAAATAATTTCAGCTTGACATACATTATACAATATTATGTCTTAAACTAAACTTTTCAGAGACGGAGACATAAGAAATAGCTATCATTACAGAGCTGAGCCTACACTGAGTCATCAGGGCCATTATAATAATGAGGTAAATGTGTTTTTTCTTCTACAACACAGCGTAAGAGAAGATATCTCAAATTTCTCCTTCAGCACTTACTTAATGCCATGGTTTATGTATATACATACCTTTGGATCATGTTCATCTAATTTCTTAGCTACAGACGTCCAACAGAAACATTAATTTGCAAATTAACCTTGGAAACTAAATATTACAGTATAATTTTTGAAATAGTTTAGTTTATGTAAGCATTCAATGATCATTCACTTGGATTCTCTTTAATAATAGTTCTAAAACTCTCAGAATACAGCCTACTTAAAAGGTATGGGAAAAGAATGATACGTCCATGAAATTCAGCTTGTTCGACTCTTCAGCTGGTACAATCCATCAATACTGATTCTCCATATTGGAGTCACAATCCTTCCCCATTAAAGCATGGAGGCCAATAGAAGGCCAAACTTTCACAACTTGCCAAAGAGTGATGAGCGAGTAGTAAGATATTCGGGTTCGGATCGCTCTAACCAAATACTTTGAACTGCTTAAGAATTTGGATCTGAGTGAGTCCCCCATTGACTTGCATTGGATTCAGTACTCATTACTCGTTCAACGAATTGGGTTAGAGCTATCCGAACCCGAGGATCTTACCACTCGCTCTTCACTATTGCCAAACTTTCTCATTCGGCTCATCACTTAAGTTGTACACTCTGGTTCAAATAGAAATCAAGACTGTATTTGAAAGGTGAAATAAAGGAACACTGTTTAACAGCTTTGAAACAGAATAATAAAAAATCATCTTTCATATGAGTGGCGTCTTATGAGATGAAGAACGTGAAAGGTCAATCTAGCAGGATGAAGATAGACTTGATGTAAGTTAAAAAAGGAACTCAAGTTGATCGAATCTTTTAAACTAAAATTTGCTGGCTTTACCTTATGTTCCAAAAACATTGATTTGCAGTCAATAAGTTTTGCCTACCGTAGAAATGCAATATTACAAAGCCTCAAATTGTCCTTAAAATAGTTGTTTAATTACTCCAGGGTCTCCTAGATTTGTATTAAACTTCTTTTGGGCACTTTAATTCTCTTTAATGTCCAAGTGACCTCAACTTATCTAGCTATGTGAAAGCGGATGGGACCTGGTGGAAAATATCAGCTATTTAGGAACACACAGAAGCATTGGATGTGTTAGGTTACTTAAAGAAATGCACCAAAAGTATGTTTTTTCAAGGAAAGATGCCTATCTTGCTACTGTTTATACAGTAGTGGCATTTTCACATGTGATGGTGCAAAAATGACACTTGCTTGGAGTATTTTAAGGGCCTTTTTACAAGACATCCAAAAATGAAGTAGAAAACACCGGTGCTTGTCTTTTTGAAATTCTCTTTATTATTTGAAAATTATAAAATCATTCAGCGTGCCAGCTGGGCGCTAGACGCGTTTCGGCAGAACAACTTCCTTAATCATTAGCCAATTAGGCTAATGATTAAGGAAGTTGTTCTTCCGAAACGCGTCTAGCGCCCAGCTAGCACGCTGAATGATTTTATAATTTTCAAATAATAAAGAGAATTTCAAGAAGACAAGCACCCGTGTTTTCTATTTCACATTGTTTCCTGGGCAGTTGCCAAAGCTGCCACACCAGGTGCAGGAATCCAGGAGGTTAATGGGCGGTGGAGCGGCCTTTCCCTTCCCCCTTTCCATTTGAATGAATATCCAAAAATTAACCCTTTATTTAGGGAGCAAAATCATGTACGGTAATTATTGACTAGGAATAAAATAGTATCCCTATTTTGAGAAATCTGTTTTGTTTTGTTTAGTTTTTTTTATAAAGTTTGCTGTGCTTAAAAGAAGTAAACAGTTATAAAAGCTTTATATCAAGTCTTTCAAAAATGATTTGTTTTATTGCAAGCATTAAAAGACTAGCTGTTTGCAAAGTAAAAAAAAAAATAATTGGCTTGTTGTCAACAAGTCTTCAAAAAATCCCTTTTTTCAGCTGCTTAAAATGTATGTTCCCATTAGGAAAGTAAGTTTCCCTAAAACACAAAATCATTCACTATAAAATAGTGTGCAGGTAGGAAATATGCTGCTGGCATGGCTGTGCAATGACTGAGACAGCAGCAGAAGATACATAGCAGAGAATTAAGATTGTCAGGCAAGGAGATGGGTGTCAGTTTTTGTCCAGCAACAGCAACCCCAGCAATAGCAGTACAGTCTAGCACTTTAAAACAGAGGGGGCAGGAAGCCAGGAGATATTTGGCTGTGCAATGGCAGTAGCACAAGCGGCATGATTGAGATTTTGGATAGGTCAGTCAAGATGTGAAGCAGTGTAGGTTCAACAATTGCAGCCCTGGCCACAGCAATAGTGTACTATAGGTGATGTGGATGATGTGAACATCATATGTAGATGTGTAAGAATGATTGTATCAATGTTTTGCGTGAGCACAGGGTGCAAGCAAGTGGCAGATACAACACAATTTATTTCAGAATGACGGGATTATACAGTGCGAGACCAGTTTCTGCAAACATATGTTTTAGTGACACAGTACTTTCCTCAAGTCTTATCAGTCAAATATCAGAAAGAACAGTCCAGGAAATTTTTAACCTTTCTCCTGTCTTCTCATCTCTCTCTGGATGCTGCTATTTTGGAAGACTCACAAGGGTTTCTTGCCAATATTTCCTCTTAAGGGTCTTGCAATTCCCCTCATATTCCCTAATGTCTATCTCCGAGCAACTCCTTTCTCTACCAAATGTCCATCAAGTAGGTCCACCACTTATATTTCAGATCGTTCTCCGTTGGCTTGTGCTTATGTGCTTATATATGGACATGCTCAGTACATGCACCATCCATAAAACACATTCCCTCTAAATACACAAAACTTGCAACACAAAAACTATAACAATACACCATTATCCTATGATATACTGTATATAATACAACAAAACACGTTTCATAGCTGCTACACTTCTGTACTCAGATATGTTTACACCTTGTACAGATGCTATGTGTGGGTCATAGATACAGAGGGAAGAAGAACAACATGGAAGACAGACAATGGACAGTCAAGCAGGTAGATTGTATGGCCGATTACCATCTTTCTGCCTCGACTGCAGGAATGCTAAGTAGTAAATGCAGTCTCATATCTTTCAGCAGGACAATGGTTAATAGATTGGAACTCATATCAAGGAAATGATATACCACAGGAAAGCAGAGAAGTAAATGCAAACAGAAGATGCAATGGAGTGAACAGCATTGAGACCAGTTAGAAAAATTTGGTAATTAGTTTGCTGAGTTATAGATTTTGGAAACACCAATGAAGTCAGACTGAGTTTGGAATTTCCATCAGTTGTAGCTTAGAAGGTTGAATCAGTTGAGTAGATGATAGATAACTACTGTATATGAAGCTAAGAAAAGTAACAGAAAAAAAATCCTGACAAGTGTGGCAAGTGTGGACCATGCTTAAGCACATTGCCTCTGTATGAGCCGACATTAAAATGCCTAGGGTGATGATGTTAGATGAAATCACCAGGTGACCTGAGATACCTGGTAAGTACTGCTGCAAAGGAAGAAAGGTGCAAGGCATTGCCCTGGAGATGAGACAGGTGAGTTTCAAAATGGATACTCTGTTTTAGTAAAGTACTACATAATAAATAAAAAAGATAGCTTCCAAAAGCGTCTTTGCTGTCGTTAGGAAATGAGGTGAGATTACCATCAGATGCCGGAGTTGGAGCCGCGGTGAGACCCGCCTCCCCAAAGGTTACCATTAGCAACATTAATGAGGTGCTAACATGACGTTAGCACCACGTTATTGCTATCAAAGTCTAACGGTACCATCACACGTAGCAATATTGCATGCAATTTCACTGGCAATTTGCTGGTTGCAGTGAAATCATGGACACATTGTTCTATTTTGTTGCTGTGTACAAATGGAACAACGTGTCCATGATTTCACTGCAACCAGCAAATTGCCAGTGAAATTGCTAGCAATATTGCCGTATGTGACGGTACCTTAAGTTTTTAGCGCTACCCAGCAAAACGTTAATCTGATCCTGGACTTAGGCAATATTTTGTGAAAAATATAAAATAACCCCTCCCTACACACCAAAAAATTGTATATCTTCACAACTGAAGTATCATGAAGAATAAAATTAAGTGGCTATTTAGTATATAAATTCAATATCATTCTATGATTCTGTAGACATTAGGAAAAACATTATGACAGTGAGGGTAGTCAGAGAGTGGAACAGGCTGCAACGGGAGGTTGTGAGCTCTCGATCAACGGACATTTTAAAGCGGAAGTTGGATAAACACATAGCTGGGATGATTTAGGAAAACCTGTACTCGCAGGTAGTTAGACCCGATTGCTCTTGAAGTCCCTTCCAACGCTACCATTGAATGATTCTGTGAAATTAAAATAACTCAAATGTGGCCCTAAAGAGGGATAAGGAAAATATAATACATTCAATCATGAAAACAAGGTCTCATGCAGCCTTATCTGTGTGACAAAAAAGTTATAGCTGCTGAAATATGGAGAGGAAAAAAATGTCATAAAAAATTTATATTTAATTCTAAACTACTAAAACTCTAAACTAATATTGAACAAGCATTCCACTAGTAATGTTACTTTTTTTCAGCTGTCATTTAATTCACACAACTACATTTCACCCACTCAAGTCTTTTTCAATTCATCATTCTGCATATAATTATGAACATATTGCCTGTAGCCTTGACTAAAATACACTACGATGTAATATATTTTCTGAAATACAAATTGATTTCCAATTCAAGATTAATGCTATTTCTAACTAGAAGAACATCCAGCATTAGCATAGTGGGTATATATTTACATGTATCAAGTCTAAATTATAATATGGTATATATAATTAATTTGTTGACTATTTTGCTATGGATATTAATTAATGATGATTAAATATATTCAACACTATTTGTTACTTGCATAAATAATGGGCTATTCAGGCTTCGAGATACTGGGAGAGTATTTTTGCAGCTGCATCATGAGGATTCCAGTGACCCACCTTGCAAGTTTGGTGACTGATTTTCAGCCAACAAACATGCTGGGATTGCTTGACAGTAATAGTAATGCCACATCGATCTTTGATAATGGAATTACTGTAATTGGCTAGCATAGTATATAAGAAAAAAGCCCTCAATGATGAGTTTTGACAGGGGCACTAAAAAGGCAGAAATCAAAGCAAAAAAGGGAGACTTGGATGGAAAAGTGCTCAAACTGAATGGGAACAGCATGGAGACTATTCCATGCCTTCCCTAAAATACACAAACAATGCTTCCCCCCTCCATTCCGCCCCATTGTGGCTGGAATTGGGTCGGTTAATGAAAAATTATCACAATGGGTTGATTGTAAATTGCAACCATTGGTTAAAAGCTGCCCAGGGTTTATTAAAGATACTAAGCATTTACTATCTACGGTGAGGAACATGAGGTGGGAGGATGGTTATATGTGGGTGACAAGTGATGTTACAGCATTATATACTTGTATACCGCATTCATTAGTGTTACAGATAACATCAGAGATACTGACAAAATCAAACTTGTACACATGTGACACTAATATCTTCATCATAATGTGTATTAAACATCTATTGAGTACAAATGTCTTCAAATTTGACAGAAGCTTCTTCATCCAAGTATGCGGCTGCCCCATGGGGGCTAGTTTCTCCCCAGCTCTTGCTAATATATATATGGGTGCATGGGAGACCAGTTTTATATTCAATACTTCTAATCCTTTTTTGAATGATATCGTGTGGTGGGGAGGTATCTGGACGATGTCATTATGATCTGGAGAGGTCTTGTCAGTGTACCTCCTCCCCCACAGGAGGAGAAGATTGGTCAATTTATCTCATATATTAACAACAATACCTGGAATTTGAAATTTACGCATGAAATACATGGGAGCAGAGCCGTATATTTGGATGTGGTGTTGGAGGGACATTTTCCATCAGGTATCATACACACAGAGCTGTACCGCAAAAGCATTAGCGGTAATTCGCTGCTGCATGCGGAAAGCTGTCACCCACATCATGTGGTGCGAAATCTCCCAGTAGGAGAATTTGTACGGGCAAAGAGGTCATGCTCAACTTCTTTTTCTCTGGATATGGAAAACCAGAGAATAAGTCGACGCCTAAAAAATCGGGGATATAAGACCTGGATGATTGAGCGAGCGCACAATATGGTAAAGAAAAGAACAAGGGAGTCCCTACTTGATAATGTAGAAGAAGAATCCCATGTAAATAACATTTCCCGACAAAATAGTCAAAAAAGTAAAAAATCTACCATTCCAACTTTCTCTACTAACTTTAGTCAGGATTATTATGACATTGTGGCTATTATCAAAAAACATGTGCCCATGTTATATCAGGACGAAAAGTTATCTAAAATCTTGAGCGAAGGGTACAGGTGTGTGCCTAGGAGGTCTAGGACCTTGGGGAACATGCTTTCACCTAGCATGTTCTTAAGTGAGCCGAGAACCCCCACTTGGTTGAAGCATGTAGGATCATATAGATGTGGAGGGAATAAATGCAATCTATGCCGCCATATAGACAGGACTGATAGTTTTGTTAATTCAGTAACTGGGAAGAGCTATAAAATCAGAGCGTATATAAATTGCAATACGCATCACGTAGTGTATATGGCAACATGTACAAGCTGCCAGAAATACTACGTGGGGTGCACTACGCAATCTCCCTAAAAAAGCGCATCAGTGAACATGTTACAGCTGCGAACCCCAATAATGCATCGAGCCGTCGTAATATTTCAGGACTATCTAAACATTTTTTAGAAGTCCATGGAGGGGCTATGGAGTCCCTTCTAGTGAAGGGCATACATAGGGTGCCCAGGCCAGTAAGGGGCGGAGACTGGGAGCGAGCAGTGTTATGTCAGGAAGCGCGCTGGATTTTAGCGCTGAATGCTCGCTTCCCCGAAGGTTTAAATTTCCGCACGGATCTAATGTATTTTTATTAGATGTTTATAGGGACGCAATTTCATGCTCCTAAGGTGAATATAATATATAGGGGAGAACTATGTAGAAACCAATAGTAACACTATCCTTGGTTGTCCTTTGCAGAATAATAATAGTAGATGTGGTGAGAAAGGAGTCAACTGAGACATGTTCAGTGAGCTTACCTGAGATGTAATAAGCTGTATCCAAAGAGTAAAAATGATGTATTGCATGGGTATAAAGAAATTGTGTTTCATGTGAGTGGGTATGTTTCTCCAATTTTTTGGCATACTCTGTAAAAACGAGTTATTTGGGGAACCTTATCACTCAATGTGATTCATATATTTTTGTAATATTGTATGAATTTTTACAAAAGTGATTTATATTAAATCTACTAGTGCAATATATTTATCTGTTTATATCAAGTTAGCAGTTTTTAGTCCAGTATTGATATAGTTAAAATGAAAAGACTGCTGAAAAGCAACTTATCCAGATCTTAATTAATGGTGAATGATGGCACATGTGATAGGGGGTGGTATGAATGCTTTTATTTTCTCTATAAATATGTGATGTTCACATTTGTAAGCAAGCCTAAGACTAAGGATTTTGTATCCGAAACGCGTCAGGCGTGGAGGTAGGGGGCTGCGTACCCGACTAATGCTTTTAAGGATGTTTGAATAAAGATCTGGAATTTTAACTGCAACAAGTCTGGTGCCGGAGTTCCTTCAATATTTGTTCAAGCATGGAGACTGTGCCTGCATGCATTTCTGCTATAAAAAATTTTTTTGTGATTGACAGATTCAGTGATAGCAAAAAGAAAAAGATGTGCAGTCCCCCCATTTTTGCAAACAGCTAGTAGTTGCAGTACCAGCTGTACGCTGTATCTTAGCTGATTGTCCCAAAAAAAGCCCCCCATGCTTTATTTTAAAATTATTTAAATAAATAATTTTAAAAAATTACATGCGGTACCCCCAGTTTTTGTTATCCAGTACAGTAGATAGCTAGGGACTAGTATTCTAATACTGGATATGGTCATCATTGTTGGGCCCCACGAGCCTCAAAATAGCAATGTTCAGCTGCCCCACAATTGTCGCATTCATTAGATGTGACAACCACAGCACTTACACAGTTCATATCAATTGCCTTGGTGCAGTGACAATTGGGGTAATAAAATCTGTGCTGTCATGAAGCCCTCAGTTGGTAATGGAGAGGCGTCTATGAGCTACTCCATTATCAACCATGTGAGCAACAAGTTAAAAAGCAAAACACAAAAATCCTTTATTTTACATTAAAAAAAACATATCCTCTTTCACCAATTTATTAACCCCCAAAACACCCCCACAGATGTGACGTAATCCATAGACAATGTCCTGCGATGTCTCGGCTCTCCTACATCCAGAGGCCAGGGTGAGTGGCGACATTAAAAGATGGGACTGCTCACTGCAGCCTCTGGGTCACAATGACAGCACCATGGGGTTGATCAGCTGGGGCCTTCTGATATTGCAATATTTTACTATCCCTCTCTGCCACATGAAGGAGAGATGGTTGCCCTTGTAGCATAGGGAAAGATGAGTGAACAACCAGTAATCAGTGTTGGCCAAAATTGTGTATAATGTGAGGATCAACGGGAAAGGCAATGGAATATAAAGTCAACCATGTCTGCCAGACTGTCAACAGGCAACACTTCCCTTTCCCCATCAGGATGATGACTCTCTATTCTCCTCTCCTCTTTCTCCTACTCTCTACTCTTCTCCTGTTCCTCCTCTTTAGCCCAGTTATGCAGAACAGACAGGATGAGGCTGGTGTGGGTAGTACTATATGTAGAGCATACAACCATATTCTGTTCTTTTACCATCTTCTCCTTCTCAGGTTCCTCCTTTTCACTGTCATCCAATGCAGGCTTATAAGAGGAGATGAGGCTGGGTTGGATAGCATTATGATGTGTACTTTCTTTATTCATCTCCACCTAGTGCACATGCAAAGTTTTCTCTTCAATTGTGAGCAGGAGGTGTACACATAAAATCGTAGTGGTTATGCTAATTATGGCATCATCGCCATTCACCATATTGGATAATTCCTGAATGTTTTGTAGAACCTTAAAGATATTAGACATCCTTGTCCACTCATCAGTTCTCACATGCGGAAGTTGACTGGAATACCAATAGGCATGTTATAACTGGTATTCAATTACTGCCCTTTGCTGCTCAAAATGCTTTGCCAACATTCTTAATGGGGAGTTGAAGCTCGTGGGAACATTGCACATTAATCAGGCGAGCTGGCACTTGCAGGTACTGCTGCAGCACTGTCAGACCAGTGGTAGCTCTAGCTGATTTGCAGAAATGGGCACACATGCGGTGTACCTTCTCAAGTAGGTCAGGCAAATCTAAGTTGAGCATGTGGCCAGACATGGTACATGTTTGAGGTTGCCAAGCTTCAGAGCTGCTACTCGGTTATGTCCATTATCAAACATGACCATGCCTGATTTTAGGTTCAGCTGGAAGAGCCACAGATTTGTCTGGTCTGTTATAGCATTCAACAACTCATCAGAGGTGTACTGTTTGTTGCCAAAACAAATTAGTTTAAGTAGAGGCTGTTGGCGCGTCACTCAAGCAGTGCTGCAGTGTTTCCATGATGATGAGGAAGAGAAGGTGGTGCAGGGATTGGTGTAGATGGTACAGGAAACTTTAATGGACCTAGGGTCTGCAATCCTCAGCATCGGTAGCATGTCTGCCCTTCCATGGTTTGACACGCTCCTGACCTCCATAAGATTCACTCACTGTGCCATCAGGGAAATGTAGCGTCCCTGCACAGAAGCAGTTGTTCATAGGTCAGTCTTTAGGTGGAGCTTACCAGTAACTGTGTTGGTCAGGGCATGGGTTATGTTAGGGGATACGTGCTGGTGTAAGGCAGAGACAGCAAATGAGGAAAAAGAGTGGCAGCTAGGAACCGAGTACTAAGGGATGGCCACCGACATGAGGTTGCCGTAAACCTCAGTGTCCACAAACTTAAACAGCAACCTTTTCAGGGCAAGCAGTCTAGAAATGTGCCCATTTACTGATAGGTCATCTGGCTGGGTGGCTGGGCATTCCGTTTTGTCTTCTCAAGCTTGGGATTGGGAAAACAGAACGTTGCTTTGGGACAAAGAACCAGACGTGTTTGATGATGGTACTTGTGAATGTTCAACAATAGGTGGAGAATTGGAGGCATCCATGCCTATATCCTAGAAAGGGGACTGGCAAACACATAGTACAGGAGAAGAGGCAGTGTTGTCACACGCAGGCACCATTTGTGAACTCAGGAATTCAGATAACCTTGTTGAGCACTTTCATGGTGCTCAAGCTGATAGTGGTAAGACCCCTGATGATCCTGGTATGGTATAGTTTGCAAATGGCTATTCTTTCATCATCCATAATTTTTTGAAAAAAGCACCAGGCTTGGGAACACCTAACCGTTCGTCTGAGAACTTGCCTTATGCAGAAGTTATGGGAAACAATATTCCCTTTTTTTTGTTCTGGCTGCCCCACTGCTTCTTACTTTTCTATTAGCAGGTTCCTATCTACCCATAAATTGGATGTTTTTGAAACCAGATAAAGGCATTAGATAGCGACCCAGTAAAGAGATACATCTCGTTATTGGCTGCTGGTCTCACACAAAACTGGGCTTTTGTTTATACATTCTTTATTTAGAATGTTTTATGGCAATATAAGGAAAGGAAATATCCAAAAAGTGATATTATAAGCATTCAGCATTTTAATAAAATAGGGGAGTGTCTAACTAGGATAGTGGGTGGCCTTTTTTTATGTGCTATGTATCTCAATTTTTAAATGTGTTTCCTCAGCAGTAATGCATGTCTATATTGCTATATTCAATGTTTGCATACTTTAGCATTTCTTCCTAATCAGAGTGCAACTATTTACTCAGGCTGGGGTCACAGTACCATTTTTCACATGCATTTTTGGAGACCTGCGTTTTCAAAAACGCATGTAAAAAACGCACCCATAGGCCCCCATGTTAAAAAACGCATGCCCTAATAGCCAAAAAGCATGTGTGACTGTCCCATGCGTTTTTGGAGCATATCCAAAAACGCATGCGTTTTTGTAGAAAACGCATGCGTTTTTGTAGAAAACGCATGCGTTTTTATAACATGGGTTCCTATGGAAAACGCATGCAAAAACGCATGTACAGTTAGCACCTTTTAGTGCCATTCAAAAACGCATGCGTTTCCCATAGGAGCCCATGTTTAAAAAACGCATGCGTTTTTTTCCGGAAACGCATGCGTTTTTTTAACATGGGCTCCTATGGGAAACGCATGCGTTTTTGAATGGCACTAAAAGGTGCTAACTGTACATGCGTTTTTGCATGCGTTTTCCATAGGAACCCATGTTATAAAAACGCATGCGTTTTCTACAAAAACGCATGCGTTTTTCAAAACGCTCAAAAAAATACTACAAGCACTATTTTTATGTGCAGATTCAAAAACGCAGCCAAAAACGCAGGGAGCCATCAGAGACCTTAAAAAACTCATGCTGACATGAAAAACGCATGTAAAAAAGCATGCGTTTTTAAAAGGCACTAAAAAAATGCATGTCAACTGTGACCCCAGCCTCATTGAGTATATTTCATGTTTAATTTTGCACCTGTTCACACTTGTTAGGAAGTGCATTCAGTTTTGTTCATTTCAGTTTCTGGGATCATGCCATCTGATTGTGCACTACTTTAGGCTGGGGTCACAGTTGCCATGCGTTTTTTTAAGTGATTTAACAAAACTCATGCTTTTTTTCATGTCAGCATGAGTTTTGTAAGGTGTGTGATGGCTCCCTGCGTTTTTGGGTGCGTTTTTGAATCTGCACCTAAAAATAGTGCTTGTAGTATTTTTTTGAGCGTTTTGAAAAACGCATGCGTTTTTGTAGAAAACGCATGCGTTTTTATAATATGGGTTCCTATGGAAAACGCATGCAAAAACGCATGTACAGTTAGTACCTTTTAGTGCCATTCAAAAACGCATGCGTTTCCCATAGGAGCCCATGTTAAAAAAACGCATGCGTTTTTCAGGAAACGCATGCGTTTTTTTAACATGGGCTCCTATGGGAAACGCATGCGTTTTTGAATGGCACTAAAAGGTACTAACTGTACATGCGTTTTTGCATGCGTTTTCCATAGGAACCCATGTTATAAAAACGCATGCGTTTTCTACAAAACCGCATGCGTTTTCTACAAAAACGCATGCGTTTTTGGATATGCTCCAAAAACGCATGGGACAGTCACACATGCTTTTTGGCTATTAGGGCATGCGTTTTTTAACATGGGGGCCTATGGGTGCGTTTTTTACATGCGTTTTTGAAAACGCAGGTCTCCAAAAATGCATGTGAAAAATGGTACTGTGACCCCAGCCTTACACAAGATTTAATGGATTTTAATTTTCTATTAGCAGGTTTCTTTAACCCATAATTTGGAGGTTTTTCAAATCCTGTATAGAGGCATTAAATAAAGACCCAGCAAAGAAATACACATTGTCGCTGGCTCACAAAGTTGCATTTTCATGTGCTAGGTATCTCATTTTATATGTATTTTTTAGCAGCAATGCATGTTTTTTTTTACACATTCAGTGTTTGCATATCTTAGGGTACCTTTACACGCCACAATTTTTGGTGGCAATAGGAGGCAATCTAACGTGCGCGTGCACGTTTTTCATAGTTGCTTCAGATCACCGATGGCGCTTTTACACGCCAAAATTTCGCCCTCAACCTAAGGCAATGTGTCACCCCAGAAATCGCCTACCCCACAGGGGAACCAATCTGGTGGAGTTCCCTCGCCGCTTCACACGCTGCAATCCCCAAAGAAATGTGGGCGTACATGTTCAGCGTTGCGAGAACATAGGCGTGGCAGACTGCTGTTTACCGCGTCCCAAACATGCTGATTAGACAATGCAATAGCGTTATGATTGGCAGCCTGCGCTGGAAGGCTGGCTAATACATAACGCTATTGCCATTGTGTGGAGGTGAATGGACAGCTGTTCAAATATGGCGCGGTATCAAGTGACAGCCAATGGAAACACAGTAGCCACCACCAATCATCGCAGATGGGGCGCGGTATCCAGCACGCTGTGGCACGCCTACGGGAAATCAATAGGCAACGCAGATTCCATCCCTATCACCCGTTCACACGCCAAAAGCCGGGAATGTCGCCTTCATGATTGCATCTGATTTTGGAACAGTGCTGTGAAATCGGAAACAGGCGCCACCTTTTTTTAGCGCCACCAAATTCCCCAATTACACGCCGCAATAGCGAGGCAATTTCACGGCGATCGTGCCGAGGCGACATATTGCCGGTCAGATTTCTTGCCGCGGTTGCGGCGTATAAAGGTACCCTTATGGTACATTTACATGCGGCCACAGGAAGGTAGGAACAGGCAGGCATCGGACCCAAATTGTGCCTGTTGTCTTGAAAAGACCTCGATGTGGCTGCGTGTAATTCAGGACTTTCCTTCCTTCAGGGAAGACACAGGAAGGAAAGTCCTGAATTACACGCAGCCACATCGAGGTCTTTTCAAGGCAATAGCCACAATTTGTGTCCGATGCCTGCCTGTTCCTACCTTCCTGTGGCCGCATGTAAATGTACCATTAGAGTTTCCTTCTAATTAGAGTGCAGCTGTTTAGTTATTGCGCCTAATCTAAACTAGCCCTATCCCTGTCTTGAATGCAGGTAACAGTAGCAGTAGTAGTTTTTGCTAGAATAGAGTATGTAGCCTCAT
>JARQOC010000001.1:118267892-118433305 GCA_033576535.1 Allobates femoralis
TCTGCCAATTGGCGCAGCAAGTCCCCATGCCGCTGCACCTCCTGTAGTATTCACTCCTGGGAGGCCATCAGTTGCACCAAGGATGGTAAACCTATAGTGTGTACATAAAAAAACAAAGTCACTATGATGATGATTGCGGGTCGAATTCCTAACAAAATGGACATGTACACTTATGGTTCGCCACCTCAGGACCAGGCTCCCTTTCAGGGGATGGGGAGATGTTGGGCCGCCAAACTTGCCGAGCGCCTACTCTGCCTAGTGAAACACATAAACAATACTTACTAAATACCTCAAGATACCGTTACACGGGCCAAGTTGTCAAGTTGAACTTCAGAGGTTTATGAACATGTTCAGAAACCTGTGAACTTGAACTCAAGCAACCTGCTGCTTCGGTCACTGTGACAGCGCGCTGAACGATCTTCTGGCGCCACAACCTATGCTGGGAGATGGTAACCAGGGTACGAGTCGGGTTCCTGAGCGCCGTGCGAAGCTTAGTAACACGAAGTGTAACTTGTTTAACAGCATTCTCATTGGTCCGGATTGCTGGTGAAGCTGCCTGTGTAACAGCTCACCAGCGATCTCAACGATGTTGTTAGCGATGATGCTTGCACAACATTGTCAAGCGAATTGATCCGTGTAACGGTACCTTTACAACATTACTTAATGGGTTGACTATACATTTACATATAAAACTCCGTCATTCCTTTGGGTTCACTTACCAGAAGCTGACCCTCCACCCTGCACAATGGGGGCCTGTGGGGACCACTCACCCACAGCTGAGGCCCCTGATGACTTGCCATTTGGTGGAGAGTGTGGTGTCCCCTCTTCCAGTGGTGAGCCTGCTGGTTTTGGCCCTGGTGACAGATGCGGGGAGGCAGGTGGTGATGCAGGTAGTGAGGCATCTGGTGAGGCAGGTGCTGGGGATGTGGGCTGCTACGGACTCTCAGCAGCATCTGTTGGGTAACACACGACAGTATTGCTCACAACATTACCCATACAGTATGTGACACAATAGCAAGACCATGGACACGCAGCGGCAATTACACACATTATGTTTTTTGTGAAATTTTACCCAAGTGGGAGGAGTGAGGTCATGTGATTGGTTTTCTGCAAAGCAGAAAACTATGTGGTTGACATTTGCATTTTGTCACCAGCAAGGACACACATGTTTGGAGTAATGGCCATATCCTTTTAAAATGCACAATTGTGATGTTGGTCATCCTATACAAACACAATACATACGTACACCAGGTACAGGCTCACCTTTTCAAAAAGCATTATTAATGAATATATGTTAACCTTGAAATCACTGCACAGACATTGCTACCATACTGGCTCTTCATTAGCCATGCTTCAACTACATATTGAGCCCATAACCAGACAGTGAGTGGGTGTTTTGTCAGCCATTTATCAAAATACAGTGTTGCCATTGGTCAACCAAACATGTGGCCTAGGTGAAGCAGGGTATGACCTTGGATATCCAAGCAAGGAGGTCCATATTTCCAGTGTGTCTGTCGTCCGCCCATAAATAACGTACAATGTGGCCATGCTTCCTTCATGCTTACTACACAGCTCTATGTGGTGTTCGTCTGCTTACACTACAATGTAAAGGGTATTACATGCTATACACATGAGTGTAGGCTGGCTCTTCATGCCCCTCTCTGCACTCCCTGCACATGCACAGTGATGACGCATCATCACCATGACTTCAGTGACACTATCACACAGGGTGCACTTCCATGTGATGTAATTAGTGTGTTTTGTGTTGTCATGAACCATGGCTGTATGTGGGTTTGTAATTACTCACCATGCATTCTCTGCAGCCGAGCACGTAGGATGGCAATGCGGTCCCAGAATTTATATTTGAGGTCCGCAATCTTCTTTATGATCTGCTTGGATGACCTCTCTATCCCCAGCTTGCGCCGAAGTGTCCGGGCAATTGTCTGCGCCACAGCCTGCTTATGCAGGACTGGGTGCTCATGGGGCAAATTGCACCAATAGTCCCGGCGGTCACATATGCTGATGAGGAACATCAATTTCACATCTCCCCAGGGTGCAGAGTGGCGCGCAGCAGACATGTTTATGCTGGGGCAGAGTAGGCAGCATAAAGAATGGGTGGGCCAAACAAGAACATCAAGACATCACGCCGCACGTTACTCATGCCGAGGACACTGGAGTAACCGCAAGGAGGCACCAGCACATCCAGCGATCACCCTTTTTGGAGACGCTCGTGAGGTTACGAAATTGTCAGACGGCAACGCTGGTGCGTGACCCATGGTTGTCTGCCTGTTTAACATATTATGACATTGTCCCATTGATACCACAATCATGTATTGAATGTGTTAAATGTGTTTACTGCATGGATCTAAAATAAACAAGTACATGAGTCTACTGATGAAAGCACGGAACTTCAAATATTGCGCCTTGTTCAGAAACAACTCGCAGGGACCTAACTGCGGTCCTGAAATAACAGCAGTGTGCAGCCACAGGTGTCCGGTTCCCAGATCGGGGGGAATCCGGGAGGATCTGGTGGAATCCTGGAGATGCCAATTTTGGGGAGATTGTTCTCCCCGGACACAAAAATGTTACAAGCAACGTTTTTGTGTCCGGGAAAAAAAATCTGACTTCTCCCTGATTCTTCCGGAGAGATGGAAGCCGGATGGCAGGTAGCTGCCATCCGGGTCCATAGGATTCTATGCAGCCAAAATCCAGTCTGGGGCTGTCACTAGTGATGGGCGAATCCTAAATTACTCAGAATCGCTTGACTCTAGCGAGTCCGAGCACAGGACTCGCTACTCGTTGCGAGTCTAGCGAGTCCAATGTTAATGAATGGGGAAGCGAGTAATAGCGAGTAGTGTGAGATTTACAAATCGCAGATGTGTCTCGGAAGCTTCAGCCTGAAGCAATCCTAGTTTTGTCATTTATTTGCATTGGACTAGTTTACTTTGCAACTGTAATCGCTGGCTGGGAAACTCGCACAGATAAGAGTCCTGTCTTCTTTGTGTACTGGCTCCAGGGTCCTAGAGCCTGCCTGCTGCCTAATGTAGCAGAGCTGAGATTGTTCTCAGTCTGCTCATTCCCTGTGTACAGACATGAATGTCTGTGCACAGAGATGATGTAGCAGAGCTGAGATTGTTCTCAGTCTGCTCATTCCCTGTGTACAGACATGAATGTCTGTGCACAGAGATGATGTAGCAGAGCTGAGATTGTTCTCAGTCTGCTCATTCCCTGTGCATATACATCTATATCTATGCACAGGGATGAGCAGAGAGGACATCGCGTTTTGGACTGCGTCGGACGGAAGAGGATTTTTTTAATTAAAGATGGAGTCTCTAATGGCTTTTTTTTATTTCTAATAAAAAAAATTCTCTGTGTTGTGTTTTTTTTAAAACAATTTAATAGAAATTCATGGCGGTCATGTCTAATATTGGCGTGACCGCCATAAATTTCGGGCTTAGGGCCAGCTGATAATACAAAGCTGGCCCTAACCTCTATTACCCAGCGTGCCACCGCCACCAGGGCCGCTGGAAGAGCGGGGTTCAGCGCCAGAGGATGGCGCTTCAATGAACGCGCCATCTTCTGGGGCGGCTGCGGGCTGCAATTTGCAGCGGGGGGTGCCCAGAAAGCTTGGGCATCCCTGCGCTGCGGATTCCAGCCCCCAGCTGCTTAGCTGTACCTGGCTAGACATAGAAATTGCGCGGAGCCCCACGCATTTTTTTGACTCCGACTCCGAGACGACTCCGACTCCGAGACGACCCGGACTCCGACTCGACTCCGAGACGACTCCGACTCCGAGACGACTCCGACTCCGACTCGACTCCGACTCCGAGACGACTCCGACTCCGAGACGACTCCGACTCCGAGACGACTCCGACTCCAAGACGACTCCGACTCCGAGACGACTCCGACTCGACTCCGAGACGACTCCGACTCCGAGACGACTCCGACTCCGAGACGACTCCGACTCCGACTCGACTCCGACTCCGACTCCGAGACGACTCCGACTCCGAGACGACTCCGACTCGACTCGACTCCGACTCCGAGACGACTCCGACTCCGAGACGACTCTGACTCCGAGACGACTCCGACTCCGAGACGACTCCGAGACGACTCCGACTCCGACTCGACTCCGAGACGACTCCGACTCCGAGACGACTCCGACTCCGAGACGACTCCGACTCCGAGACGACTCCGACTCCGAGACGACTCCGACTCCGACTCCGAGACGACTCCGACTCCGAGACGACTCCGACTCCGAGACGACTCCGACTCCGACTCGACTCCGAGACGACTCCGACTCCGAGACGACTCCGACTCCGACTCCGACTCCGAGACGACTCCAACTCCGAGACAACTCCAACTCCGAGACAACTCCGACTCCGAGACGACTCCGAGACGACTCCGACTCCGAGACGACTCCGACTCCGAGGCGACTCCGACTCCGAGGCGACTCCGACTCTGAGGCGACTCCGACTCTGAGGAGACTCCGACTCCGAGGCGACTCCGACTCCGAGGCGACTCCGACTCTGAGGCGACTCTGACTCTGAGACTCTGACTCTGAGACTCTGACTCTGAAATTCATTAAATAATAAAAAAAATGCGTGGGGCTCCGCGCAATTTCTATGTCTAGCCAGGTACAGCTAAGCAGCTGGGGGCTGGAATCCACAGCGCAGGGATGCCCAAGCTTTCTGGGCACCCCCGCTGCAAATTGCAGCCCGCAGCCGCCCCAGAAGATGGCGCGTTCATTGAAGCGCCATCCTCTGGCGCTGAACCCCGCTCTTCCAGCGGCCCTGGTGGCAGTGGCACGCTGGGTAATAAAGGGGTTAATACCAGCTTTGTTATACAAGCTGGTATTAAGCCCGAGATTCTTAATGTCAGGCCACGTTTGACCCAGCCACTAAGAATCTCCAATAAAGGGTTAAAAAAACACAACACAGAGAAAATTTTTTATTTGAAATAAAAAAAAAAGCCATTAGGGACTTCATCTTTAATTAAAAAAATCCTCTTCTGTCCGACGTAGTCCAAAACGCGATGTCCTCTCTGCTACATCCTCTGTGCATAAATATAGATGTCTATGCACAGGGAATGAGCAGACTGAGAACAATCTCAGCACTGCTACATCATGTCTGTGAGCAGGCGGGCTCTAGGACCCTGGAGCAGCACAGAGAAGACAGCTGGACTCGGCTCTCAATGTAACAGCAGTTATCTGCGAGTTTCCCTGCTATCACTGGCACAGTAGCCGAGTCTAATGCAAACAATGGCAATCCTAGTGTTGTCAGCGTTTCTGACAAAACTAGGATTGATATTGATTTGCATTGGACTCGTGCGAGTAATCACTGGGAAACTCGCAGACTACCGAGTCCTGCGAGTCCCTTACTACTCGCCGAGTAACGAGTCCTAGCAAATAGATTCGCCCATCCCTAGCTGTCACCCCTGATAGCTCCTGATCGGACCTGACTGCAGTGTGAAGGCACCCTTAGACAGCTCTTTGGGATTGACCATGGTGGAAAGGTTGGAGTGTGATTGATTGTGTGGACAGGTTTCTTTTATACAAGTAACAAGTTCAAACAGGTGCAATTAATGCAGATAATGAGTGCAGAGTAGGAGGGCTTTTTAATGGAAAACTAAAGGCCATGTTAGATGCTTCAATTTGATGAACGATGCTGTTAGCGATCACATGCACGCGCGATCGCTAACAACATCGTTCACATCGCTGGTGAGCTGTCACACAGGCAGACTCACCAGTGATGTGGACCAGCGAGAACGCTGGTAACCATGATGCAGATCGGGTTACTAGGCGCCGCTCAGACTTAGTAACCTGATGTGTACCATGGTTACCAAATCCCAGCATAGGCTGTGCCGCTGGGAGATCGTTCATCGCGGTGTCACACACCACAATGCTGCAGATCGCTCAACGGTCGCTTGATTTGAGGTCCTGCTCACAAATCTTTCACCAAACAATCAAACGATTTTTTTGTTGACAGATCGCTCGGTTACACGCAACAACGCACAAACGATATTGTTTAAATTCCTGATCGCTTAAGCGATATCGTTCACCAGATTAAAGCGTCTGACGTGGCCTTAACAGGTCTGTGAGAATCAGAATTCTTGCTGGTTAGTAGGTGATAAAATACTTTTTTCATGCAATAAAATTCAATTTAATTATTTAAATATAATACAATTATACTCCCAGCTTCACAGCCAAGCCCCAAAATATGATTTGCCTAGGGATAGGGAAAGTTAACAAGCTAATCAATATTTATAAGCATTCTGAATTTCAACATTGTGGGTTTACATCAAATTGTGTTGTATATACATGCTATTTTGTGACATACAGTTTTAACGATCCTTCCTTTGCTATAGGAGTACAAAGAACATTATCATATATTTTTTCTTATTTACTTTTTCTTAAATTCAAAAAACCTTTTCTTACTTACCTTTAAAACCTTTACTCTATAGAGAGTATATTATTATTTAAGAAAAAAACAACAATGACTAATTTTTTTTCTACACTCTAGATTTCAGGCAATCACAAATAATATAGCTATTTACCATAGGATTCCATAAACCAACGAGTCCCTTCATTTCAGTTTCCTGGACTTGGTTGTGACATACAGTAAATGTAACCAACATAAAAGTAGCATACTCAGTAAATTAGTAGTTTTAGGACTTCAGCATTTCATTTTTGGCTGTGTTTTTGTTGATAGGTGTAATAAATATGAAAAAAACTGAAAGCCTAACTATTTATGAACGGGTAGAACAGTGGCTCAGTGGTTAGTGCTGCAGACTTGCAGTGCTGAGTCCTGGGTTCAATTCCTAACAAGGACAATGTCTGCAAGGACTTTGTATGATTTCCCCATGTTTGCGTGGGTTTCCTGCAGGCGCTCTGGTTTCCTCCCATATTGCAAAGACATACTGATAGGATGATTAGACTGTGAGCCTCAATAGGGACAGCATCACTGATGTATGTAAAGGGCTATGGAATTAATAGCGCTATATAAAAGAATGAATATTATTATGTGTTCCATTTTATAAATTAACCAGATATATTTATAGTTTGATCAGTCACATCTATGGATATTAAGCAGCAGACACAAAAGAAATCCAAGTATCTGTGAAATATAGAATTCTTTAATGTTATATGACTAAATTTAGTGTATCACTGTTATTTCATTTATGCCATTAATATCCTGGCCAGTTCTGGGGATTTTATGAGCGACTGGTGAATCTTTTCTGCAAGGATTTAAAACAGCGAGTAGTTTATAGATGTATAATCACATTGGATTTATCAATTGACTGATTGTCCAAATAGATAGATTTAGATTTGAAAAGAAGTCTAAATTGCCCAAAATTGCATAGTGTGCAGCTAAACAGAATCATTGTGTTCGGTAATAATTCACAGTTAATGCCAAATTTGGTTTACGATGAAACCAATTACATGAAAATAGCAGTTTATAATAATAACTATCTTTCAATTGTACAAATCAGCCATTTGTTCAGGAAAAATTGTCAAATATTATTTCACAAAAGCAGTTAACATAAGTTAGTGTATTTTTCTGACTGATTTAGTATCTACTTTTTTATTATTCATTATATTATAGCTATACATACTCATCCACTAATAGGACATCTAAACATAACCTGTCATAAGTTTTGCAGTCACCAATCTATTTACATTAACTGGTAAGATTAACTTTAGGCTGGGGTCACATTTGAAGGCCACAATATGGTAACCGCATCCATTACCGGATCTGGTATTACGTGTGCCGTCACATTTAGCATCACATGGCAGATCTGGATCCAGTAATGGATCCAGATCTGCAATGAGAAAACCTTGTGGCACCATAAACTGGATTCGGTACCGCAAGGTACATTCATGTACCTTGCGGTACCAAATCCGGTTGCCATAGGCGGCCATTATAAAAAAAACAGATCCGAGTTTTCAACAGCTCCGAAAAATGCAGCCTGCATGATTTTTACCGCAGGATGCAGAACCAGATGCGGTAACCAGATTACATTAAGTTTTTCTATTGCAGCCTATGGTGCGGATCCGATCCAGTTTTGAAAAAAAGAATGCAAATGTGACCCTAGCCTTAGCGGTACTTCAAACATTCCTTCCTGGCTATGAAATTATATAATGTGTTTGGGAAGGGGAGAACGGATTAGTTCACCCACCTGATACTCAATGGACTCCCGGGCTCCTGGTTAATGGTAGCTTCTTCCATCCAAATCATATAAAGAAAGCAATCCAGCGCCATCGATGTGGTTATTCCTTTTTATTCATATTTTAAAAACACATACACCCCCATCA
Organism: Allobates femoralis; assembly: GCA_033576535.1. Taxonomy (NCBI): domain Eukaryota; kingdom Metazoa; phylum Chordata; class Amphibia; order Anura; family Aromobatidae; genus Allobates; species Allobates femoralis. The sequence goes on from JARQOC010000001.1 coordinate 118,276,204, forward strand.
GGGAACGCTAGACGCGTTTCAGGGAACATGTCCCCTTAATCTTTAGCACATCTAGGTATGAACAAGTCACAAATAGATATACAACTTAAAAACAACAGCAAGTGTGCATATTATGGTTAATCTCTTTTTATTACATTTTGAAAGGCATTACAAAGGTATGCATATATGTATAAACCTGAAGAAAAAAAGATACAAGAATCACAATAATGACGTCAGTTACAAGAACATTACAATACGAACAACCCCCCCTATATTCACCCACTACGGTTAGGGTCAACCAGACCAATATTTACTTATAAAACCTAATGGAAAAAAAAAAAAAAAAAAAAAAAACAAATGACCCGTCTCTGGAAATTGGAGCTGTCAGCCTGGGAGGAGGTAGAGAACTCCACCAAAAGTTTATGTCAACGTTCCCCCCTCCATAATGTTGGCTGTAGAAAAGGGATCAAGTATTGGATTATTTCGTAATATCTTATCCTTATACCTGTTAAGACAAGGCCTTGGGGCATCCAGGAGAAGAGCCTGTCATCTAAGGAAAATCTCAACCAATGTGTGTATACCTCGGTTCTGGTGATACTGGAAGCTCAGAAGAGAGTGAGCTAAGAGAAGAGTTACAGAAGCTAAGAGTAAAGGAATACTGAAGAAGTGAAGAGAGGAAAAGGAAAGAAAGGAGGAAAAGAAAAGAGAATTGTAAGTAGAGTGGAGGCTGTTCTAGGATAATTGGGGTCAGGCAAAGAAGGGGGTTAAACAGAAAATGGAAAGGGAATGTGGGTCACCCTGACTCCAAGTCGGCCAGAAGTCAGTCCACTATATCGACCTCGGCGAAGGTACTCCTGAAGTCAACAGAATCTTGGAAGAGAATCCACTCCATCCAGACCACTGAGAATTTATCACGAGATCCCGATGCATCGGCAGCTAATTCCTCCATTCGGAAGATATCCATCATTTCCCTGAACCAGTCAAGCAAGGATGGTACCTGAGAAGATCTCCAGAACCTTGGGATCAATGCACGAGCTGCCGAGACAAAAAAACAGAGGATATCCCTCTTGTGAAGCCCAATAGGCCCAGGAAAAATGGACAGCAGTGCCGTTTCGGGACAGCATTTATTCTGTTTACCCGTTATCTGTGTATAAGTACAGAATACCTTAGACCAGAACCGCTGGATTTCCCTGCAACTCCACCAAATATGTAGCATCGTCCCTGCCGTATCTCCACAACGCCAACAGCTATCAGTGGTTCCAGGTAACATGCGTTGAAGAGCAGCTGGACATAGATACCATCTGGTGAGCAGCTTGTAGCTTCTCTCTTGTGCAATACAAGTATTTGCCAATTTGTGAGTAAATAAAAAGCATTTCTGACAATCACTATCTGAGATTTTCCTGTCCAGCTCCCTCTCCCAAGCACGCTGGAAATACAGGGTATTCTGATCTCTCAAGGACCCTAAAGCCTGATACAGAGCCGATATTTTGCGCCTCGGGGGAGAATCCTGTTGGAACAATCTTTCCAGAAAGTCGGGCGTCGACCCCACCCTGCACGTATGGTCAACTGAGTATGAAAACGATCTGTATTGGAAAAACTCGAACCATCTAAGTGGCCTAGTGGGGTCTTTGGATTGCAGCTCCCCCAACGAGGGTAAATTGCCGTTGGTTAGGGTTTGTCCCATTCTGGTATCATTCACACTCTGCCAACAGAGAAATCTTTGTCTACCGAATCCATGTGGAAAAGCTGGACTGGAAAAAAGCGGGGTAAGAGGGCTAAGTCTACCGTCTAAGTCAGGGGTCTCAAACTCGGTTGGGTTGGTGGGCCGCACATAGAAAAAAAGTGATATCGGGGGGCCGCATTCCTTGTAGCACTAAGTGACATTTTAGCAATGCCAGAATTTTTGCTCAATATAGTAAAGTACAAATCCTGATCATCTTCTTGTAGGAATGTCCCCACCCTAACCTCCTTTATGTAGGAATATCCCCTTCTTGTAGTAATGTCCCCATCCTGATCCCATTCTTGTAGTAATAACCCCATCCTGATCCTCTTCTTGTAGTAATGTTCCCATCCTGATCCTCTTCTTGTAGTAATGTCCCATCCTGATCCCCTTCTTGTAGTAATGTCTCCATCCTGGTCCTCTTCTTGTAGTAATGTCCCATCCTGATCCCCTTCTTGTAGTAATGTCCCCATCCTGATCCCCTTCTTGTAGTAATGTCCCCATCCTGATCCTCTTCTTGTAGTAATGTCCCCATCCTGGTCCTCTTCTTGTAGTAATGTCCCATCCTGATCCCCTTCTTGTAGTAATGTCCCATCCTGGTCCTCTTCTTGTAGTAATGTCCCCATCCTGATCCCCTTCTTGTAGTAATGTCTCCATCCTGGTCCTCTTCTTGTAGTAATGTCCCCATCCTGGTCCCCATCTTGTAGTAATGTCCCCATCCTGGTCCTCTTCTTGTAGTAATGTCCCATCCTGATCCCCTTCTTGTAGTAATGTCCCCATCCTGGTCCACCTCTTGTAGTAATGTCCCCATCCTGGTCCTCTTCTTGTAGTAATGTCCCATCCTGATCCCATGCTTGTAGTAATGTCCCCATCCTGGTCCACCTCTTGTAGTAATGTCCCCATCCTGGTCCTCTTCTTGTAGTAATGTCCCCCATCCAGGTCCTCCTCATTTAGTAACGTTCCCATCCTGGTCCCCTTCTTGTAGTAATGTTCCCATCCTGGTCCTCTTCTTGTAGTAATGTCCCCATCCAGGTCCTCCTCATGTAGTAATGCCCCCTTCCTGTTCCCCATCTTGTAGTAATGTCCCCATCTTTTAGTAATGTTCCCTCCCTTGTCATCTTGTAGTAATGTTCCCTCCCTTGTCATCTTGTAGTAATGTTCCCTCCCTTGTCATCTTGTAGTAATGTTCCCTCCCTTGTCATCTTGTAGTAATGTTCCCTCCCTTGTCATCTTGTAGTAATGTTCCCTCCCTTGTCATCTTGTAGTAATGTTCCCTCCCTTGTCATCTTGTAGTAATGTCCCTCATCCTGACGCCATTTTTTAGTGCTATCCCCACATCCTGATCCGCTTTTACGGTGATGTCCCCATAACCTGGTCTCTGTGCTTTTTGTTCTCTCTCACTCACACACACTCACACATATGCACACACTCACATATACACACATATACACACTCATACATATACACACACACACTCATTCACATGCACACACATACACCCACACATTCTCAGACATATAAACAAATACCCACTCACACATACACATAAACACACATACTCATACATTCACACACAAACACACACACTCACATATACACTCACATATACTCACAAATATACACATACATACTCATTCACACACATACTAACTCACATATACACACACGCATATACGCACACTCAGATATATTCACACAAATACATACACTCACACACACTAAGGGCCGCTTCACACTGCAGCGTGATCCAGTCCGATTCTGTCCGGGAGGACCCAGACAGCTGCGGACCGGATCATCACACAGGACTGGGGGGCTATTTTGCCCTCCGGTCCTGTGCGCAGCGCACGCAGCTGCAGCCGCTGACAGGTCAGGACCGGAGGGCATAATAGCCCCCCAGTCCTGTGTGATGATCCAGTCCGCAGCTGTCTGGGTCCTCCCGGACAGAACCGGACCGGATCATGCCGCAGTGTGAAGCGGCCCTTACACATACTCACACATACACACACTCACACATACACTCAGACTCACACACATACACTATCACACCTGCCCCTCCATCCTCCTCACCATCACACCTGCCCCCTGCGTCCTCCTCCTCACCATCACACCTGCCCCCTGCGTCCTCCTCCTCACCATCACACCTGCCCCCTCCGTCCTCCTCCTCACCATCACACCTGCCCCCTCCGTCCTCCTCACCATCACACCTGCCCCTCCATCCTCCTCACCATAACTGCCCCTCCGTCCCCCCTCTCCTCACCATTCACACCTCCCCTTCTCAACCTTCTAATCCTCACCATAAACAACTGCTTTCTCCGTCCTCCTTACCTCACACTCTTCTCTTTGTCCTCCTCCTCACCATACAACCTGCCAACTACCATCCTCCTCACCATAACCATTGCCTCCTCCGTCGTCTTCCTCACCATCACACCTGCCTCCTCCATACTCCTAACCATAACAACTACCTCCTATGTCCTCCTCCTCACCATCACACCTGCCTCCTCCATCCTCCTCACCATAACAACTGCCTCCTCCGTCTCCTCCTCACCATCACCCTGCCTCCTTCATCCTCCTCACCATAACAACTGCCTCCTCTGTCCTCCTCCTCACCATTCAACCTGCACCCCTCTGTCCTCCTCACAATCACACCGCCCCCTCTGTCCTCCTCACAATCACACCTGCCCCTTCTGTCCTCCTCACAATCACATCTGCCCCTTCTGTCCTCTTACAATCACACCTGCCCTCTGTCCTCTTCACAATCACACCTGCCCCTTCTGTCCTCTTCACCAATCACACTGCCCCTTTTGTCCTCTTCACCATAGCAAATGCCTCCATCGTCCTCCACAAATCACACCTGCCCTTCGTCCTCTTCACATACACCCTGCCCCTCTGTCCTCTTCAACCATCAAACTGCCCTCTTCGTCCTCTTCACCATAGCAACTGCCCTTCTGTCCTCTTCACCATAGCAACTGCCTCCTCCGCTCATCCTCACAATACATCTGCCCTTCTGTCCTTCTTCAAATCACACACTGCCTTTTCAGTCCTCCTCCTCCTCACCATAAGTGCCCTCTCCGTCCTCCTCCTCACCATCACAGCTGACCACATCTACACACTCACAATACACTCACACATACCACACCACTCATTCACACACTCTCAATCAAAACACCTTTATGACTGCTGTGATGCTGTGATCCTGTTGTCCATTATGCATATGCATGGAGCCGCTGGCGGTTCCGGTCTATCGCGACTTCCGGGTCCCGCCTACACAAGCTCCTTCACGGCTTGTACAATCAATGCAAGCCGGCGGCGGCGGAACCAATCAGAAGCCTGCAGCTGACGTCGGCGTCAGGAGGCTCTGATTGTCCGCCGCCTCTCATTGATGTACAAGTGTGAAGGGAGCTTTGTTAGGCGGGACCTGGAAGTCACGATAGACCGTGAACCACGGCGGCTCCATCATAAGAACGCAGGGCATTGGCTTTTGTCTCTATGGAGCCGCGGGCCTAGTGTGAAGCCTCCCGGGCCGATGTGGCAGGGGGCCGGCGTGTTTGGAGACCCCTGGTCTAAGTGAAGAGTTTTCATCACAGAATGCCAAACAGTCAAAGTGGTCCTAGTCATGTCGGTCAGGGGAGCTATTTCCTTTAAGTCCCTGGGAGGAATCCAGAGCAAATGCTTCTGCGGAATCCCCAAGCCTTTCTGCTCCACCTCTACCCATCTCTTGGTTGATGCACAATAATGCCAGTGTAAAGATCTGGCGAGAGAGGAAGCCAAGAAATACGCCCGTATATTAGGTAGCCCAGCTCCTCCTCTAGATTTAGGTAAGGAGAGGATATTTATCCGTAACCTAGATCTCTTTCCACCCCATATAAATTTGATAATAAAAGATTGTAATTTGGTGAAAAACGCCCTGTCCGGTAGAACAGGGACCGTTTGGAAGATATATAAGAGTCGAGGTAACACGTCCATTTTGATTACGTTTATTCTCCCGAACCAAGTTAGCTTTAATTGTCTATATGAAGTGAATGCCATTTCCACGCTAGTCAGGAGGGGCTGATAATTCAATTTGAACAGTTGCCTAAGATCTCTCGGTATAAGTACTCCCAAATATTGAATGGCCTCCACCCTTCACTTGAACGGAAACTGTCTGGAAAAATTAAATACCAAGTCTCCGGGCAGAGAAATATTAAGCGCCCAGTCTTGGTGCAGTTAACTTTAAAATTACTCAATTGTCCGAACTGTTCAAACTCTTTCAAAATAGAAGGGATGGAGATCAATGGCTGTGAGACATATAGAAGGAGATCGTCGGCAAATAATGCTGTTTTGTGGTGGCTCTATCCAGCTTGATCCCATGGACATCAACATTGGCCCTGACCGCCGCAATAATGTATAGGAGGGGAGACAAAGGGCATCCCTGCCTGGTTCCGTTTGTATCTTGAATGGAGAAGATAATGCCCCACCAATCTTCACCTTAGCAGACGGGGAAGAGTACAGGGACAAGATTCCGTGCAAAAACCGTGGTCCCAAACCAAGCTGGACCAGCGCCTCTATCATAAACCCCCAGTGGACTCTGTCAAAGGCCTTTTCAGCATCCACAGAAATCAGGCCTAGTGGTGACGAGCTGTTTTTGGCCTTAGCTATAAGGAGCAGGGTTCTAATAGTGTTATTCCTTGCCTCCCAGCCCCTGACAAAGCCCACCTGGTCCGGGTTAATTACAGAAGGGAGAAACGGCGCTAAGCGATCAGCTAGTAATTTAGAAAAGAGTTTGACATCCACATTCAGTAACGAAATCGGCCTGTAGTTCGAGACTGAAGATGGGTTTGGGGGATGACGCTGATATGGGCTTCCAAGGATTGAGGCACGAAATCTGAACCCCTTAGAACAGCGTTAAAAGCCGTCAACATCGTAGGCACCAGCTGGGACTTAAGTATTTTATAAAAATTAGGCAAAAATCCGTCTGGGCCTGGACATTTTCCTGATGGAGTAGCAAGTGTGCATATTAATCAATGGTTGCAAGGAAGCATTAACTCCTGAATTGCCGGACCAGATGTTGATAAACTGATTCTATCACATATGCCCATATGATAGAACACACTCCTCCGTAGAACAATAATCTAACAATGCACATGGTAAATATCAATATAAATTAAATTACATACCCTTGAAACATTGAATCTCATTGTATCTACACAAAACTCGTGTGTTCCCTACCAAGGGATGCAAATGTTCAGGTTCCATCCGGTTTGTGTGCCAAAACCAGGAGCGGAACTTGCAGAGAAAAACTATAATTGAAAGATTGACACCTGTTCTGAGTTTTGGAGACACTCCTGGTTTTGGCACAAAAACCGCATGGAACCTGATCAGGGAAAAGACTGCAATGTGAAACCAGCCTCTGGTGCCGGATTGGTCATATTTGACCATCAGGTTTTGTGTTATTTGTGCCTAATCCGGTTTTGTCCGGTTTTTCATTGTGCACAAAATCGGAGACTGCAGCGGTTTTGGACTCCAGTGAAAAAAATCGGACAAAATAAGACAGTCCTGGATCCGGGGCGATCTGGCACCTATAACATGGGAGTCTTTAGGTGCTGGATCCGTGAAAAAATTGGATCATTTCCCGGATCCGATTTTTTGCACAGAAGTTGATTAGAAATCCTGCTGTCCAGCTTGCAGCACCATGGACAGCAGTACTTCTAGCACAGGCTGTGAATTCAGCACCAAGGACAGCGGCAGAGCAGACACAGGAAGACTTCAGCACCATGGACAGCAGCAGAAAATGCATCCTGCAAAAAGCATGATCCAGGACCTTATTTGGCCACACTTTGTGCACATCCTGTCTTGTCAGGTTCTGTCCGGTGGATCCTGCAAAAAACAGGATCCACCTGGACAGAGAAAAACCGTGGTGTGAAGCTAGCCTAAGAAGACATGCCATTCAAGCCCGTTAGGACGGTACTAAGTGGGAATAATCAGGAGGATAGCGATAGTGATAGTGTCTCTCACAGGCACAATTGAATACACAAGATATTTGGGAAAAGACCAAGGCTGGGGTCACATCTGGCAAGGTAATTGCGTTTGCCGCATCCAGATCCGAATGCGGTAACCGCAATTGCTTTCAGACACATTTTTGTGTCCAAATCTGTTGTTTAAACCACAATCCGGTTACCGCATTGCTCTGGATGTGTAATCCGGAGCAATCCAGTTACCATATACTTTGTTCATCCCTGCTGCCGCAGGGATGAACAATGGGTTAAATGTTAATAATAGCTGTGGGCAACATGTCTCTAGGGATGCCCTCCCCCCCTAGAGACATGCTGTCCACTCAGGTGGGCATTTGAGGGGTTAATATGTGTGCTTGTAGTAATGCCGACTATTGTCGGCTTTTTCAATTTTATGAATGACTGCGGCGGCTCCTGACAGTAGAGGAGATAATGTACGTAATGTACGTAGTGTATGACTCCCTGTCCTTGGTCCTGAAAGTTGTAACATTAGTTCTATGGCGGTGTGCTGCCCATAGCACAAATGTTACAACTTTCAGGACCAAGGACAGGGGTTCATACACTACGTACATTACATACATTATCTCCTCTACTGTCAGGAGCAGCCGCATTCATTCATAAAATTGAAAAAGCCGACAATAGTCGGCATTACTATAAGCACACATATTAACCCCTCAAATGCCCACCTGAGTGGACAGTATGTCTCTGGGGGGCGTGGGCACCCCCTAGAGACATGTTGCCACACCTATTATTAACATTTAACATTTAACCCTTTGTTCATCAACAAAGCATATGGCTGTCGCAGGCATGCACATATGCCTTGCGGCAGCCGCATGGGCTTCCATTGGAACCCATTATAGCAATCTGTCTCCAGTTTCCTTAACCGCTGCGAAAACTGCAGCCTGCATGATTTTTACCGCAGGCTGCAGATCCGCAAGTGGTAACCAGGTTGCATGTAGTGCAATCCGGTTACTATAATGGGCTCCTATGGGGAACGGTTTCTGATCCGGTTTTGAGCTTTGTGACAGCTCAAAACCGGATCACGATTTCAAAATTGTGCCGCAAGTGTGACCCCAGCCCTATTTAAAAGCTTGAAATAAATGTGGCAATGAACCATATCTTTAAATATAGACCCTAGTGTGTATCATATGTACAAATACTCTCAAAAGATTTTTTCATTTAAATAGGGAGTTAATGTATATTAAATCAAAAAAAGAAAAAAGGAAATGCGCACAGCAACACAAAAAATACAGTATATATAAAAAAAACCTGTGATGTACACAAATAGAGGAAAAAAGGAGTAAAAAGAACAAATAATAAACAATAAAAAATGATATACCTGTGATAGTAAATATCTAAAAATAAAGCCAAAAGCATTAAAGTGTCAGTTGTATGAATAAAAACACAGAGAATTATGTAAACGACAATGCTGTGCAAAAATAAATCAGATGAATTATATAATCCCCTCCATCCCCTCAGCTTCCCCATCCTCACAGCTTCCTCCATCCCCTCAGCCTCCACATCCTCACAGCCTCCTCCATCCTCACAGCCTCCCTATCCTCACTGCCTTCCCATCCCCTCAGCCTCCTCCATCCCCTCAGCCTCCTTCATCCTCACAGCCTCCTCCAACCCTTCAGCCTCCCCATCCTTGCAGCCTCCTCCATTCTCTCAGCCTCCTCAGTCCTCACAGCCTCATCTATCCCCTCAGCTTCCCCATCCTCACAGTTTCCTCCATCCCCCCAGCCTCCTCATCCTCACAGCCTCCTTCATCCCCTCCAGGAAGACAGTGGAATGGAGCGGCGGTGAGTGCCCCCACAGCGTGCGGGCTCCTCACAACCTCCTCCATCCTCACAGCCTCCCTATCCTCACGGCCTCCACTACCCTCACAGATTCCTCTACCCTCACGGACTCCCCTACCCTCATAGCCTCCCCTATCCTCACAGCCTCGGCATCCTCACAGCTTCCCCATCCCCTCAGCCTCCTCCATCCTCATAGCCTCCTCTATTCCCTCAGCCTCCTCCATCCTCACAGCCTCCTCCATCCTCACAGCCTCCCCATCCTCACAGCCTCCCCATGCTCACAGCCTCCTCCATCCCCTCAGCCTCCTCCATCCCCTCAGCCTCCTCCAGTCTCACATCCTCCTCCATCCTCACAGCCTAATCTATCCTCACATCCCCCCCATCCTCACAGTCTCCTCCATACCCTCAGCCTCCTCCATCCTTGCAGCCTCTCCTATCCTCACATCCTCTCCCATCTTCACAGCATCCTCCCAGCCTCCCCATCCTCAAAGTCTCCTCCATCCTCACAGCCTCCTCCATCCTCACAGCCTTCTCATCCTCACTCCTTACTCCTGTCTATAAGGTCTGTCAGTCAGTGTGATGCAGTTTACTCCTGTCTATGAGGTCTGTCAGTCAGTCTGTGACGTAGTTCACTCCTGTCTGCAAGGCTGTCAGTCAGTGTGACACACTTCACTCCTGTCTGCAAGGCTGTCAGTCAGTGTGACAAACTTCACTCCTGTTTATAATGCTGTCAGTCAGTGTGACGCAGTTCACTCCTGAAGGTATTCTAGAATACGCAATGCATTTGAATCGGGCCACCATCTGGTACATTACATTTGTAGTGAAAAATTGTAACAGCACCAAAAATTACCTCAATTTATGTGCAAAACTTTCCCAACCAGCAATCCAGATGATTCCTTACAATAGAGTAAAAAAAAAAAACTGTACAAATAATAGAGCAAAGTGGACTTTATTGCCCAATGCGTGGCCACGCCATTGGGTTTTAAAGTAGACTTTTTTCTATATTTTTGTGCTGTTTTTCCATTTTGCTTACACTCTCTCTCTCTCTATTATATCTTACACTTGAGACTGCTGTGGGCTGAATACACAATAGCTGTATTTACAATAGAGAATACACAGTAGAGACGCCTGCTAGCTGTATACATAATAGAGATGGCTGTGGGCCGTATACACAATGGAGATGGCTGCTGGCTATACACACAATAGAGAATACGCAATAGAGACTGCTGCTGACCGTACACATTAGAGAATCGACAATAGAGATGGTTGCGGGCCGTTTAGACAATGGAGACCAACCACTACAAGGGAGGGTAACAGACTGTGATGTCATCACATCAGGGGAGAGACCTGGACCACCCCCACACAAACACCTGCCATGCCTCTGAACTGACAACACAAAGTCTCAGATAAGAAGTGAACAGATGGCAGATTGTCAAACAGACAAATCTGGAGGACAGGAGGGAGACGGAGGGGTAAGAGGACAGAGGAAGACAGAGGGGAAAGAGGACAGGAGGGAGACGGAGGAGAATGAGGACAGGAGAGGGACGGAGGAGAAAGACTCCGGGCAGTCATGTCACCCCCTGATGGCTGGCATGGCTGCATAAAGTACCCTCATGACACGCATACACACACACCCTAAGTAGGGGACCATGGGTGGACCCACTGTAGGGAGGACCCAGTTCCATGGGATAAGTGGTATGGTAGAAAAGTGTGTGGGTGGGAGGAGCATCAGACAGTGTGAGTGGAAGAGCTTGATTGGGAAGTGAGGATTAGGTGACGGCGGAGGAGCTGTCAGGACTGAAAGGGACCCAAGGGGCACCAGGTGTTGAGGTGCGCCCAAATCCGGATGCGGTACGACCACCAGCCAGAGGGGTTCAGTCTCCGAACGGAGGACTGGCTGATGGAGCGGTGCGGGTGTTCACCCCCGAGCTATCAAACCGGAGGCCTGAGCTTCTTTAGGGATTCATGGCCAACACCTGGCGCACCCAGAAAAAGGCACCATATAGGATCCCAAGGGCTCGGAGAGGAGTTGCTCAGATAGAGAGGATCCGAGGGAGCTGGCTTCAGGCTCTGCGCATGGAGGCGCTGAGGGAGACAGGAGAGAGTGCAGGCAAGAACTGGACAGGAATGGCAGGCATTCCACCGAGGGACCCAAGTGCAGCATCCTAATTTACAGCGATTACCCAGGCCAGGCCGACACGAAAAGACTGTGTTTGAAGAACTGTCAGTTAACCCGTTCAGTGTTACAAATTGTGTGTTGTACTTTATTCACTTGTGCCTGAGGAGCCACTGACTGCAGCATGAGAAGGTCAAGTGATAAGTAGGGATGAGCGAGTATACTCGCTACTATTCTGTATTCACCGAATAGTAGCGGTATTCGGACTACTCGCTACTCTCCGAGTATTTATGAGTACTCGGGAGTAGCGAGTAGTCCTAATACTTTCGCAGTGTATCTATAGATACACTGTGAAAGTAGAAGTTGTTAAAAAATAATAAACTTACATACTCACCTTCCGACGCCTGCACCGGGACCGGCGGAGAAGCCATCCGATCGCTGGACAAGGACCTGTCACTACCAGCCAATCAGATGGCCAGTAGCGATCTGGCCAATCAGATGGCACCACATCACAACCACGTGATCGCTAGTGGCCATCAGATTGGCCAATTTGCAAGGTCCTAGATGTACTATCAGGACCTTGCAAACTGGCCAATCAGGTGGCCCCTAGCGATGACGTAGTTGTGACGTGGCGCCATCTGATTGGCCAGATCGCTACCGGCCATCTGATTGTCTGGTAGTGACAGGTCCTTTTCCAGCAATCGGATGGCTTTTCTGCCGGCCCCGGTGCAGGCGTCGGAAGGTGAGTATGTAAGTTTATTATTTTTTAACAACTTTTACTCACTTTTAGGCTTCTTTCACAGTGTATCTATAGATACACTGCAAAAGTATTCGTACTTGCTATACTTGTACTTGTATAGCAAGCACGAATACTAACGTACTCACTCTTCCCTAGTGACAAGGCTTGGGGTAGCTGTGCCCCTGTGTAAATAAAAGACTGATCCATAACTCCCATCATTCACTACTGCCCCGTGGATCCTGCTCCACCTACGGGGAGCGAAACCAACTTGCTGTTTCACCATCAACCCGGAGGTCTATTCCACAGCACCAGTAACATTACTGGAGCTGTAGGTGGCATCACGAGTCACTATTTTTATTATTTTTATTGACTGTTCCCCTTTTTCAGTGACCACCAGGACCATGGGGCTGGGAAGCAGGCCCCATGTCATCCCCGTGAACTATAACGCTCAGAACAAGGTACCCCACGGCCCTGGGGCAGGTCAGCTTCTGGAATCACAAACAGGATCCCATGCCTGGTAAAAACCGGATACTGTGTGCCTTGAACTTTGTTTAAACCGAACTTTTTTGTTCGGCCCCAAGATGGGAGTGTCTGACACTTAATGCTATGTGCATGCCTGGGGGCGTGCCTTGGCCCCTCATCATGGGAGGGCCATGCCAGAGGCAAGAAACTGCATGCCCGCCCCAATTGCCACTGGAAAACCAAGAGGGCGGGCCAGAGATGAAAGTGCCCCTGCCGGAAACTACAAATGGTGGCAGGAAGGGTGCGGCAGTAGAGAGACGACAAAGGCAAGGCCGGGATGTGGTCGATGGGTCTGAGAAAATGGTGGCAAACAGCTATGAGAGCCCAGCCCGCGAGGTAGAGGAGGCAAGCAGCCCTGGAACCGCTGAGCAGGGTGCCGCCTCGCTCCTGCCATGCGAAGGGGGTCAATGTCTTTTGTGAAGCTGCCTTGAAAGATCACCACACCCAGTTCAACTAGACCCTGGACTGGATCTTTAGGTGCTAGAGCACCCATATCTGCAGTGAGTTATCCCAGCAGGCTGTGCAAAGGGAGTACAGCGACCCAGAGCTGGAAATGAGGGCAAGAGACCAAGCCACAGTTGAGCCCAAGGTTGCCTGTGGAGACCAGCCGTCGGACCTGCAACCAGTCGTTGATGAGGAAGTCGGGGCATCCGGGCCCCTCACTGATCCAGAGGTCCCAGAGGTGCCTGCTAACGTTGACGGGATGACCGAAGCTGAGCCGGAGGACCCGGAGGCACCAGATGAGCCTGAGGAGGAAGTTCTCAAGAGTCCCGTGGGAGAGTCCGACATGATGGTGGAGACTGTGATCCAGGATCCATCCAGCCAGCCGGACTCCGTGGAGGTTGAACCCGAGGGGGATGAGGCCAGCATCAACTAGGAAGTTGGGGCATCTGGGCCCCACACCCTATGGTGGGATCGTCACCAGCACCGATCGGTCGGGCGGGTCGGACCTGCCACCATGGTCGTGGCACAGGACCGTGCTCCAATTACAGCCCCAAAGCAGCCTGACTTTGCCCAGCACAGATTCCTGGCCAACCAGGTGGAGAGACGGTATCGCCGTGAGAGATGGTGGGCCCAGGAACAGGAAAATCTGTTGGGGAGGAAGCAGGCCCGAGGACTTTCACCGATTGCACCGAGTGACTGTAAGACAGGTACGGTGACAGCTTTTAATTTGGACAATGGGTGGGGATTGATCCGGGAACCAGGCCTGTACGAGGAGGTATTTGTGAGCCGGAGGGATGTGCAGGCTCACCTTCCCAAGGGACACCTGGACAAAGACCTATATCGTTGTGACAAATTGAACTATTATTGGCACCTTGGTCCCAGAGGGTGATAAGTTGTACGGATGTACAAAGTGTTGGATGAGTCGCCCGTTGTAGATAGTTGTTATTGGGTGCTGAACATAATGGAGAATGTGTGAACTATTTTGGTATGTTGACCTCTGGACTGTTACCCGTGAAGCCAAAAAACTCTATAATGTGTGCATTTCCGCGGCCTGGTGGTGATATGGACACTGTAGAAGTGAAGGTCACTACCACCGGGACTGCACTGTAACCCGGCCCCATCTTGGCTGCATTTGAATATTTTGAATTTTTCTTATGTGGTCCTGTTGACCCTGTTGACCCTTTTGACCCTGTAACGGTGAAAGTAAAAGTACCTCCCGGAAGAGAAGAAAAGCACTGAGTATGGTTACTGTTTATGTGTTAATAAAAATTTAAAATTTTAACCTGTAGCAGGTCGGGTTACTCACGAAGAGTGAGTTTAACCAAGGGGGAATGTGGCACCCCACTGGTCAGGACACCACGGAGGGGTACTGCACCTATAAAAGAGTGGTTAGTATCCCAGTGGCTGAGGAATTGGGAATTCTGTATAAAGGACCCTCATGACACGCATCCACACACATCTTAGGTAGGGGATTGTCGGTGTACCTGCTGTAGGGAGGACCCAGTCCCATGGGAGGCATGATAGGGTACAAAAGTGTGTGGGTGGGAGGAGTGTCAGACAGTTAGTGTGAAGAATAGATCGATTGGGGAGTGAGGAGTAGGCGACAGCAGAGAAACCGTCAGGACTGAAAGGGACCCTAGGGGCACAAGGTGTTGCAGTGTGCCAAAATACGGATGCGGTACGATCACCGGCCTGAGAGGTTCAGTACTGGAATGGAGGACTGGCTCCGAGATCACAGGGTCTACTCCTGGAGGGGAATTCTCTGCCACCACCTGCCCCCAACACACTCCATCATGGAAACTGCTGGAGAAGACAATGGAGGAACTACGGGACAAACACACCATCTAGGACAGATGGGACCAGCTTCGGAAAAAGCAACAGGCCCTCTGGGTTTGAGTGAAGCTGGCTGACCAACCAAGAGAAACCTGGGCTGCACCAGATGCCACATTCTCCTCAGGTTGGCCATCTCCTGCAACTTTGCAAAGTCGTCAGCAGGGTCAACCCAACTTACGCCAACCGTGAAAGACCCTTTGCTGCCCCACACCTTCATGAAAGTGACCTCCTCTATGATAAAGATGGTGCATAGTCTTTGTGGAAGATTCTCAGGAAGAAGGGTGGACTGGTTGATGTAGCACCGATGCCCTGTACATTGGTCCACTATGAAACCGAAGCCCCTATCCTGCTAGAATGCCACAACCTTGCCTTGAGTACACTGGAAATAGAAGTCATTAGCCTTTGGCCTATGCACCCAGTCCTGGGCGATGGCATCTGCGAGCTGAATCTCCTCAATAAAGGAAATAGGATAGGGTGATTCATGCCTTGTCAGATAGTTCCTTGGAGGGCGTAAGGGAGTCCACATGGCATTGTCCTAGTCAAAGACCTCTGGCAGGGGTGCTGCACATGGCTGGGAAACAGGGCCTTCTGCCTCTTCTACCTCTACCTCCTCCGCCTCCTCCTCCCCAGGCCACAAGGTATAACAACTGGGTAGTGGTTAGGTGCAGTGATTATTGAAGTAGGAGTGAAATGATGAAAACAAACAAGTTTATTCGGGTGACGATTCCCATTCACAGACAATTCTTCTGGAATGCTGAATAAGGCTAGAGGGCATGGTTGTGCACTTGCCAAAAGTTTGTATTGTAAATGTATGACATGAAATGTGAGCCCCAATGCGGACAGTGTTGCAAATGTATGTAAAGTGCTAAGGAATTAATAGCACTATATAAATAAATTTTATTATTATTAATATTATGACATGAAATACTGATTGCACATTTTCAAGAAGCAGTATCCATACTATGGGGTTTCATCAGTGTGAAAACACCTATATTATCATGGATATTACACATATAATGGTCATATGCTATTTTTAGATGAATTTCTATCACATAAGTGTAGAAAAGATAGCCTAGCATGCTGCTGACCATCTGCAATAATAAAGGTTGGCTCTACCCAAAAAAAATTATTATAATAATAAATATATTTAAAAAAGTGAATATTAAAAAAAAATATTAAGCTGTCTTAAACAGATGCTTTAAGGACATTGTAAGCTTCCTGGACTTCACAGCTGCTGCCACATCTGGCACTGTTCACAAAATAAACACCCTGCAGGTTTTAAAACACCTGCAAACTCAATGAAACGTAAAAAATTAAATGAAATCTCCAACAAATTCTTCACCTTTATATAAGCTGGGGACTCTTCTAACCATAAGGTTAGGTGTTGTCCTCTAGCCCACGGGTCTTCCGGTGAGTATTTTGGCCCCAAACAAACAGAGAAAGTTTTAGAGCCATGTTAAATTTTGAATTTATTTTCTGAAGAAAGTCGTGTTTGCCGAATTTTGGGGAAAGTGTTCGAGTCGACTTGGCCATGCTCAGCCAAATTTAAAATTGATGAACATGGTCGCGGAACGTTCACTTTTCCCTAACATGTAGCAAAAAATGAAAAACACTAAGAGTGTAGTTCATATGCTAAAAATGTATTTTAAAAAAATGCCTCTGTAGTACAACATTCTGGATATGGCCCCTCCGTCACTCTATATGTCCCCATGCTGGCGCACACATTAAAATATTAAACACTGTAACTTACCCTCAGCCACTCCCTGCTTGCAGCTCACTGCTTTCTTCCTGTCTTTCTGCCCAGCATCCGATCATGTGACCGGGACCCACATCGCTGTGTGCCCTTGTCACATGATCGGCACAGAGACAGGAAGAAGGTGGCGAGCTGCCAACAGGGAGCGGCAGAGAGTAACTTACCATTTATTATTTTAATTTGTGCGCCAGCATGGGGACATATAGACTGATAGGGGGTATATCCAGGATAGGGGGGTGAGAGCAGGCTCATATAATATATGCTGTTCCCCAGTCCATCTATCAGCACAGCTTCAGCACTGAGAGGTGAACAGGGTGCAGTGAATATTATATGAGCATAATGAGCGGGGGCACATGACCACTGGTTGCCTGTGCAGCCTGCGCCAGCCAGGTCCAGCCACCAGACACGGCTCCAGAGCCAGCCCCCTCTCCTACAGTACAGAAGCTGTAGATGTAGAATATAAAACGCACACCCCACTTTCTCCAAAAAATTAGGGGGAACAAAAGTGTGTTTTATAATCCGAAAAATACGGTATGTACCACAGGATTTGTGTATTTTTCTGCAAATATCTTTGCCATATATTGTTTTTTTTTTCTCTTTTAATTTGTAACTAATAACATTTTGAAACTTTTATATTTGAGACTCGTTTTCTTCTGATAAGTGTTTGTTGAATTAATTTTAGCTGCTTTAAGCTGCAAAGGGGAACAGCTCCATATTAATGCCCATGGATTTAGAATGGAATGTCATAAAATTCCCTGATGGTGTAATGTGCAAGATTCCCAAGGCTTTTATTTAGAGATAATAAAACCACTAGAAATTAGAAATTGAGCTTTGTCGAATCGTCCTGCAAAGTTAATTTTATGTTGAATAACTTTTCACAAAAATTAATACTGCAAAAATGCTAATTTAGGAAAAGCTCTAAATAACTTCTTAAACACTCATAAATAAATATATTTAAATATTATTGTTTATAAAAATTATTTATAATTTTTTAACCACTAAAGATAGGAATTAAGAACACCCAGTAAAACTGCAAAGGACACAGCAGTGCATTTAATGGTAAATCAAACTAAGGTTCAATATATTTCATACAATAAACAATGCAGTATTCAAACAGTAGGGGTGCAGTGTTTTAAAACTAATTGCACGACAATAGTTAGTAGAGGAACTCAATACAATAATATCTATTATATAATTGCCGTAGCGACTTCCGTCGGAGCGGCGCAACTTCCGGTGGCTTTGTTAGCGCGAGCGAGCTGCTTCTCCTGGACTCTCCCCGTGGCCGCTTAGCGGCCACGGCGACTCACGAAAGCGGGCATTGCGAGTCGTTGCAGTCTTGCGAAGCAATGCCCGCGAAGCGGGCATTGCGAGTCGCTTCGCTAACAAAGCCAGGGCTGGCTAAGAGCATGGCGCTGTAGTGTACACCGCTATGGTATACTACAGTCCCATGGCCATACGCTTTACACCTGACAGGCGTATGGCCATGGGACTGTAGTATACCATAGCGGTGTACACTACAGCCCCATGCTCTTAGCCACCCCCTCAGTGCGCCGCCCCTACCCCTAAGTCGCCACCCCGCTAAGCCCCGACCACCTAACCCCCGACCCGCAGCATCCTAACCCCCCGCCGATACTCCCTAAGCCCCGCCGTCTACCCCCTAAGCCACCGCCGCCCTCAGTGCGCCGCCCCTACCCCTAAGTCGCCACCCGCTAAGCCCCGACCACCTAACCCCCGACCCGCAGCATCCTAACCCTTCGCCGATACCCCCTAAGCCCCGCCGTCTACCCCCTAAGCCACCGCCGCCCCTAAGCTCCTACCCCCTAAGCCCCGCAGCAGCCCCGACCACCTAACCCCCGACCCGCAGCATCCTAAGCCCCCGCCGATACCCCCTAAGCCCCTATCCCCTAAGCTGCGACCACCTAACCCCCGACCCGCAGCATCCTAAGCCCCCGCCGTTTACCCCCTAAGCCACCGCCGCCCCTAAGGCCCTACCCCCTAAGCCCCGCAGCAGCCCCTAAGCCCCTACCCCCTAAGCTCCGTAGTATCCTAGGCCCCCGCCGATACCCCCTAAGCCCCGCCGCCTATCCCCTAAGCCCCCGCCGTCCCCTAACCTAACGCCGCTGTCACCTAAGGCCCTATACCCGATGCCCCCGCTGTCCCCTAACCTAACGCCCCCGTCGATCACTTACATCCCTTCAAGTCATCTGATCGTCCGTCCGATCCTCAACTCCTCCGTCCGGCCAGGCGTCCTCTTCCTCCGGCCCCGGGGGTCTTCTCTCTTATTTCCGCCATCTTCGCCTCTTCGTCCGGCCCCGGGGATCTTCCACCTCCGACGTCCTCTTCCTTCTCATTAAGATAGAATGGAAGAAACCTCAATGAGATCTCAGGCCCTCTTCTGATTGGTCGCGGTATACTGCCCTCAGCCAATCAGAAGAGCCCCTCACAACTGAGACGCAGTTCTCATTCAGGTCCGACTTTTTTTTTCCCATTGACATACATTACCGGTGTGTCGGCGATTTTATGGCCGCCCACCTGGTTCTATTTGTCGGCCCTAAAATCGCGGACACACCGCTAATGCATCTCTATGGGCAGTCAGCCCGATTTCGGATTGAACGCCGACCAATCAGAATTCGAGCTGACTGCCCATAGACATGCATTAGCGGTGTGTCCGCGATTTTAGGGCCGACAAATAGAACCAGGTGGCCGGCCATAAAATCGCCGACACACCGCTAATGTATGTCAATGGGGAAAAAAAAAGGCGGACCGCAATGAGAACTGTGTCTCACTCGCAAGTAAAAAAATAAATAAATTAAATAATAAAAAAAATAATTTTAAAATAATTTTAAAATAATAAAAAAATAATTAAAAAATATTAAATAATTAAATAAAAATAATAATAAAAAAAAAAAAGGCGGACCTGAATGAGAACTCTGTCTCACTCTCACTTAAAAAAATAAATAAATTAAATAATATAAAAAATAATTTAAAAATAATTTAAAAATAATATAAAAATATTTAAAAAATATTAAATAATTAAATAAAAATAATAATAAAAAAAATAAAAAATGCGGACCTGAATGAGAACTGTCTCTCACTCTCACTTAAAAAAATAAATAAATTAAATAATAAAAAAAATAATTTAAAAATAATTTAAAAATAATAAAAAAATAATTAAAAAATATTAAATAATTAAATAAAAATAATAATAAAAAAAAAAAAGGCGGACCTGAATGAGAACTCTGTCTCACTCTCACTTAAAAAAAAAAATAAATTAAATAATATAAAAAATAATTAAAAAATAATTTAAAAATAATAAAAAAATAATTAAAAAATATTAAATAATTAAATAAAAATAATATAAAAAAAAAAAAAATGCGGACCTGAATGAGAACTCTGTCTCACTCTCACTTAAAAAAATAAATAAATTAAATAATATAAAAAAAAATTTTAAAAATAATTTAAAAATAATAAAAAAATAATTAAAAAATATTAAATAATTAAATAAAAATAATAATAAAAAAAAAAAAAAATGCGGACCTCAATGAGAAAAGTGTCTCACTCTCACTTAAAAAAATAAATAAATTAAATAATATAAAAAATAATTTAAAAATAATTTAAAAATAATAAAAAATAATTAAAAATTAATAAAAAAAAAATTACAAATAATAAATAATTCAATAAAAATAATACTAAAAAAAATTAAATATATGCTAATTATATTAGCCCTTTCAGCGGACCTGAAAGAGAACTGGGTCTCAGCCTAAATAATAAATTTAATAATAAAAAAAATAATTAAAAATAATAAAAAAAAAAAAAAAAAAAAATAATAATTAAATAAATAAAAAAAAAAAATAATTAAAATAATATATGCTAATAATAATATTAATGCTAAAATAATGCTATTAATGCTAATAATAATGTAATTATAGCTAAATATATTAATGTATAATTAATGCAAATATTAATGCTAATAATGCTATTATATAATGCTATATAATGCTAATAATAAATGCTATTAATGCTAATTAATAATGTATTAATGCTATTAATAATGCTATAATGCTATATTAATGCTATTAATGCTAATAATAATGCTATTAATGCTATATAATAATCTATTAATGCTATTAATTATGCTATAATGCTATTAATGCTAATATTAATGCTAATAATATGCTATTATATAATGCTATTAATGCTAATAATTAATGCTAATAATGCTATTAATAATGTTATTAATGCTATTATTAACGCTAATAATGCATTATTAATGCTATTAATCCTAATAATAATGCTATTAATGCTATTAATAATGCTAATAATGCTATTAATTAGGCGATTAATGCTATTAATGCTCATATTTATCCTATTAATGCTATTAATAGTGCTATTAATGCTAATAATAATGCTATTAATGCTATTAATAATGTTATTAATGCTATTATTAATGCTAATAATGCTATTATTAATTCTATTAATGCTAATAATAATGCTATTAATGCTATTAATAATGTTATTAATGCTATTATTAATGCTAATAATGCTATTATTAATGTATTAATGCTAATAATATGCTATTAATGCTATTAATAATGCTATTAATGCTATTAATTCTGCTATTAATGCTAATATTTATCCTATTAATGCTAATAATAATGCTATTAATGCATTAATGCTAATAATAATGCTATTAATGCTAATTAATAATGTTATTAATGCTATTATTAATGCTAATAATGCCATTATTAATGCTATTAATGCTAATAATAATGTTATTAATGCTATTAATAATGCTATTAATGCTATTAATTATGCTATTAATGCTATTAATGCTAATATTTATCCTATTAATGGCATTATTAATGCTATTAATGCTAATAATAATGCTAATAATGCTATTAATAATGTTATTAATGCTATTATTAATGCTAATAATGCCATTATTAATGCTATTAATCCTAATAATAATGCTATTAATGCTATTAATAATGCTATTAATGCTATTAATTAGGCGATTAATGCTATTAATGCTCATATTTATCCTATTAATGCTATTAATAATGCTATTAATGCTAATAATAATGCTATTAATGCTATTAATAATGTTATTAATGCTATTATTAATGCTAATAATGCTATTATTAATGCTATTAATGCTAATAATAATGCTATTAATGCTATTAATAATGTTATTAATGCTATTATTAATGCTAATAATGCTATTAATAATGCTATTAATGCTAATAATAATGCTATTAATGCTATTAATACTGTTATTAATGCTCATAATACTGCTAATAATGCTATTAATACTGCTATTACTGCTAATAATAATTGCTATTGATGATGCGATTATTATTTAAAAATCTTTAAAAAAACAATAAACATATTTTAGATACCCGATGCATTTGCATCAGGCTAACAGCTATAACTACTATAATCAAATTAATGCACGTTCTAGAATCCCGATGCATTTGCATCGGGCTCACAGCTAGTTAATATAATAATAATCATAAACTACAATGACATAATTAGAATAATAGGTATTATAACCATAATAAAGAAAACCTTATTTGCAAAGATGACGCCTCCTAACAATGAGCTCATAACAGAGTGTATCATCGCAAAGATGTCCATCTTAATCAAGAGGGATGATCAATGAACTAGAGACAGACCACACTGCCCAACATATAATTTCACTGAAATTTATCTGCTTTTTAGAAATGTCCTGGAAAGTGCAAGTCATGTTAAATATATTTGCCACAAACTATCAATAATGCAAAGCTTATAATTTCCCTAAAAAAAGGAGTTATAATACTTGGAGGTCTCCGTGGACAGTAATGAACCACCTTTGAACTCTTTAACATAAAAACAGACTAAATCATTTCAAAGTGACTAATGCCCAAATGACCTCAACCTTTCCAGCCAGAGGAAAACGGATGGTAACTGATGGTAACCCACAGCTTTTTTTTTAGTTAAATGTAGGGATCTAATATTGGATTGCTGCAAAAAAATTAAGTGTGCAAAAAAAAAAACATTTTTCATAATAGACACGCTTTGTGAGGTGTACAATGAATACAATTTTGTATTAAAAAAAAAAAAACAATATGGCTTCTCTGCCTGTGACACACAAGCCTAGGTTTCAGAATTTGTCTTCACTGTCAAACTAAGAACAAAGAGTATTTAACTGAACATGGTTTGCAATTGTAGTGTGTGAAAAAAATGCTGTTAACAAAACATAGGGAGTCATTTGCGAAACATGTAAGGGCTCATCCTACCCCTGAGAAGCACCAGCACTTTATTATATGTTACATATGGGTAATCTTTATTAACTAAGTTTGCATGTTGTATATTAGTAGGCCGTCTATGGGAGTAATGAATGTATGCCTATTATGAGATTTTTTCTCCTGGAGCAACATCAGGCATTGTCTTTTAACCTATGAATGTGCAATTAATCTGTACTGTTGCGGTACGATGTATAATCATGTACAGTGGTGGAAGATATTAATCTGTGCCCTTTTTATGTATTTGTCAGCCCATATTTATTTATAAATTTTAATGTGCTTTATACTATACTTAAATACAATGGGTCTAAACTTTTCCGGCCTAATCTGTTTTGTTTCTAAGTATCTTGGGAAATGCCCACCAAAAATAATTTGTATACCAATTGATCCCAAAACTCTGGTTTTACTAATATGTTACTGCAGTATGTAAAAGATCAATGAATTTACAGTCACATAGCAATACAGGTAGGACACCTCCCCAACTCACTTCGAATTTTTTGATTTGTTTCACACATTGACCTCCAATTCAATTTTCAATGTTCTTCAGCACAATATAATTTTCTATCTTCTCTAGAATAAGCCATATACTCTGACTTCCTATCCTATTGTCCAGGCTTAAATTAGCCAGCCCTAATTACTTTACTAACATTAGCCCCCTCTGTAACTCTTCATACGAGAGTAAAACTGTGACAAACATTTTTTTTTTGACAGATACACAGGAATCAAATAAAAAATGTTTAATATGAGGAAATCAGCAAATTTTAGGAAATTTGACTTAAGGTTGATTCTTCGAGGATCGATTTGCTCATCTCTATTTCTGTTCATATAATATATATGTCAAAAAAATCAAGCTTAGTTTCTTTCTATCCCATAATCCCCCAAATCAAGAGCATATATTATGCTACATTACCATCAGAAAAAGGAGCGGCACTCACCGAGTTGCAGGCATATGGATAATTTATTCAGTCCATATCTGGGTTACACATGCAGGGAGGGAGGGGAGCAGAGCTGGACAACAATCGACTGTTTCACTCAGTCAGAGCTTCAACAGGTTCAACAAATTATCCATATGCCTGCAACTCGGTGAGTGCCGCTCCTTTTTCTGATTGTATGGATTGTACTTGTGCTTGAGCTGAGCAACTCCGATCGGGTGTGTCGCAAACCCTCATAATGGAAAAATTGCCCGAAGATAGGACCCAGTGTCTGGTTTTCTTTCTTCAAGTCTACAGGCCGCTTTACACATCGCGATATCGCAACGCCACTACGATAAAAAGTCACGTGGTAGGGACATTGCAGTTGATAATGTTATGTGTTGTGTCCTGTAAATGAGCAAAGCGACGCAAGAACAATGCAAAAACAATATCGTGTTGAATTGTGCATGCTGTTCAACTGTGCAATATTGGCTTGAACGATCTGGCAGGATCATGCTGTTGACGAGCGCAACTAACGATTTGGAGCGCCTTCCCCTATTCACATCCAATGTTAATGTGGTCGCATCCTGAGTTGCTCAGATGCACTTGTGCAAGTGGAGCATCGACATCGTAGTTGGTTGCTGCCGAATTTCTCCATATGTAACATCTCTATGCGATCTGGACAAATGCCAAAAACTTGCGTGCTCCCGTGAAATTGTATGCAAATCGAAACGATATTGTACGTAAAAGCGTGCTTACCAGTATTATGTTACATTGTGTACTCAAATATTAAAGAAAACGTCAGTGCTAATTCTAATTCCAATAAAACAATCAGGACTAGGAGGCGAGATCCTAAAATTACTTGGAATTCGCTTGACTCTAGCGAGTCCGAGCCCAGGACTGCTACTCGTTGCGAGTACTAGCGATCTTAATGTTAATGAATTTGGGAACGCGAGTAATAGCGATAGTGTGAGATTACAAATCGCGATGTGTCTCGGAACTTCAGACCTGGCAAATCCTAGTTTTGTGTCATTTATTTGCATTGGCTAGTTAAATTTTTCAGTAATACGCTGACTCCACAGATAAGATCTGTCTCTCTGTACAGGCCTGCCAGCTCTAGTCTGCCCGCCTGCTTCCTGATGTAAGCAAAGGGTGAGAATTGTTCTCAGATCTGCTCATTTCTCCTGTGTACAGACATGAATGTCTGTGACAGAGTATGTAGCAAGCTGAGATGTCGATCTGCTTATTCCCTGTGCTTACGACATCTATATTATGCACAGGATGTAGCAGAGAGGACATCGCGTTTGGA
The DNA here is from genome assembly GCA_033576535.1 of Allobates femoralis. Classification (NCBI taxonomy): domain Eukaryota; kingdom Metazoa; phylum Chordata; class Amphibia; order Anura; family Aromobatidae; genus Allobates; species Allobates femoralis. The sequence goes on from JARQOC010000001.1 coordinate 118,301,600, forward strand.
CTGCGTCGACGGAAGAGGATTTTTTTAATTAAAGATGGAGTCCCTAATGGCTTTTTCTTTTATTTCTAATAAAAAATTTTCCTTGTGTTGTGTTTTTTTAAAACAATTTAATAGAAATTCATGGCGGTCAGTCTAATATTGGCGTAACCCCATAAATTCGGCTTACGGGCCAGCTGATAATACAAAGCTGGCCTAAACCTCTTTATTACCCAGCGTGTCCATCGCTACCAGGGCCGCTGGAAGAGCGGGGTTCAGCGCCAGAGGATCGTCTAGTCAAGAACGGCCATCTTTCGGGGCCTGTCGGCCAGCAATTTGCAGGGGGGTGTCAAAAAGCTTGGCATCCGCCGAGGATTCCAGCCCCCAGCTGCTTAGCTGTACCTGGGACATAGAAATTGGCGGCGGAGCCCCACGCATTTGTTTTTATTATTTCATGAAATTCTGAGATTCTGACTCTGAATGCCTGACCTACTGTGAAACTTCATGAAATAATAAAAAAAATGTTGGGCCTCCGCGCAATTTTATGTTCAAGCCAGGTACACTAAGCAGCTGGGGCTGGAATCCGCATGCGCAGGATGCCCAACTTTCTGGTGCACCCCCCGCTTGCAAATGCAGCCCCTGCCGCGCACCAGAAGATGGCGCGTTCATTGAAGCGCCATCCTCTGGCGCTGAACCCCGCTCTTCCAGCGGCCCTGGTAGCGGTGGCACGCTGGGTAATAAAGAGGTTAGGGCCAGCTTTGTATTATCAGCTGGCCCTAAGCCCGAAATTTATGGCGGTCACGCCAATATTAGACATGACCACCATGAATTTCTATTAAATTGTTTTAAAAAAAACACAACACAAGGAAAATTTTTTATTAGAAATAAAAAAAAAAGCCATTAGGGACTCCATCTTTGATTAAAAAAATCCTCTTCCGTCCGACGCAGTCCAAAACGCGATGTCCTCTCTGCTACATCCCCTGTGCATAAATATAGATGTCTATGCACAGGGAATAAGCAGACTGAGAACAATCTCAGCTCTGCTACATCATCTCTGTGCACAGACATTCATGTCTGTACACAGGGAATGAGCAGACTGAGAACAATCTCAGCACTGCTACATCATCTCTGTGCACAGACATTCATGTCTGTACACAGGGAATGAGCAGACTGAGAACAATCTCAGCTCTGCTACATCATCTCTGTGCACAGACATTCATGTCTGTACACAGGGAATGAGCAGACTGAGAACAATCTCAGCACTGCTACATCAGGCAGCAGGCGGGCTCTAGGACCCTGGAGCTGCACAGAGAAGACAGCTGGACTCGGCTCGCAAAGAAACAGCAGTTATCTGCGAGTTTCCCTGCTATCACTGGCACAGTAGCCAGTGATTACTCGCGAGTCTAATGCAAACAATGGCAATCCTAGTTTTGTCAGCGTTTCTGACAAAACTAGGATTGATATTGATTTGCATTAGACTCGCGAGTAATCACTGGGAAACTCGCAGAGTACCGAGTCCTGCGAGTCCCTTACTACTCGCCGAGTAACGAGTCCTAGCGAGTAGATTCGCCCATCCCTAATCAGGACTGGTCAGGCAATCTGAAAACATCTTTTTCAAATCTGCATTTTTGCATAGTTTTTTCTGGTAATAAATCTACCAGTCAATAAAGACCAGAGCAGAGATAAGGAGGCTTCTATGGAGCAGGAAAATGTGAGCAATTGCTGAATTTGTTCTTTTCAAACAGTGTAAAGTGATGAACCTTAAAAAAAGAATTGCATGTAACTGGAGCACCCCCTTTAATTTTTGGCTGCCAGACATGAAATAACACTATTGAGATAAAAGACCTGCTGCCGGTCCTGTAATCTATGTATATACTTCCCGCTAAAATGATTTTGTGCATGTTTACTGCTATTGACTTGGAAGAGAAAAAAATGTTTTCCAGTCTAGTATATCTGCACTACATTCAATTACACACAAATAAAATGTTTAGCTACAAAAGGGAATGGTGCACTTGGGAAAGCATCTTGTACATACTGCAAACCATAAACATTAATTTAATGCGATCATAAAGAAGTATAAGTGAGAAGAGAATGGAGTATTTACATGCTGACAAGAATCGTGATTTTCTTTCTCATCTCTTATGGTACATTTACACGCCGCTACCGAAAGGTCGAAACCGGCAGGTGTCGGAGCCAATTGTACCTTTTACCTTCAAAACACCGCAAAGTGGCGGCGTGTAATTCAGGTAGTACCCTCCTGTCTCTTTGGATACCTGTCTTTCAGCTGTGCTGAAAAACAAGCAGGTATATACCCTATGGTAGCGGCGTGTAATCGGGGCACCGTACGGTATTTGAGTTCCCTGGGGCATGCTTGAGTGTCCTATATACCATGCCCCATCAGCTATCATTGGTGGGGGCTACTGTGTACCCATTGGCTGTCCCTGCACAGGACGGCATATTTAACGATCTGACCAGTCACAATCCACATTTGCAATAGCGTCATGTATTAGGCAGCCTCCCTGCGCTGGCTGGCCAATCATGATGTTATTGCATTGTCCAATCACCGTACTAAAGTACACAACTCTGTCACGCCTATGTAGTTATGGTGCACAATATGTACGCCCAGATTCCCTTTTGGTTGCGGCGTGTAAATCAGGGAAGGTGTTCCACAGAAGGTAACCTGCGGCACCCGTCGGCACTTCCGGGGAACGCAAATACCTTCTGTGGAGCACCTTGTGGCGGCGTGTAAATGCGGTATCAGGTACCGTTATGAACCGTTGAATACGTGCGCGTGCACATGTGGTGCCTACCTGTTGCTACCCTCGGTAGCGCGTGTAAAGGTACCATAAAGGTACCGTCACATGCGCAATATTGCTTGCAATTTCACTGGCAATTTGGTGGTTGCAGTGAAATCATGGACACATTGTTCTATTTTGTTGCCGTGTACAAATGTAACAATGTGTCCACCTTTACAAAATAGAACAATGTGTCCATGATTTCACTGCAACCAGCAAATTGCCAGTGAAATATGTAGCAAAATTGCCGCATTTGACGGTACCTTAAGATTTGAGGAATTTAAACTCATCACTACTAGAGATGAGCGAGAACTAAAATGCTCGGGTGCTCGATGCTCGGGCCGAGCATCCCAAGATACTCGTGTACTCGGCCCAAGCACCGAGCCCAATGTAAGTCAATTATGAAAGGCTCCTCCACAGACGTCCGGCTATAAAACAAGTGTTTCTGGGAAAGGGCGGGAGGATGGGCTTTTTCAAATCGTCGCAACATACAACACCTTGCTGTGCCCCCCAGAGGGACCCTAACAATCAATCTGCTTTCTGTGAGGTGCCAGCTCAATGTGTGCACTGAAGGGAGCTGTGTATTTGTGTCAGAGAGATAATTATTAGCGAATAGTCTGAGCATCTTGGCGGTACTCGGTGCTCGCCTAGCATCCCGAGAACCGGGATACTCGTGAGTAATATGTAGCGCCGAGCATGCTCGCTCATTACAAATCACAACCTATAATGTAAATGTACTTCATAGGTCGCTTCCCACCCGTTGATTCAACTCACGCTGTGCACTTGCATCCTCCCCTCCACATCTCAGCTGATCTCATCAGCTAAGATGTGTATGTAACAGCACTTATCAGATACTTGTTCTGATCAGTGCTGTTGACCCAGTGGATTGCACTGTCAGTGACTAAGGGCGGCTTCACACTGCAGTGTGATCCGGTCTGGGGCTGTTAGGGATGAACCTGACAGCCCCAGACTGGGTCAGCACACAGAACTGGAGGGCTAATTTGCCCTTTGGTCCGGTGTGCAGCTGCACGCAGCTGCAGCCTCTGATAGGTCAAGACCGCGGCGCTGCAGTCCTGACCTATCAGCAGCGGGAGCTGCGTGCAGCTGCACACCGGACCAGAGGGCAAATTATCCCTCCAGTTCTATGTGCTGATCCAGGTTCCACCCTGACTGTCCCAGACCGGATCACACCGCAGTGTGGAGCCGCCCTATCTGCGCAGTACAAAGCCCCGTGGCAGGGATTGCGCTGTTCCCCGCTGTAATGGCAGGTCCAGTGAAGCAACCATGCATGCTGCTACTTGGACTGCCCAGAGTCCTGTAATGACTCTGTATGCTGTCCTGATTTTCTTCCTGCCTGTAATGTTCCAGTGACATCATTGGCAGGGTGTCATCATTTGCTCTGTCTTTAGATGAGTAGCAGCCCATCTAAAGACAAGGGAAGCAATCGCATTATTAAGCACTGAGGCCCTCTAGTGAAAAAGAAAATAAAGTTTTTCAAAGTATGAAAAAAAATTTAATTCACCCCCCTTTTGCACCATTGAAAACAAAACTATTAAAAATTACACACATTTGGTATCACCACATTCCGAAATGCCACATCTATCAAAATATAAAATCAAAACTATCAGATCAGTAAACTAATGGAAAAAAATAGTCCAAATGCCAAAATTACGTTTTTTTTTGTCACCACAACATTGCAGTAAGGCTAGGGTCACACTTGCGTTTTTTTTTTTTAAAACCTGATCCGGTTTTGAGCTTTTGGCTAGGGTCACACATGCGCTGTTTCTTTAAAATCTTGATCCAGTTTTGAGCATTTTAAAAGCTCAAAACGCATCACGAAAGCCCCATAGGACCATCTAAAAACCGGATTGATACATGCAATCGGTTACCTCTACTCTGCTCTGTAACCTGGTGAAAATCAGCAGGTGCAGTTGTCGGAACCGTTTAACATCTGCAATGCGTAACCGCATTGCTCAGGATGTGTGAATCCTGAAGCAATCCGGTTACGTAATAACTTCCTACCCGCCTTGCAAGGATAAAAAAGTGTTTAATCTGTCAAAAATGATTAAATATTAATAATTATTGTGGCAACATGTCTCTAGGGGTTCCACCCCCTAGAGACAGTGTCATCAGGAACGGCATGTCAGGGTTAACTACTGGTTAACCATCACAGCTATTGTCGCTTTCTTCTTCATTATTACAAAGCTGCCGCTCAGCATTCGGACCACTATGGATAGCACTTCGTAAGCATTTACAGTATAGCATCTGAGGAAGCTGTACTGAACATGCTAACATAATGCGTAGCATAGTGGTCCATGATAAGCACGAGGCTTGTAATAATAAAATACGGTGGTAACAGTAATAACCCGACATGCTGTCTAATTGACAACATGTCTCTAGGGGGTGGACACCATTAGACCATAGTTGCCACATGCATTCTTACTATTTAACCTTTTATCCTACGCAGCAGAATGAACAAAGGTTAAATGTTATTAAGAAGGGCAACAATTCCTGTAAATGCCCTCCCCTACATGACAGCTAACACAAGGTCAGCATAAGAAGGGTTAATCACATTATGTTTACAGGAGGATGGATTGCCGGCTTTAAATTACACAAAATGTGCCGGCGGCGGCTGGTGTGTGAAGGATACTAACATTGTATGCACTGTATTGGCTCCCAAGGTCATGAAAGCTTAACAGTAAGTCTATGGCAGTGCTTACATAGACTACTTATAAGTGCAATACCCACGAACATTTGTTAAAGCCGCAATAGCATACCGGCATGTAAATAATGTGATAACCCTCTACGCGACCTAATGTTCAGCATGCCCTAGGGATGGTGGGCACTCCTCTAGACATGTTGCCACATCTTAACACATAACCCTTGGTTCACCTGCGTAAGTGATGAAACAAAGTATCGGCAACCAGATTGCACATCAGACAAATCCTGCGATCGCTGGACACAAATTTGTTTCTGAAATGTGTGTGAAGGAATTGCATTACCACATACCGATTGGAGCGGTAAACCAATTCCAATTCAAATGTGACCTAGCCTTTAAAAAGCTCAAAACAGAGCAGAAAACGCCTCTAGAGTTATTTTAAAAACGATTGCTTTACAAGCAATCCGGTTACTGCCTCCGGTTCTGCAGCCTGCATGAAAAATCATGCAGGCTGCAGTTTTCGAATCAGTTCTATGCCCCACAAGAGGGAACCAGATTGCTCAGGATGTGTAATCCTGAGCAATGCGGTTACCATATATACTTTACTTATCCCGGCTGCCGCCGGGATAAGCAAGGTTTTATCAGTGTTTAAAAAGAATATATTTTAATAATTGTGGCTATAATGTCTCTAGGGCGTGCCCACCCCTCCTAGAGACATACCACCCACTCAGGTGCGCATATAATGATCTAATTGCGATGTACAGTAGCCGGCTCATGTTGGCTCTGTACATTTTTATCAATGAAGCCGCCGTCTCCACTGTGAGCAGCGCTCATACTATACCTAAAGTATGTATAGTATGTGCGCTGTCCAGGTCCTGCAGGCTTATACAGTAGATCTGCCTGCAGGACCTAGGACAGCGCACATACTATAAATACATTAGGTATAGTATGAGCGCTGCTCACAGAGGAGCCGGCGGCTTCATTCATAAAAATGTACAGAGCCGACAGAAGCTGGCTACTGTACATCAGCAATTAGATCATTATATGCCCACCTGAGTGTGTGGTATGTCTCTAGGGGGGTGGGCACCCCCTAGAGACATTATAGCCACAATTATTAATAAAAAATATTCTTTTTAAACACTGATAACAGTTTGCTCATCCCTGTGGCAGCAGGATGAGCAAACTGTACTGTAACCGGTACACATCCTGAGCAATCCGGTTATCGAAATGCGGTTCCCTCTACACATTTTTGTTGAAAAATGTGTGGAACCGTAATTGCATTCACCGCATCCGGATCTGGATGCGGTGAACGCAATTTCACTAATAAATGTGACCCCAGCCTAAAATGCAATAACGGGCAATCAAAACATCACATCTACTCAAAAATTTTATCATTAAAATTGTCAGCTTTAGCTGCAAAAAGTAAGTCATCACACAGCTCCAGATCCCGAAAAATGAGAACGCTGCGGGTGACTGAAAATGGTGCAAAAGCACAATTATTTTTCTTTAAAAACATCTGAATTTTTTGCACCACTTAGATAACAGTAAAATTATACATATTTAGTATCTACGAACTCGTACTGACTCAAGGCATCATACTGACACATCAGATTTACCATATAGTCAACATGGTTAATAAAAAACTCAAAAAACAAATGTGTAATTGCACTTTTTTTGCAATTTCACCATAGTTGGAATCTTCTTCTCATTTTCCTTTAATATAAATGATTTAATCTGAAAGTACAACTCATCCAAAAAACAAGCCCTTAAACGTCTATATTGACAGAAAAATGAAAAAGTTATGGCTCTTGCACGAAGGGGAAGGAAAAATGGAAAACAGAAAATTGCCGGGGGAGTGGGGTGGGGGTGAAGGGTTAAAGGCAGTGATGAAAGAGTAACATAATATTCATAATCGCTATACTGTTTACGAGTACTTTGTAATTATCGCGCAATCGTTACGAATAGCTAGTGCAATGTAAGTCAATGGGAAACGCGAGTAATTTTCTGCTGGACCCTAAAAAAGGGGTCTGGGGCTTGAGCAAAAGGCTGAAATGGGTGGGAAAGTGATGAAACAAAATGGGAAGAGCCTAGACAATATGCCTGCATGCATGGACTCACATATTTTTTGTGGAATTAGCTTTGTCGCAGGATTATACCACTGCTACAGATACACAAAAACAACTACCAAACCAAACCTACCCCAATTTAACAGGCCAAAAAGGTTTACAAACTGTTTTTCATGCATAATCACTAGTATACAAGGCTAAATAAACAGATAAACAAAACAATATTGCTTTTAGTGTTTCTTCACACTACTGTTGTGGCTTTTTTAGCCTTTTACAATTGGAAGGGCCCTTACTCATACATTTTGTCATATATCATTTTTAGTTAACTATTTCCCAGCACTTTACAAGGCCAGCTACGATGTACCAGCAGTTATGTTGATCTTTGACCTCAAAGGCCTCCGGTGGTCCTTTAACACACGTTTTGGAGGGACTGCTCTTGATTCGACATTTGGGAGGTCCCTCCCTCATTGACACTTTGATAGTGGAATACATATTCTATAGCACTTTACAATGTGTCAATTGTAGCATTGGGCAAAACTCTCCTCCTCCACCTCAACCTCCATGACAATTGCGGCCCAAAATTCAAATGTTCAGAGGGCCTTTAGAAGGCAGGAAACCTGATATTGCTGAGGTCCCAGAGATAGCCCTGTAATGTACATTTTGGAGGGACTGCTCTTACTTGGACATTTGGGCGGTCCCTCCCTCATTGACACTGTGATAGCGAATATGTATTCCATAGCACTTTACAATGTGCCCATTGTAGCATTGGGAAAAACCCTCCTCCTCCACCTCCATGACATTTGCAGCCCTATATTCCAATGTTCAGAGGGCCTGCAGTAGGCTGTAAACCTGAGATTGCTGAGAGCCCAGAGATGGCCCTGTAATGTACGTTTTGGAGTGACCACTCTTACTTAGACATTTGGGAGGGCCCTCCCTCTTAGACACTGTGATAGTGGAATACATATTCCATAGCACTTTACAATGTGCCCATTTTAACATTGGGAAAAACCCTCCTCCTTCTCCTCCTTCTGTTCCATCTCCATGACATTTTGCGACCCTACAATCAAATATTCAGAGGGCCTGCAGTAGGCAGGAAACCTGAGATTGCTGAGGGCTTAGAAGGGGACCTCTAATGTACGTTTTGGCGGGCAGCTTCTTACTTGAACATTTGGGCGGTCCCTCCCTCATTGACACTGTGATAGTGGAATACATATTCCATGGCACTTTACAATGTCCCTATTTTAGCATTGGGCAAAACCCTCCTCCTTCTCTTCCAACTCCATGAATTTTGCAGCCCTACATTCAAATATTCAGAGGGCCAGCAGTAGGCAGGAAGCCTGAGTTTGCTGAGAGCCCAGAGATGGCCCTTTACCGTACGTTTTGGAGTGACCACTCTTACTTGGACATTTGGGCATTTGGGCGGTCCCTCCATACATGTTCCATACCACTTTGCAATATGCCCATTGCAGCATTGTGCAAAACCCTCTTCCTCCTCCTCCACCTCTGTCAGGAAAATATGATTTCTTGTCATTGTTTTTAAATGTCTGAAAAGACAGCCAGAGATTTTTCTTTTTACTTCTCCATCCCTTGTTCATTCGTAAGGAAGAGACATAGATCTCCGCTTTGCTTCCTCCCAGTCAAAATTTTTACAACTAGCCATAAAACTCTGGGCTGAGCAGAATTCAGCTAGTCTAATCTGGTTTTGTCCCTGTGAAATCCCTTTGTCTTAACTTACAGTCTTTTAACATGAAATTTCATAAGACCCGTTCATGACACAAATTTATAAATCATATTTTTGGGATGTTTACCTTTTTTCAGTTATGATTGTATATCTTTTATTTCGGGGAAACTATTAGAAACCTGGAAAATGGGTTCTGGCCTTCTGAACATCATAGCTATATAATATTTGATATCAATCTTCGTGTAAATTTCCGAGGGAAAACATGATGTTCATGGTTTTGACGTGGCAGTGACCTAACCAAAGATATGAAGGAGGTCTTTGGAGAATTGTGAAAGAGGTGAACCAGCCCACCAAGGAGGTGAACACAAGTTGGAGTTCCTGGATTTTATGCCCCATTACATAAAACCAGAGCGTCCATTTTGGCTTGATACCATGCTGGGACATCAGACGCAGCACCACCTTCGCTGCGTGGAGGAATCATACAACATTTCTGGGAAGCCGTCCCCCCACTGAATCTGGGATCGTCACCGCGTGGTGCAGGTTTTGCAATTTCTCAATTATTCCCTTTTATTTTAATAACTGTTTTATGCATGTATGTAAATTGTCTCTCTTGTAATATCTTGTATATCTTTTGTAAAGGCTGCCAACTTTCTGGAGTAAAACTTTAGAAATTTACTTTGTTTTGTTCTTGTTCTATGATGAGCTGACACACATCCCGCTTTTCATGTTACCTGACAGGTTACCGATCCACCTGAAAGAATGAAAGAGAAGGTATATCAGCATAATTTTTATATGTGTGGGCCTGAGGGTGACTGGATTAAGGTATATATACATTCCTGGCAGGAATTGGTGATATATACATCCCATCACCTCAAGTGCCGCAGTAGACGACATAATGTAGAGCAGTTGGGCTCCTTTTCTTATCCTCTGGCAATACCGGTTTTGGCCAGTAGGATAAGGGGGCACCAGAAAGCTGCAGGTCCTGACAAAGTTTTCATTACAACCGCCATGTAATTAAGCGGCCCTACATTCAAATGTAGAAACCTGAGTTTAGTGAGAGACCTCCTGTGGCCCTGTAACATACATTTGGAAGTGCCCTTCTGTAGAAATTTTGGAGATCCCTCTTGTGTACATTTCAGAGTGCTCTCACATATGCACATTGTAGCACCCTCACTCTATTACTTAACTTATTAAAGGTCAGAGACTACATGAGAAAAGGGCAAGAGACATTGAGTAATAGAAGGTAATAGTGAGTGTGGCCTGTGATCCTCAGGTTTGGCTGAACTCTGTGAACTGGAAAAATAAAGCTGCACAACTCAACTGGATGATGCAGCTCAAATATATCTCTTGTGCAAGCCAATGGATAAAGGATATATGGTGCCCCCCTCCTGAATGGGTTGGAGAAGCTTCTCCAAATGGCTGAGATTGTGATTAACAATATTCCCCAGATTATACAGTAAGAGAAGACTTCTTGATACTGTATTACTCGGTCCACTGCAGAGTGTGCATCATATTTCCAAAAATCACTCCTGCGTGTCATAGGTGCAGGAAGATACCATCACAGGGGCTTCCTTGACAAACATGATGTCGGATGTACTACTGTAGTAGTTGTGGTCCTCAATTCAAGTTTTCAGAGGGCCATCAGTCAGTCATCAACAGTCACTTAAAATATCTATTGAATATATATCCCCTATCTCAATCACAATTTTGCACAAGTCAGGTATGTTTTAATGTGAAATAGGGTGAGTGACATTAGATTTCTATTGAATATGTATCCCTTACCTCAATCCCAATGTGGCACAACTGAGGCATGTTTTTCTCCCAAATAGGGTGAGTGACAGTAGATTTCTATTGAATGCGTATCCCCTATTTCAATTCCAATGTGGCCCAAATTATGGCAAGGTCCTCCAATGGCAAATGTTTGTTAGCACCACTCTAAATTCCATATTTGTCAATGGATTTGTAAAAATTAGACCTATGGGCTGAGTGAAGGTTGACTCAGGAAGACACCATCCCAAGGGTCTCCAATCACAAATAGTAGGTAGGTTGGAGTAGGAATACTATCCTAATTTGTGCATTGCAGAATGTTAATAGGGTTTCCAAAAATTAGTCCTGTGGGCTGAGTGAACATTGGCGCAGGAAGACACCATCCCAATGTGCTGCTGCACAGGTCTCAGCTTGGCAGTGATGGGGAGGGTAAAGCGGCGGAGGATTAGAAGCAGGAGGATGGGAGAGAGGACCTGGAATATGAAGAGGTGGAAACCCTGACAGGAGTTGGGCCCGCTATTCTTGGCATGTATAGGATTTGCGATGTTCCACTTTGCGCCTTTATCCCACCCTCCACTAGGTTTGCCATGACAGAAATGTATTGTCCCTGTCAACAACAACTTGTCTATGTGTCTGTTGTTAGGTGGACCTTCCTTGTTACGGCGTTGGTGAGAGCATGGTTCAGATTGTTTAACACATGCTTGTGTAATGCAGGGACGGCACACCAGGCAAAATAGTGGCGGCTGGAAACACTGTATCATGGGGCAGCCACGGCCACGAGACCATGGAAAGACAGTGTGTCCACAAGCCTAATTGGCAACATTGGCACAGCTAGCAATTTGGCAATGCGGGAGTTTAGTATTTGTGCCTGTGGGTGTGTGGCTGGGTATTTACGCTTTCTTTGCAAGGTATCAGGCACTTACAATTTAATGCTTTGCTGGGACAAGGAAGTGGATGTGTTTGATGTTTGTTGTAAGTGAGCAACTGCAGCTTGTGGGCAGGAGGTATGAGCATGAGCTTCCTGAACTGCGGATTTGGAAGGATGTAACCCAGGAGACATGGCAGTGGTTTGACCCCCAGATGCAGATTTGGTACCCTACTGTTCCGCCCACTTACTGAGGTGCTTGACTGCCATGTGAATTTGCATACTGGTGGTGCTGTGGTTGCTTTTTCCCTAGCCTCTGCTCAACTTGGTATGGCAGATGCTATAGACTACAAAGTTTTTCTCTGAAGGACTTTTAAAAAAAAATTTCCACACAGGGCTGTCCTGACTTGGCCCACAGCAGGGGTGATCTTGGGAACACTTGACTCAATTGTCACTCTGGCAAACCACGATGACACTTTGGTGCCTGTGTGGGTGCTACATATCCTTCTTCCTCTGTGTTGCTGTCATGGATATGTGTGCCAATGGTCCAGGTCAGGTCAGTGGACTCATCATCGAACACCTCGTCTTCCATCCAATCCTCCTTCTCAGTTGACATTGTAGGCTGACCTGATGGCAACCGTGTCTCATCATCATCAGCCTCCAACTCTGGAGACAGTAAATGATGTTCCTTCAAGTGCCTTTCTTCTGGCAATAGGTCCTCAAATACTTGAGCATCAAGGCACGACACCTCCTCGCATCCCTCTTCGATGATGCACGGTGATAGGCCAGAGCCAACCAAATGATACGAATCAAATAGATCCTCTGAGTGGGCAAGCTTGTGGTCATATGTCTCCTGTGACTGATAATGGCTGGAGGAAGAAGAACCAGCTTCATGATTGGATGGGCCAGCCTTCTGAGTATTGACATTAGGCATTGTGGTTCTTGAAGATTTATTGCTGCTTGGCAATTGCGTAAAGGCTTTGTTTGCTATCCAAGACAGAATCTGCTCTTGGTTTTCTGGCTTCAACGTATGCTTACATTCCAGACTGGGAAATTTTTCCAGGAACAGAATGGATGCATGCTTCTTCATCTGAGCTGACACAGACTCAGTGCTTTCTTGCACACCACTGACACCACCACGTCCATGTCCCTGTCCCTTACCAACATCCTTTTTGGGGATTTTGGGTTTTGTTGACAGATTTTTGTGTGATTGGCACAAGCCAACCTAGATGTTACAGCTAAAATAGTGGATTAAATGGCATCCTGCGAGGTTATTAGCAGGCAGTAGCAAGTTTTGGATTACTGCTGCTTTAAATTGGGCAAACTGCCTTTTTTAATGTTAAAATGTTTAAATATTGACAGAAGCACCAGCGGATTAAATGCATTGCTGTGAGGATAGTAGCAAGCAATAGCAAGTTTTGATGTACTGCTGCTTTGTGTTGACCTTGCTGGACCCTTACCCTGCTCCAGTCACTCGCCCTCCCTGTAGTCTAACTGTACTGTGTCTCTTCAACTCTCAAAACAGTTATTGTTTTGTTAGTATTACGCAGCTGATGAACCAATCCTTTAAACTCCCTTTTCTCCAATATCTCTGCCTTGCTATTCTACATTGTCACTGAAGTACACTTGAGGTAGCCCGCAAAAGGGCTTTTGTGCTTTTAAGAGGCCTAACACTCTCCCTAGCAGCTGAGACATCTGTCCCTATGCTTCTCCATTGCAGGCTCTGCATGCAATGCGGGTAAATGGCAGCTGCAGGGCTTAAATAGACCCTGTGAGTCATCCACAATGCTGGGCAGCCAGCCAATCACTGTAGTGCCACAACCATGCAACAACCATGTCTGCAGCATTACTGTGATTGGTTAAGAAGCCCAGCATGATTAGTGGCTTGAAACTGAGGTGTCAAAACTGCAGGGCGAGACATCCGAATATATCGAGGCAAGTACACAAAAACTTGCTGACTAAGGAAAAATGCGAATACCGTACTATTTGTGCGAATAGTGAATAGTGACGAATACGCTCATCACAAGTTAATGGCCATTGTTACAAAATTTAAATTGTTTTCACTTCATTATCACTTTAGCTTCCCTCATTACTTTTGTGATCCATCATGCTTGAAAAAGCATTGTTCATCAGCAAATTGCTCCTAGATCATTAAGAGTAGTTGCTCTTGAAAGATGTTTGGATACTATATTTTATTCATAAGTATTCACTGATCTCAGGGAGACCAGTCCAAGAAAACACTGCGGGCAGCTGGCTAAAGCGCTAAAACACAGTGAATTCCTAGGCACATTGCCCCCTGGGAAATATGAATATGCAAATAGAGTCTGTGGAGCCTCGGTTAGGAGTCTCAAACACAGGACTAGCCATATATCCCAGCAGGGAAGGACCCAGCCAAGGGGTGGCTCCTTGCGGAGAACACCATAACCACCATGTTAAGTGGTCCTTTTAGTCAATATCCAACTCTTTTACAAGTTTACAGATATGACAAGGGAATACCAAGGCCAGGTATCCATCCACATATAGCTGTTTCGGGGTGTTGCCCCTCATCAGTGTGGAGTAGGATTCTGGCTAGGTGGGAGCAAGGCCTAGTAGACCAAGATTGCAAAGTATTCACTGATCTCAGGGAGACCAGTCCAAGAAAACACTGCGGGCAGCTGGCTAAAGCGCTCAAACACAGTGAATTCCTAGGCACATTGCCCCCTGGGAAATATGAATATGCAAATAGAGTCTGTGGAGCCTCGGTTAGGAGTCTCAAACGCAGGACTAGCCATATATCCCTCCAGGGAACGACCCAGCCAAGGGGTATTTTATTCATGGCAGTGTTCATAAGCTAAATTGGGAGCCCACTCCATTGGTTGAAAAGCAACCCAACACATGAATGGTCTTAGGATTTTTTAATATTGATAGGAGACAGGAATCACGGCAGCGCAAACTTTATTTTCTCTGGACAATCATTCTTCCAGATGTTTCAGACAGTCAGAAGGGGGCTTCTTCACAGAAATTAAATTGATGTACAGGAGTTGGACTGCAGGAGACTGGGACATAGGTTATTGATGTCCCTACCAGATGTCTGATGTCTATCAATCTCCTGCAGTACTGCTGTGAATAGCCAACCGAGGGCAGAGCAAGTCTTGTCTGTTTTTTGGCTATGATCCCCAGCCAAATCTTTAAAGTATATTTTTGAGTACTTCCAGTATTTTACAGAAATATATACAGTGTCTGGCTACAATGGTGCAACAAGAATCTGATTCATTCAATATTTTTCCTTCTTTACAACAAATATAATTTATAAAAAAAATGTGGATTAATTTATGAGGCTGTGGCCATAATCCTTAAGAAAAATCCGCCTTTCTGTAATGGAAATGACACCATGAAAACACCTACTATGGTTTGCCTTCAAGAAATATCATTTTGTGTTTCTGGCTCATCACACAGAACATTGTTTTTTAAAAGTCCAGTACTTTATTTTTGGAATTTTATAAAACAGGTGTTAGAATACCCTATCATGCAGAATTCTACTAGATATATATTTAATTTATGTGTATAAACTCTTTCTATGTTGTATTTATGAGTATTGTCAATGTTCCACAAATAATAAACCTTCAACTTCATTAGATATCATAAACTGTTCTGGATCCTGTATGTATTGTTGTTCTCAGTGTCAAACTAACAGTTATGAATAAAATATCAGATTTCTGGGTCATGTTCTCATTATAAATTAATTAAAAGTAAGATTCTGATTTGGCGTGAAGCCCAGTTTGCCATACAGAACAGGGAAACAGCTGAACTATTTTTTCATCCAAGTTACTTGTCTGGGATACGGAATAAGGAAAAATATGGCAACTTAATACTTATTTTATTAGTGTAGCTTCAACAATTAAGGATTAATTACCATGCAGAGAGCACATATGCATGAAAGCTGGAAAATTTAGTTTTTGTGCATAAATATATTATTAACCCCTTCCCGACATAGGACGTTGTGCAACGTCCTGTGTTTCTGCCCGTTCCCGACACAGGACGTTGCACAACGTCCTGGCAGATTTGAGCTCCTGCACCCCCTGTGAGCCGGGTCGCTCAGGTGTCACAGATGCTGCTGCTCTGTGACAACCTGCAGATGACCCCACAGGGGGTGGATTAACCCCCCCGTGCCCAGGACCCCTCCGATCGGCAGTTTAAAAGTGAAACTGCCGATCGGAGGGAATCACAGGGATTCACCCCTCCAGATCTGATTGGAGCTCTCCAATCAGATCTGGAGGGGCGGATCGGCAAGTGCCTACCCCTCCTCAGCCCCCTCCAGCTCCAGGACTCTCCAGGACTGTCCAGGGCCCCCCCGCCGTCCCCCCCAACCGCCCGCCCCCCTCTATTACAATGTATGTGCCGGCGGGCTGCACCCGCGTGCGCCCGCCAGCAACACTGCCTGGTCCCCTGCTCCACTGCTCCCCCCAGGCTGCCCCCACCTCCGGGCCCTGTGCCTGGCCCCCCCCTCACCTCCTGCGGCGGGCTGCACACTTCCGTGCACCCGCCGCTGCTGCCGCCGCCGCCGCTGCCGCTGCTGCAGTCCTCCTTCTCTGCCCGGTCTGTGGCCCCGCCTCCTCTCCCGGCCTCCTCCTGCTCATCGGTGGAACGAGGGAGGTAAGTATGTATGTGTATGTATGCATGTATGTGTATGTATGCATGTATGTGTATGTATGCATGCATGTGTATGTATGCATGCATGTGTATGTATGCATGCATGTGTGTGTATGCATGCATGTGTATGTATGCATGCATGTGTGTATGCATGCATGTGTGTGTATGCATGTGTGTGTATGCATGCATGTGTGTGTATGCATGCATGTGTGTGTATGTATGCATGCATGTGTATGTATGCATGCATGTGTGTGTATGCATGCATGTGTGTGTATGCATGCATGTGTATGTATGCATGCATGTGTATGTATGCATGCATGCATGCATGTATGTGTATGTATGTATATCTATGTATGTATGTATGTGTATGTATCCATGTATGTATGTATGTGTATGTATGTGTGTATGTATGTATGTATGTATGTGTATGTTTGTATCTATGTATGTGTATGTATGTATGTATGTGTATGTATCTATGTATGTATGTATGTATGAATGAATGAATGAATTGATGGTGGGTGAATGGATAGGGGGTGCATGCGTGGACGTGAGCGTACATGAGCGTGCGTGGACGTGAGTGTGCGTAGACGTGTGCGTGCGTAGACGTGTGCGTGTGTGGACATGTGTGTGGACGTGTGCGTGCATAGATGTGTGTGTGCATAGACGTGTGCGTGCGTGGATGTGTGCATAGATGGATGTGTGCGTAGACGTGTGCGTGTGTGGACATGTGTGTGGACGTGTGCGTGCATAGATGTGTGTGTGCATAGACGTGTGCGTGCGTGGATGATGGGTGCATAGGTGGATGGATGGGTGCAACAAGGGATCAAGTGTCCTCTTGTTGTAGTCTCTGGGATCATAGTCATGGTGCACTGTATGACAGATCATTGTCATACAGTGCACCATAACTCTGACCCCAGAGACTGTAAGAAGAGGACACTTCATCCCTTGCTGCAGTCTCTGGATTGACCAGAGGCGATCGAGCGTCGTGGGACCTTCGTTGTGGACTACGTCGGAGGCGATCGTGCGTCATGGGACCTTCGTTGTGGACTACGTCATAGGCGATCGAGCGTCGTGGGACCTTCGTTGTGGACTACGTCGGATCTTTATAATAAAGATGGAGTCCGAATTTTGTTTGTGTTTTTTTTTTCAAATAAAAAGATTTTTCTCTGTGTGTATTTTCTGACTATTTACCAGAGATTCCTAATGGCGGGTCTAACATTGGCCCTATATTATGAATCTCGGGCTTAGTGCCAGCTGACAATAAAAAGCTGGCATTAAGCCCTTTATTACCCAGTTTGCCACCGGCACCAGGGCAGCTGGAAGAGTCTGGGTACAGCGCCAGAAAATGGCGCTTCAATGAATGCGCCATTTTCTGGGGCGGCTGCGGGCTGCAATTCGCAGCATGGGGGGCCCAGAACGCTTGGGCCTCCATGCTGCGGATTCCAGCCCCCAGCTGCCTAGTTGTACCTGGCTGGACCAAAAATATGGCGGAGCCCCATGTCATTTTTTTTTCTAAAATTAGTTCTAGAAGAAAAAAAAGGGCTTTGCTGTATTTTTGGTGGCCAGCCAGGTACAACAAGGCAGCTGGGGGTTGGTGGCAATCCGTAGCTGCCAAGTTGTACCTGGCTGGACCAAAAATATGGCGGAGCCCCACGCCATTTTTTTTCTAGAATTAGTCCTAGAAAAAAAATAAAAATGGGCTTTGCTGTATTTTTGGTTGCCAGCCAGGTACAATGAGGCAGCTGGGGGTTGCTGGCAGTCCGTAGCTGCCAAGTTGTACCTGGCTGGACCAAAAATATGGCGGAGCCCTACGCCATTTTTTTTCTAAAATTAGTCCTAGAAAAAAAAAGCTTCGCTGTATTTAGATGCATAGTGAACACTTTGAACCCCCAGGTGCTTCACAAATTGATCCGTAAAAATGAAAAAAGAAAATTTGTGTGAAAACAAATGTACTTTTTCCTTACGGATCAATTTGTGAAGCACCTGGGGGATCAAAGTGCTCACTATGCATCTAGATGCATTCCTTGGGGGGTCTAGTTTCCAAAATGGGGTCATTTGTGGGGGAGCTCCAATGTTTGGGCACACAGGGGCTCTCCATACACGACATGGTGTCCGCTAATGATTCCAATAGTTAGCGGACACAATGTCGCGTATGGAGAGCCCCTGTGTGCCTAAACATTGGAGCTCCCCTACAAGTGACCCCATTTTGGAAACTAGACCCCCCAAGGAACATATCTAGATGCATAGTGAGCACTTTGAACCCCCAGGTGCTTCACAAATTGATCCGTAAAAATGAAAAAAGAAAATTTGTGTGAAAACAAATGTACTTTTTCCTTCTTACGGATCAATTTGTGAAGCACCTGGGGGATCATAGTGCTCACTATGCATCTAGATGCATTCCTTGGGGGGTCTAGTTTCCAAAATGGGGTCATTTGTGGGGGAGCTTTAATGTTTGGGCACACAGGGGCTCTCCATACACGACATGGTGTCCGCTAATGATTCCAATAGTTAGCGGACACCATGTCGCGTATGGAGAGCCCCTGTGTGCCTAAACATTGGAGCTCCCCTACAAGTGACCCCATTTTGGAAACTAGACCCCCCAAGGAACATATCTAGATGCATAGTGAGCACTTTGAACCCCCAGGTGCTTCACAAATTGATCCGTAAAATGAAAAAAGAAAATTTGTGTGAAAACAAATGTACTTTTTCCTTCTTACGGATCAATTTGTGAAGCACCTGGGGGTTCAAAGTGCTCACTATGCATCTAGATACATACCTTGGGGGGTCTAGTTTCCAAAATGAGGTCACTTGTGGGGTAGCTCAAATGTTTGGGTACACATGGGCTCTCCATACGCGACATGGTGTCCGCTAACAATTCCAATAGTTAGCGGACACCATGTCGCGTATGGAGAGCCCCTGTGTGCCTAAACATTGGAGCTCCCCCACAAGTGACCCCATTTTGGAAACTAGACCTCCCAGGGAACGTATCTAGATTAGTTGTGAACATTTTGAACCCCCAGGTGCTTCACAAATTCATCTGTAAAATTGAATAAGTACTTTTTTTCCACAAAAAAATTCTTTTTTTATTTTTACAGATTATTTTGTGAAGCTCCGGGGTGTTCAAAATGCTCACCACCCATCTAGCTAAGTTCCCTGGGGGGTCTAGTTTCCAAAATGGGGTCACTTGTGGGGAGCTACAATGTTTAGGCACACAGGGGCTCTCCAAACGCGACATGGTGTCCGCTAACAATTGGAGCTAATTTTTCAGTCAAATTGTTAGCGGACACTATGTCGCGTTTGGAGAGCCCCTGTGTGCCTAAACATTGGAGCTCCCTCACAAGTGACCCCATTTTGGAAACTAGAGCCCCCAGGGAACTTATATAGATGTGTGGTGAGCATTTTGAACCCCCAGGTGCTTCACAAATTCATCCGTAAAAATGAAAAAGTACTTTTTTTTCCATAAACATTTTCTTTTTTTCATTTTTACAGATTAATTTGTGAAGCACTAGGGTATTCAAAATGCTCACCACCCATCTAGATAAGTTCCCTGGGGGTCTAGTTTCCAAAATGGGGTCACTTGTGGGGAGCTCCAATGTTTAGGCACACAGGGGCTCTCCAAATGCAACATGGTGTCCGAAAACAATTTGACTAAAAAATCAGCTCAAATTGTTAGCGGACACCATGTCGCGTTTGGAGAGCCCCTGTGTGCCTACACATTGGAGCTCCCCCACAAGTGACCCCATTTTGGAAATTAGACCCCCCAGGGAATTTATCTAGATGGGTGGTGAGCATTTTGAACCCCCAGGTGCTTCACAAATTCATCCGTAAAAATGAAAAAGTACTTTTTTTTCTACAAAATGTTTTTTTTTCATTATAAAAGATTAATTTGTGAAGCACTGGGGTATTCAAAATGCTCACCACCCTTCTAGATAAGTTCCCTGGGGGTCTAGTTTCCAAAATGGGGTCACTTGTGGGGGAGCTCCAATGTTTAGGCACACAGGGGCTCTCCAAATGCAACATGGTGTCCGCTAACAATTTGACTGAAAAATCAGCTCAAATTGTTAGCGGACACCATGTCGCGTTTGGAGAGCCCCTGTGTGCCTACACATTGGAGCTCCCCCACAAGTGACCCCATTTTGGAAACTAGACCCCCCAGGGAATTTATCTAGATGGGTGGTGAGCATTTTGAACCCCCAGGTGCTTCACAAATTCATCCGTAAAAATGAAAAAGTACTTTTTTTTCTACAAAATTTTTTTTTTTCATTATAAAAGATTAATTTGTGAAGCACTGGGGTATTCAAAATGCTCACCACCCATCTAGATAAGTTCCCTGGGGGGTCTAGTTTCCAAAATGGGGTCACTTGTGGGGGAGCTCCAATGTTTAGGCACACAGGGGCTCTCCAAATGCAACATGGTGTCCGCTAACAATTTGACTGAAAAATCAGCTCAAATTGTTAGCGGACACCATGTCGCGTTTGGAGAGCCCCTGTGTGCCTACACATTGGAGCTCCCCCACAAGTGACCCCATTTTGGAAACTAGACCCCCCAGGGAATTTATCTAGATGGGTGGTGAGCATTTTGAACCCCCAGGTGCTTCACAAATTCATCCGTAAAAATGAAAAAGTACTTTTTTTTCTACAAAAATTTTCTTTTAGCCTAAACTTTTTCATTTTCACATGGGGAACAGGATAAAATGGATGCTAAAAATTGTTGGGCAATTTCTCCTGAGTACACCGATACCTCATATGTGGTCATAAACCACTGTTTGGGCACACAGCAGGGCTCAGAAGGGAAGGAGCGCCATTTGACTTTTTGAACGGAAAATTAGCTCCAAAAGTCAAATTGCCCTCCCTCCCTTCTGAGCCCTGCCCTGCGCCCAAACAGTGGTTTATGACCACATATGAGATATCGATGTACTCAGCAGAAATTGCCCAACAATTTTTAGGATCCATTTTATCCTGTTGCCCATGTGAAAATGAAAGAATTGAGGCTAAAAGAACATTTTTGTTGGAAAAATTAAAATGACCATTTTTTCCTTCCACTTTGCTTTAGTTCCCGTGAAGCACCTGAAGGGTTAATAATCTTCTTGAATGTAGTTTTGAGTAGCTTGAGGGGTGCAGTTTTTGAAATGGTGTCACTTTTGGGTGTTTTCTGTCATGTAAACCCCTCAAAGGGACTTCAAATGTGATGTGGTCACAAAAAAAAATGGTTTTGTAAATTTTGCTGGAAAAATGAAAAATTGCTGATGAACTTTGAACCCTTATAACGTCCAAACAAAACATTTTTTTTTTCCCAAAATTGTGCTGATGTAAAGTAGACATGTGGGAAATGTTATTTATTAACTATTTTGTGGCACATACCTCTCTGGTTTAGCAGAATAAAAATTCATAATTTGAAAATTGCAAAATTTTCAAAAATTTTGCCAAATTTTTAATTTTTTCACCAATAATCGCAAAAATTATCGACCTAAATTTAATAGTAACATGAAGCCCAATATGTCACGAAAAAACAATCTCAGAATCGCTCGGATCCAATGAAGCGTTCCAGAGATATTACCCCATAAAGGGACACTGGTCAGAATTGACAAAAATGGCCTGGTCATTAGGGTCAAAATAGGCCCGGGGGTGAAGGGGTTAATATACAATATTAACAAACATACTCTCAAGTCTGTAAAAGTCCATAGGCTCAGCCAGTGAACAGACTTGGTACAGCCACTCCATTTGAGATTCCAGATTAACCCCACCCTCCAATCGTTAACAGCTGTACAGGATGCCAGTCTTTTTAAGGGGTCCCCTGGCTTGCTACCACATAACAATTGCAAACCAGGGAGCAAACCAGAGGCAGGAAGGGAAGTCAAGCATGTTCAAAGCCAAGAGGTCATGTCAGAGCAGGTACACCTAAGTCAAGCTGAGGTAAAAGAATAGAAATAATAAGAAAAAACAACAAAGTACAGTAGCTTTTACCAGGAAACCAGCAAAATTGCCTAGAAGTGGGAGTCAGAGCTTCATGAGCTTAAATAGCTGACTGACAGGGCTCTCAGAAAGTAGTAATCAAACCTTACCCTTAAACTAACCCCACAGCTCCCTTATAAAGCAGCTTCAAACATCCTAGGGAAAAATAGGACCAGAGCTGACTCATGTCGCAAGCAATAAAGTATCAACAATCCACAGCAAAACTAAGGAGGCATGAATCGATAAAGAAATTTGTAGGGGTGTGCCCAGTGACCCGCACATGAAGTCTTTGCCTCCCCTGAAGACATCACTGTAATGTGTACACACCAAAAGTTTGGACACCTTCTCATTCAAAGATTTTTCTGTATTTTCATGACTATGAAAATTGTAGATTCACACTGAAGGCATCAAAACTATGAATTAACACATGTGGAATTATATACTCAACAAAAAAGTGTGAAACAACTGAAAATATGTCTTATATTCTAGGTTCTTCAAAGTAGCCAACTTTTGTGTGAATCTACAATTTTCATAGTCATGAAAATACAGAAAGTCTTTCAATGAGAAGGTGTGTCCAAACGTTTGGTCTGTACTGTATGTGTTTCTTATAATATTTATAAGTGAGTGCATAGAATGTTGTAGTGTGTTAGGAAGTCACTAGAGGGCACTATACTTAGAATATTTATCCAGAAGAGTTAAGCCACCATGTAGGGGAGAGAAGAGTTAAGTGTAGTGAGCCCTGGGGGTTGACTTTCAAGACGTTAATGAGAAATACTTTCAGTTTGTTAACCAGTCTAGAAGAGAAGGAAGATGGAAAAAGACGCAGAGTACTGTTCCTTAGAAAGACAAGATCTAGCAGAACTGGCAGGAAAGGGGGACTCCCATGGCAGAGCAGTAATGAGGAGTACTGGTATCTGGCAGTACTACAATAAAAGAAACATTTATGAAGGTGGGACTAGCCTGTTTCAGGCATGCACTTGAAGAGGCAGCTGGCTAATGGTCAACCCCAAAAAATTTATTGAAGTGCCAGGTGGCATGATAATAGCATTCCAAATTTACATGTAGGCCCTAGTGGTAAAGAAGAACTAAAACACCTTTTGGGAATAATCCTAGTGTTCTGCACGAACTCCATGTGACTGCCTAATAGTAGAGTATTTAAAGTCATTAGCCTACTTCATCACTCTATAGCGGCCTCTCAACATGTCAGAAATTAACAGTGTTTGTATAACTGAAATATGGAAAGTAACACCATGCCCAAGGTGTGATTTCAACTCTGTAAAAAGTAAAGCGTTTAATGTTAACCCTTTGTGTGGTGGACTGTGTGAGCAACATGAGGGGCGTCTTGTACTCCCCTACAAACATTGGAGAACAACTCTGGCATAAAGGCTTCAGGTATGAAATCTCATGTCACTAATTAAGACAAGCAAGCTTTCTCTGAACACATTTGCCAATTTCAAAATTGTCATGAACATTGCAGATTGTGTTTGCGATCGGAAACCTGAGCAATTTACCCAAAAATAAACAAACGCGACTTTGCCCAGGAAAAGAGTTCAAAATGCAAAACTTTAAATCTTATTTTGGGGTTCAGCGCAATTGGTATGACTTACCATATATTGATTATTGATTCCAACTAGAACATCAGTCTTCGTCATTTGTTATACACATGTATAAAGTTCAAGAATACTGGTTCCAGATGCCATCCACTTCATTTATTCATGGTCTTATTCCTACTCCAGTATAGCTACTATTTGTGATTGGAGACCCTTGGGATAATGTCTTCCTGCGCCAACCTTCACTCATCCCATAGGGCTAATTTTTGGAAACCCTATGCACATTGTGCAGTGCACAAAGTAGGACAATATTCCTACTCCAGTCTAGCTACTATTTGTAAATGGAGACCTTTAGGATGTGTCTTCCTGCCCCAACCTTCACTCGGCCCACAGGGCTAATTTTTGGAAACCCTATGCACATTCTCCAGTGGACAAATCTGGAATATACAGTGATCCTAATTAATATTTGTCATTGGAGTTCCTTGTCACAAGTTGTGCCACATTGTGACTGAGACAGGGGATATGTATTCAATAGAAATCTATTATCACTCACCCTATTTGGCAATAAATCATGCCTCGCTTGTGCCACATTGTGACTGAGATAGGGAATACATATTCGATAGAAATTTCCACAAACTGTTGATGACCGACTGATGACCCTCTGAAAAATTGAATTGACAGTAGTTCATATCGGAGACAATGTTTGTCATGGAAGGCACTTGTCATGGTATCTTCCTGCACCTATGACACAGCCTGCAGGAGTCATTTTTGGAAATATGAATCACAAAAAACAATCAGAAAAACGTGCAAAAATACTCTGTTATGAAAAATAAAAATAGTAAAAGCAAGTGCTGCATAAAAAAGTGATAAAAAACAGGGTATTTAGTTGATACGTTTTTTGCAAAAAATGTATACGAAGCCGCTCTACCAAACGTCAAGGTAACCCGTATCAGAGCAGTCCCTATCTGTGTGTTCAAAAACCTGACCATGTGAATATGTACCTAACCTGTTTAGTTTGTTTCTTGTTTCTGCAAGATAAGGGAGCCGCCCACCACTCCCTTTGGGTCCTGCACATGAAAGCCGTCTTCTGCAGTCAGTCCGTGTCAGACACTGGACCTGTCTGGACCCGGCTCATGTAGGTACATATTCACATGGTCAGGTTTTTGAACACACAGATAGGGACTGCTCTGATACGGGTTACCTTGACGTTTGGTAGAGCGGCTTCGTATACATTTTTTGCAAAAAACGTATCAACTAAATACCCTGTTTTTTATCACTTTTTTATGCAGCACTTGCTTTTACTATTTTTATTTTTCATAACAGAGTATTTTTGCACGTTTTTCTGATTGTTTTTTGTGATTCAGTTTTTTGGTGGTGTGAACAGTGTCCTACAGATCTGTTCACTGTGTGCATGGCTCATTAGTGTCTGTTTATTTTTGGAAATATGATGCACATTATGCAGTGGACCAAGTAGTACAGTATCAAGAAGTCTTCTTTTCCTGTATAATCTGCAGAATATTGTCAATCACAATCTCTAAATCATTTGGAGAAGCTTCTCCAACCCAACCTGGAGAAGGGCACCATATATCCTCCTTTGTCCATTGACTTGCACAAGAGATATATTTGAGCTTGTCATCCAGTTAACTAATGAAGGAGAAGAGTTTTGCTCAACACTACAATGGGCACATTGTAAACTGCTATGGAATATGTATTCCCCTATCTGAGTCTCAATGTGGGAGGGACCGCCTAAATGTCGAAGTAAGAGCGGTCCCTCCAAAATGTATGTTACTGGACCACCTGAGGCCTACTGGTATGATGTACTTGTAAAGTACTGGGGTATAGCTAACTAAAAATGATGTATGACAAAATGTACGAGTCAGGGCCCTCCCAATTGTAAAAGGCAATAAAAAAGCTACAACAGTACGTCTGCACAAGCGCTAAAAGGGATATTTTTTTTGTTTCTCTGATTTATTTAGCCTTGTATACAAGTGATTATGCATGAGAAATTGTTTGTAAACCTTTTTGGCCTGTTAAGTGCGATTTAGGTTAGGTTTGGTAGTTGTTTTTGTGTATCTGTAACAGTGGTGTAATCCTGCAACAAAGCTATTCCCACAAACCATATGTGAGTCAAAAATGCAAGCAGGTATATTCTCTAGGCTCTTCCCATTCTGTTTCATCACTTTTCATCACTTTTCCACCCATTTGAGCCTGTTCCTCAAGCCACAGACCCCTTTTATAGGGTCCAACAGAAAATTACTCGGGTCTCCATTGACTTACATTGTATTCGCTATTCGGAACGAACACGTGATTATTAGAAAGTATTCTCATAACGAGTATAGTGATTACGAATATTACGGTACTCGCTCATCTCCAAGTGGGGCCCATTCGTTTCAAGTTATGTCACTGAACAGTGCTATGTTTTAAGTAACTGAGCTTTTTTGTACAACCTAAACATAGTACTGTTTTTCTTTTGAGATTACATGATTCGGTGCTTGATATTCCACACTTGTTTGTGATTAGTGCCACTGAGAAACCTGAAATAAAAAAGTAGGTTAGTTACCCATATACTTTCTGTAAATTACACAGTCTGTCTTTTGAAAAAAAAAAACAGAATCACTATGGATTCAGATATCATGAGTTTAGAGAAAATATTACAAGAAAGAACTGTTGTTATAGAGCAGGGATGGGGAACCTTTTGCTGTCGAGGGTCGTTTGGAAATTTTTACCATCCTTCAGGGGCCGCGAATAATTATCAACTTGAAAATTAATTTGGTTAAACTATCAACTCACCTTACTGTGGGGCTGGAGCTGCTTCTCTTTGGCGTGGCTGTGATGTTAGGTGATATTGATCATGTTGCTTTACAATTGTTTTTCCAGGTTTGCTAGGGCTATAGACATCAGAGTAGAGGCTGGGGGCATATACATCACTGGGGAGGCTGAGACTGGGGCATAGAAATAACTGTGGAGCTGGATTTAAAAGGCAGCCAGTCCGAAAAACGCGTCTACCAGCCCAAATACTGTGGTCACCAGGAATCTGCCGAGGTCGGCAGAAAGGGGCATCGAGGACCGCCTATGACCCTGGGGCCGAAGGTTCGCCACCCTGGTTACAGAGTTTCCTCCTTAAAAATTGCAGTGTATACATGAGCATCGGGGAAAATGAAGACAAGATAACAATTTAGAGCTGCGTAAATGTAATAAATAAGCAATGTTCTTTTCCTTTTTGAGGCAGTTACCTGGAAACATTGGATAATGGGAAATATTGTTCTGCCAAATCTGGCCTTATGTGTTTCAATGACCTTTAGGTATGAACAGAAGTGGATATATTCCATTGTATACAGAGCATCAATAAATACAATAAGACAATTCTGCAGCGCCCTTCATATTTGCAATATAACATTATTTTTAGAACATGAACATAAAGAACAGGATTTGTAATTGTTTGCTAAAGACATAATGACACTTCATTGACTTGTATAATGAAAGGATTGATAATATTGTAAACACATTCACAGCTCTGGAAAATTATAGATTTGAAGGATTTTTATTAAAAAGATTTATATGGTTTATTTGCACACATTGAGGTCCTCTTTACATAAATACTTCTGTGTATATATTTTGCTTAGACATTAGGTTACTAACCAGTATATACCGTAATATTCATTATTGTTGAAAAGTTATCACTTAATTATTATATTGATATTCAATAATCAATATATTTTCTTAGCTTAATTCATGTTGGTCATGTAAATCATGTATTAGCTTCATCCATTCTGATTTGGTAATGTTTGCCCCCTCCCCTCTGTGCCTTCTCCTATGGTCTCACTCTTTGCCCCCTCCCAAGGGCTCTATGTCTGCCTCCTTCCCTGTGCTCGCTCTATCCCCCCCCTGTGCTTGTTCCCTGCCTCCCTCTTCTGTGCTCACTGTCTGCACTCCCCCCTGTGCTCATTCTCTGTTCCCCCTGTCCTGTGGTTGATTTCTCAGTGCAGGGCTGAGTGCAGGGTTGAGTGTGTGTATGTTTGGTGAGTGCGGGGCTGAGTATGTGTGTGTGTGTGTGTGTATGGTGTGTGTATGGTGAGTGCAGAGCTGAGTGTTTGGTGAGTGCAGGGCTGAGTGTGTGTGCGTTGTGTGTGATGAGTGTGGGTTTTAGTGGTGAGTGCAGAGCTGAGTGTCCGTGTGTGTGTGTGGTGAGTGTGAGGCTGAGTGTGTGTGATGAATGCAGGGCTGAGTGCATGTGTGGTGATTGAGTGTTGGGCTGAATGTGTGAGTGTGTGTGGATGAGCATGGGGCTGAGTATGTATGTGTGTTTGTGGTGAGTGCGGGGCTGAGTGTATGTTTGTGTAGTGAGTGTGGGGTTAAGTGTGTGCGTAGTGAGTTTGGGGCTAAGTGTGTTTGTAGTGAGTGCAGGGCTCAATGTGTTTGTCTAGTGAATGTAGGGCTGAGTGTGTGTAGTGAGTGCAAGGCTCAGTGTGTGTATGTGTGTGGTGAGTGTGGGTGGTGAGTGTGGGGCTGTGTGTGTGTGTGTGTGTGTGTGTAGTGAGTGTGGATCTAAGCATGTGTGTGGTGAGTGCAGGGCTGAGTGTGTGTATGTGTTGTTAATGCAGGGCTGAGTGTGTGTATGGCCAGGGATACACTTGCATTTGCAATCCTGCTACTGGATCCTGTTTTTCATCCTGAAAACCTGATCAGGTACCTGACCCATAGACTCCAATGTTAACATTTGTTTGCCAAAGTAATCCGTCTACTGGATTCAGTTTTTGAGATGTCATCTTTTCATAGGGTCTTCAACTAGGGATGAGCGAGTATACTCGTTACTATTCAGTACTTGCCGAATAGTACGGTACTCGGGCTACTCGTTACTCTGCAAGTTTCCTTGTGATTACTTGCTAGGAGTAACAAGTCCAATGTAAGTCAATGGGAAATGTGAGTACTAAGTTTGCTGGACCCTATAAAGGGGTCTGGGGGCTGAGGAAAAAGGATGAAATGGGTGAATGATTCTTTAAAAGCCAGCTGTAAAAAGCCACTGGCTTTTAAACAATCAGTAAGCCCATCCTCCACTTTCCCGCAACCTCCCATCCTGATACTCCGCTCCTCCCCGCTGCCTCCCATCCCGATCCTAAGTTAGGACTGGGTGAGGAGTGCAGCACTAGTGAGCAAGGAGCGCAGGACCCAGGTGGGGAAGCCAGCAGTGAGGAGACTTCACCGCCGGCTTTTCCTGTCAGTACTGCGCTCCATGATCCCTGATGTACACTCCCCATTCCATGGTGTTTCGCTCTCTGCCCGGTCCTAACTTAGGATCCGGCGGGGAGGGGGCATCAGGGAGCGGGGAGCGCAGCACCGAATGGAAAAGCCGGTGGTGAAGTATTCTCACTGTCGGCTTTCCCGCCGGTAATTTCAAATTACCTGCTGAGGTATCAGCTGATATTGATCAGCTGTTCATTTGAAGTAGCCGCAGTGCCCTCAGAGGGTTCATGTGAGTTCATGCTTGACTGGATGAACTCACATGAACTTTCCCATGGCAGCACAGCGAGAGGTTTTCTACCAGAGATGTAGCTGAGCTAAAGAAGAAGACTCCATTGCACTACGTGGGACGGAAGAGGAATATTTTAATAAAGATGCAGTCTCTAAGTGTATTTTTTGCTTTGTTTCTAATACAAAAATTTTTTCTCTGTGTTGCATTTTTTTTAACACTTTACTAGAAATTCAAGGGGGTCAAGTCTAATATTGGCGTGACCCCATGAATTTCGGGCTTAGGGTCAGCTGATAATAAAGCTGGCCCTAACCCCTTTATTACCCAGTGAGCCACGGCACCAGGGCCCTGGATGAGTTGGGTAGGAGCGAATTGGCGGGGAGCGAAGCACAAGGGAACGGGGAGTGTACATCAGGGAGTGGGGAGCGCAGCACCGACAGCGAAAGCCAGCGGTGAAGTCTTCTCACTGCTGGCTTCCCCACCCGGGTCCTGCGCTCCCTGCTCACTAGTGCTACACTCCCTGCCCGGTCCTAACTTAGTATCGGGATGGGAGGCAGCAGGAGGAGCGGAGGATCAGGATGGGAGGCTGCGGGAAAGTGGAGGATGCGCTGACTGATTGTTTTAAAAGACGGTGGCTTTTTACCACCGGCTTTTAAACAATCATGCACCCATTTCAGCCTTTTCTTCAGCCACCCAGACCCCATTATAGTATCCAGCAGAGTTAGTACTTGCATTTCCAGTGACTTACATTGGACTTGCTACTTGTAACGAGTACCCGAGTATGGGGACCTACTTGTTATTAGTATAGCGAGTCCGATTATTTCACTACTCGTTCATCCCTATCTACAATGGTTTTTGGCAAATGATCAAAACCTGATCCTTTTTTTTACATGGGACCCTATGGGAAACGAATCAGGTACCAGATGGCACAAATAGGTACCATCAGGTTCCAGATCAGGTACCTGATCCAGTAAAAATGCCTCAAAAATGGCAAGGGGAAAAACTGGATCCAGTAATACATCCAGTTACTGGATGCAGGCTCCCAAGTGTGGCCCTAGCCTATGTGTAGTGAGTGTGGGGCTGAGTATATGTATATGTAGTGAGTGTGGAGCTGAGTGTGTGTCTGGCTGTGGTGAGAGCAGGGCTAAGTGTGTGTGATGAGTGCAGGGCTGAGTGTGTGTATGTGTAGTGAGTGCAGGGCTGAGTGTGTGTGTATGTGTGGTGAGTGCGGGGCTGAGTGTCTGTGTATGGCTGAGTGTGGTGACCATGGTGTAGGGTAAGTAGGCTGCAGTACCTGGCTGCTGCACTCAGTGCTCCCCTAACCTGTTATGCTTAAGGACATGAGGTGACATAACAATCATGTGACCTGGCTCCCGCCCATGATTGTGATGTCACAACAAGTCCTGTAGGTAATTTTAAGATTATCAGTCGCACCAGGCATGGGGGCTGTAGACTGCTAGGAGCAGCCAAGGAGGAGTGGGCTGCGATTGGAGGCAGAGGTGGGTGTAGTGTGTTTGTCGGGCAGCGAAGGTTGGAGCAGCAGAGGTGTCGGCCGGGAGTGCGGCGATTGCCATATTAATAGACCCATCACTTGGTGTCCCAATATGATGGTCGGGGTACGTCAGGCCCACGTGGTGGATTGTGGGATCTGGAGACGTCCAGACGGAAGTAAGTGGTGGACAACATAAGGCAATTGTATATAGAGATACACACTGCAAACAGATTGTGACCAGTGATAGGGTGAGTCTGGAGACCCCAACAATTTCTCAAAACACCGCTCTGAAGTGCACTTCTCTTGTAAGCAACCCACGGAATTGAACAGTGCATGTGGTCTATAGTAAATCTATGGTTTGTGTGCACTGCTTACAAGAGCAGCAAACTTCGAAGTGGTGTTTTGAGCAATTGCTGGGGGACTCAGGACCCAGACTCTCACTGCTGACAATGTATTTGCAATGCAATGCAGTGCACAATTTTTCTTCTTTTAAATGATTTGTGTCACGAAACATCATAAGTTTTACATCGATGGAGAGGTTGGAGAGCTTGTTTTTGTATACCAAGCTGAGTTGCAGATGATGTTTTATTTCTTTTTAGAAAAGGGAACATGCCTCCTATGATCCTATGATCAGCATGTATAATCCACTGGTTTTATGATCGTGGCACTGTATGTTTAACTTTGAAACACTGCAGTGTTAAATAGAAAAACTTACTTTTAATAGCTGTAGTCACACAGGTGGGTCCCTGTCAGTTTCTCCCTGCCTTCTGGCACTGCCTACAGACACACATAACCAGAGGCTTGACAACAAGTGTCTCTGGGCTGGGAAAAGCAAACAGGGACCCATCCCCATGCTTAATGGTTGGGAAGATGATCTTTTCCTGAAAAACTGTGCCCTTTTTCCTTCACACATACCTTGAATCATTGTGGCCAAAGAGTTCTATTTTAACCTCATCAGTCCACAGGACTCGTTTCCAAAATGCATTAGACTTCTTTAGATTTTTTTTTGCAAACTTCTGATGCTGAATTTTATCATGAGGACGCAGGAGTGGTTTTCTTCTGAAGACTCTTAAATGAAGTACATGTTTGTGCAGCTGCCCTTAATCAGTAGAACAATGTAACACAACTCCTGAGTCTGCTAAATCTTCCTGAAGGTCTTTTGCAGTTGAGAAGGGGATTTGTTTTGCTTCTCTAGAAATACTACGCGCAGCTCTAACAGAAATTTAGTTTGGTCTTGCAGACCATATCTTGAGCTCTACTGTGATGGTTAACTGTCATTTCTTAATCACATTTTGAACTAAGCAAAGGAAAACTTGAAATCGTATTTTTATTTTCTTATAGCCTTCTCCTTCTTTGTGGGCCTCCCCCATTCTCATTTTAAGAGTGCTAGGCAGCTACTTAGAAGAACCCATGGCTGCTGTTTTTGCCACATGTTTAGAGGAAGCTGTGTTTTTATAAAGCTTTGAAGTTTGCATCATCTGCTCTTTCCTAACAATGATAGTGAACAAGCCAAAATTAGAGTCTCAAACTTTTTTCAAAGTTATCTGAGCACAAAAATCTCCAAGGGTGCCCAAACTTTTAAATCAAAGTATTTTCATTTTTGTAATTTTTTTTGCCTAAAATACAAAGAAATTGTGTCAACTTTGTGCCATTTACAGATCATTTAATCTTAATCTTGCTTTAATGTTCACAATAATAGCAGTATTGACCCAATCTTTTACACGCCACTGTATAGTTGAACAGGAAGTCCCTTGTACTGCATATACTGTATTCCTTATTTGCGAAAAAGAGTATGCTGTCATCAGGCTCTTCTGGTGGGGACTTATTAATATGAAAAACAAAAATGATAGGGGTGAAATTACAACTGGATAATCCTTCTCGACCCTGGCATTATGGTGGTTGGCTGATCCAAAAATGTATGCTTTGTTCTTCTTATTGTCCCATGCAATCTTTTCACTTTCAGATAGAACATGATTTCTTGTCTTATTTGCGTTGTTAAAAATACATGAACCCTGGCAGATGCGTATGCCCTTCTAGAAATAAGACATACTGGTCCTTCCTAAGTGTTGGGCCTGTGTATAGAGAGAAGCTACACTTTCTCCAACCATGACAGATACTGAGCAGTCTGGAACAGCAGCAACATTTAATGTAAGTGGTCTTTGAGGTGTGCCCATTGACCCCTTTACCACCCTGGAGTATGGGATGCTAGTGGCATTAAATTGCAGCTGGAGGTCTGTTGAAGACCCCCATGACCGCCATGTTGGTACTTTTGTGACGCCCATAGCATAGAGGACCATTCAGTGCAGTGAGGTTTAACTCAAGGTTCAAGAAAAAATGTATAAAAATTTGATTTTACCCATTTTCCAGTGTAAAAATAAAATATGCATATTTGGTATTACCATGCCGATAAAATATTAATTCTGACAGTAAATAGTGTAAAGCAAAAACAGTTCAAAAGATCCATTTTCATGTTTTAGTTACCACACCTGTCCACAAAAATGCAATATAAGCAATAACATGTTTTATCTATTCCAATTGCCATGAATAAAAACTACAATTCCCAATGCAAAATACTAACCCTCACTCATGTTTATCAATGAGAAAAAACAATTATGGATCTTGGAAAATAGCAATAGGAACCATCTTTTTTTTATGAAGTTCACATTTTTTTACCATTATATACATCTTCAGTATTTCCTTAAACACATTGTCCTGAAGAATTATGCCCCCAGGTCCATTTTTTTACCAGTAAATAAAAGCCATATGTAGTGAAATATGTATCTGAAGGTAATGGAGACCCAGCAGTTAATGATTAAATTCTGTGTCACTACACAAAGGTCATAAACTATGTTTTCTTGAGTATGACCCTTTAATCTAAGAACACACACAGGGTGGAAGCTTGATGGACTTCAAATGGGATCACCAAATGGTCATTCCATATTGGCTGTGAGAAAGCAAATGCGGAGACAAAAACATTTGAACAATAATATATGCATTGCTAAAATTAGCCAGGATTCAATCGCAGAGCCAAAATTAGAATATTGAGATTGAGGGTTTGCTAGAAACTCGAGCTCAAGCCAAACCCTATAAGAAGGCATGAAAGCCATGAAGTTCTTTGTTCACAGATTTTGGGGCAGCTGAAACACTGCTGTGATCAATAGTTCATCTTCTTCCTTCCCCATAGGATATAGAAAGAAACAGACTGCAAAGTTTAGATATTTCTGTTAGTTTCTCCCTTTTATTTTATAACTATTTTGGATATTTGTATGTCACTTTTTATTTCCATTTTTTTATATCGTTTTATTGTCAGCACTGTACCTTTTCTATTAAAGCTTAAAACTTTAATAAGTTTGAACCTTGTAGTCTCTAAAAGAATCCATAGCCTAGGAAGCGTGTGATCTGACTGGCAGACAGTAGTTGTAGTACTTCCAGGACTCATTGCCTGTATTAATGTTCGGTGAGTGGTGGTAGCGTGAGTGTGTGTGTGTGGTCTGTGTCGGTGTGTGATTTAGGCTCCTATTTCAGCCTAGAACAGAGGTTGAGTGCTGGATTGAGTCAGAGGAGATAGATTAACCCTTGCAGGCACAATACCAAATCACGTGCTGAGAAGCGGGTACATGACACCATAAAAATTAAATTTACATAACAATAGAAGAATTGTGTTATCTTCATCATTTGATGGGTAAAATAAATGGTACCATTCAAACCCGTAACTCATTCCACAAAAACAATCTATTATATTTTTTTATCATTAGAAAAATAAAGGCATGGTGAAATCCAACATGTAATGGTCCTAAAAAGCAGTTAAGCAACTTATCTCGCTTACGCAGACAGGGGTGCATTAAACTCTTTCTTACAGAGGTGTCCTATTCTTCTACAGGAGTCGGCTTCTATCTGAGACAACTCCAGCTATAAAGTTCCCAAAAATGAAGCCTCCCCACCTATCAGACATTATTGTCATATCCTGTGGGTAGGCTATAAATTCTCCAAATGTATACGATTTCATCTGTCTTCATGTTTGTTCTTTTGCAAAATAAACTACTGTACATTCAATTTTATATTTAATGTACAAACATTTTAAAAACAGACTATTCATACTTAGAACCACTTTAAATGAAGTGGTTCTAAATTAAATAGAATTATCTATTATTAAAATCCTAAAATGTAGCCACTGATGCACTGCAATAAATGTGTGAATCTGCGGAACACAGGATTATTTTAGGAATGCCTCTCTCAAACATCTATCAGCACTATTGACATGTCTTCTTTATTATGCCGCATAAAATTCTAGAACTTATTTTTTCTTTATAACTCCTTGAATGTATTAATACATTTTTATAGTTTTAAGGTTGATAGAAGATATACAGTGCTCAGCATAAATAAGTAAACCCCCAACAGATTAGTCTTTAATCCTTTAGTTTCCTTTCAGAATCAACATTTTGGATTGGATACAAATGTGTGCCATTAATTGCAAATAAGGTTTGTTATTTTGCACACTTACAAAATTAATTTTCTTAAAAAATTAATTAAAGACCATAAAACAGGTATAACCAGATAATACAGGTATAACCAGATATAATCAGACTTTAAAACTATGAAGGAGTGTTATCTAATATATAAAGCTGAATGTGTGTATGTATGTGTGTATATCCGGGATTGGCATCTACACCGTCGCAACTATAGCCACAAAATTTTGCACAGTCACACGTCTCGACCCCGGGAGCGTCATAGGCTATGCTGTGAGGCGAAATTTTAACCCTGCGCGTTCCAGTTCACCAAACAATTTTGGCCCTATCTACATAATGGGGAAAAAGTGAATGGAAAAATATTGGAGGGAAATCGACAGCTGTCAGCTATAGAGACAAAATTTTGCACAGTCACACGTCTGGACCCTGAGAACGTCATAGGCTATGTTGTGAGGCGAAATTTTAACCCCGCACGTTCCAGTTCACCAAACAAATTTTGGCCCTATCTACTTAATGGGGAAAAAGGGAAAGGAAACGTGTGGGAGGAAAATCGAAAGATGTCAGCTATAGAGACTAAATTTTGCACAGTCCTACGTCTGGACCCCGGGAGCGTCACAGGCTATGTTGTGAGGCGACATTTTAACCCCGCGCATTCCAATTCACCAAACAATTTTGCCCCTATCTACATAATGGGGAAAAAGTGACAGTTACCAGTTGACAGTTGTGAATGAGAGGGACTTAATGATAGCGCCAAAGACTAACAGCACATACCAGCATATAGTCACTAAGGTGGGGCCCCAACATGAGATATTCACCACGCACGGGGACATGTATACACAACACACGCACACAAAGAGTAACAGCAAGTGTATAGTCACTAAGGTGCAGCCCCAACATTGGATACTCACCACGCACCCGAACAAACACACACACACCACAAAGAGACACACACAACACAGAGACACACACCCCCAAGGGGACACACACACACTCTATAGCGACACATGCACTCACCCCACAGGGACACACACACACACCACAATGAGACACACACACCACACAGACCCCCCCCACAGGGACACACACACATACACACCCTATAGGGACACATGCACTCTCCCCACAGGGACACACACACCACAAAGAGACACACACACACCACACAGCCCCCTCCACAGGGACACACACACATACACACCCTATAGGGACACATGCACTCACCCCTGAGGGACACACACACACCACAAAGAGACACACACAACACAGAGACACACACACCCCACACAGACACCCCCCCCACAAGGACACACATATACACACCCTATAGGGACACATGCACTCACCTCACAGGGACATACACAACAAAGAGACACACACAACACAGATACACACACACACCACACAGACCCCCCCACAGGGACACACACACATACACACCTTATAGGGACACATGCACTCACCCCACAGGGACACACACACACACACCACACAAAGAGATGCACACAACAGAGACACACACCACACAGACCCCCCCACAGGGAGACACACATACACACCCCAGGGACACACACACCACACAGACAGACACAGATGTGCACAAATCACCTCACACAACTCGCCTCATACGTGTGCTATCTTTATTTTCCAAACATAAACATCTGATTAAAAACAGCCAATGTGCAACACATGTGCCATATAGGGAATTAAGGCAGATGTCAGTCACATGAGCTGTCTATTATGTGTATGTGTGAGGTAACATATACTGCCCGGCCAGGGGGTGGGTTTACTGTTGGTTGGAGATTTATTAGGCTGCCTATTGCAATCAATCACAGCTCAGCTTCTATTTTCCTACAGGTCATTAATATGACATATTCAAATTCACACACACACCACAAAGAGACACACACAACACAGAGACACACACCCCCAAGGGGGACACACACACCCTATAGTGACACATGCACTCACCCCACAGGGACACACACACCACAAAGAGACACACACAACACAGACACACACACCACACAGACCCCCCCCCCCACAGGGACACACACACATAGGCACCCTATAGGTACACATGCACTCACCCCACAGGAACACACACACACACCACACAGATCCCCCACAGGGACACACACATACACACCCTATAGGGACACATGCACTCACCCCACAGGGACACACACACACCACAAAGAGACACACACAACACAGAGAGAACACACACCCCACACAGACCCTCCCCACAGGGACACACACATACACACCCTATAGGGACACATGCACTCACCCCACAGGGACACACACACACACCACAAAGAGCCACACACAACACAGATACACACACCACACAGACCCCCCCCCACAGGGACACACACACATACACACCCCACAGGGACACACACCCCCAAGGGGACACACACACACCCTATAGTGACACATGCACTCACCCCACAGGGACACACACACCACAAAGATACACACACAACACAGACACACACACCACACAGACCCCCCCCCCCACAGCGACACACACACATAGGCACCCTATAGGTACACATGCACTCATTCCACAGGGACACACACACACCACACAGACCCCCCCACAGGGACACAGGGACACACACATACACACCCTATAGGGACACATGCACTCACCCCACAGGGACACACACACCACAAAGAGACACACACAACACAGAGAGACACACACCCCACACAGACCCCCCCCCCCACAGGGACACACACACATACACACCCTATAGGGACACATGCACTCACCCCACAGGGACACACACACACACACACCACAAAGAGCCACACACAACACAGATACACACACCACACAGACCCCCCCACAGGGACACACACACATACACACCCCACAGGGACACATGCACTCACACCACAGGGACACACACACACCACAAAGAGACACACACAAACACACACACACCCCCACAGGGACACACACACATACACACCCTATAGGGACACATGCACTCACCCCACAGGGACACACACACACACCACAAAGAGACACACACCACACACACACACACCCACAGGGACACACACACATACACACCCTATAGGGACACATGCACTCACCCCACAGGGACACAAAAATACACACACCTCAGGTACACACACACCACACAGACACAGATGTGCACAAATCACCTCACATAACTCGCCTCATACGTGTGCTATCTTTAATTTCCAAACATAACCATCTGATTAAAAATAGCCACATGTGCCATATAGGGAATTAAGGCAGATGTCAGTCACATGAGCTGTCTATTATGTGTATGTGTGAGGTAACATATACTGCCTGGCCAGGGGGAGGGTTTACTGTTGGCTGGAGATTTATTAGGCTGCCTATAGCAACCAATCACAGCTCAGCTTCTATTTTCCTACAGGTCATTAATATGACATATTCAAATTCTATTTTGTTATAGCTAACAGCAGTTATTTATTAACCCGGGCGTAGCCGGGTACTACAGCTAGTTGACTATAAAAGAGCATTACCTAACAAAGTAAATCTCTTCCCCTTTCATGCTCTCAACAATTAACTATATAATGAGGAAACAAGAGCACAATATAGGGTCTTATCCTTTTTAAAAAAAAAATGGTTAGTAAAGGTAACTTCTCACCTAACTAGGTTGTGAAACCCACAGCCGGTATATGCACATAGTACCATTGCTGCTGCAGCCACACTCCACGAGGTCTGTGGCGGTCTGTGGCTTTTGGAAGTACACTGAGCTGTAGTCTGATTTTCTGCTAAGGGGAAAAAGAAAAAAAAAAACCTCTTTAAATCTGATTTTCTAGCGAGTGTGAAACGAGCTGAGTGTGACAGAGCAAGTGCGACAGAAGTAAGTGTGTGACTTGTGATTCAGTGACTTTGGATTCAGGGAGTTTGGAAGGGAGGACTTACTGAATTGCTGGTTGTATTTTGTTAATACTTTGCATTTCTTTTTACTTATCATTTCTGTCTGGTGCAATCCCCATTAGGAAATGACCTCCATGATTGGCAATGCCATCCAGTGTACATCTTGCCACATGTATGCATTCCTTGACCAGCCGGTCGAGGGTGCATACTGCTGTGTGAGATGTGAGTACGTTGTGCATTTGGAAGCCCAGATACTGGATCTAAATGAACGACTGACAACGCTGAGATCCATAGACAATAAGGAAAGGAGTCTGCTGCTCACTGAACAGCTGCTCAATGGGATAGATGTGGGGGAGGATGGTAGTATGGAGCTGCAGGACCATGAGGTAGACAGCTGGGTGACAGTTAGAAGGCGGGGTAGAGGGAAGGGTGCCAGGGAGGCTAGCCCTGATCTGGCACACCCCAATAAATTTGCTATGTTGGCAGATGAGGGGGGTGTGGGTTCAGGTACAGCACTGATGCATCAGGGCATGACCTCTGAAAGCCAGAGGAGTGGCTGCTCCAGTAAGGGGGAAAACAGGAGAGAAGGGCAAGCCAGACAGGTGCTGGTAGTGGGGGACTCAATTATTAGGGGAATAGATAAGGCAATCTGTCACAAAGACAGAGATCGTCGAACAGTGTGCTGCCTACCTGGCGCCCGAGTCCGGCACATCGCTGATCGGGTTGACAGATTACTGGGAGGGGCTGGTGAGGACCCAGCGGTCATGGTGCACATTGGCACAAATGACAAAGTTAGAGGTAGGTGGAAGGTCCTTAAAGATGATTTCAGGGAATTAGGCTGCAAGCTTAAGGCAAGGACCTCCAAGGTAGTATTCTCTGAAATACTGCCTGTACCACGTGCCACACCAGAGAGGCAAAGGGAGATTAGGGAGATAAATAAGTGGCTCAGGAATTGGTGTAGGAAGGAGGGGTTTGGGTTCCTGGAGAACTGGGCCGACTTCTCTGTTGGCTACAGGTTCTATGCTAGGGACGGGCTGCACCTCAATGGGGAGGGTGCAGCTGTGCTGGGGGAGAAAATGGCTAGAAGGTTGGAGGAGTGTTTAAACTAGGGATTGGGGGGGAGGGTATTCATTGTATAGGAGGGGAAGATAGTGTAAATAGTAACCTGGGCACAAGTAATAAAATTGGGGGTGGCATGGGGGGTGGGGTTAGAACAGTCAATCTAGTAGGAAGGAATAGAGGTAAAGAGAGATGCATAAAGTGCATGTACACTAATGCCAGAAGTCTCACCAACAAAATGGAGGAATTAGAATTGATTTTGTTGGAAAATAACTATGACATGGTGGGGATTTCGGAGACTTGGCTGGACGAGAGCCATGACTGGGCTGTTAATTTACAGGGCTATTGTCTGTTCAGAAATGACCGCACAAATAGGCATGGAGGAGGTGTATGTTTATACATAAAATCATCCTTAAAACCCATCCTGCATGATAATATAGGTGAATCTAATGGAAATGTAGAGTCCCTGTGGGTGGAGATAAGGGGAGGG
Organism: Allobates femoralis; assembly: GCA_033576535.1. Classification (NCBI taxonomy): domain Eukaryota; kingdom Metazoa; phylum Chordata; class Amphibia; order Anura; family Aromobatidae; genus Allobates; species Allobates femoralis. The sequence goes on from JARQOC010000001.1 coordinate 118,342,405, forward strand.
GGAAAAAATAATAAATTACTGATAGGGGTTTGTTATAAGTCCCCAACAATGATGGAAGTGGAGGAGAATATCCTCATAAAGCAAATAGATGAAGCAGCGACTCAGGGAGAAGTCATTATTGTGGGGGACTTCAACTACCCTGAAATACATTGGGGATCAGAAACCTGCAGTTCCAGCAAAGGTAATAAGTTTTTGAAAACTATGAGAGACAATTACCTTTCACAACTGGTTCAGGACCCAACAAGAAGGGGGGCACTGCTGGACCTAATATTAACTAACAGGCCGGACCGCATATCAAATATACGGGTTCGAGGTCACTTGGGTAATAGTGATCATAACTTAATAAGCTTTCAAGTATCCTTTACTAAGATGTGTAGTAGAGGGGCTACAAGGACACTAAACTTCAGGAAGGCAAAATTCCAACGGTTGAGAGATGATCTTAGTGCAATAAACTGGGACGATGTCCTGACACATAAAAGTACACAACACAAATGGGAGATGTTTATTAGCATCCTGAATAGGACCTGTGCACAATATATACCCTATGGGAATAAGCATGCTAGAAATATGAGGAAACCACTATGGCTAAATAAAGTGGTAAGAAGTGCAATATGTGACAAAAAGAAAGCATTTAGGGAATTAAAGCAAGTAGGTAGTGATGAGGCATTAAATAAATACAGAAAATTAAATAACATATGTAAAAAGCAAATCAAGGCAGCAAAGATTGAGACAGAGAGACTCATTGCCAGAGAAAGTAAAAAGAATCCCAAAATATTTTTTAACTACATAAATAGTAAGAAACTAAAAAATGATGGTGTTGGCCCCTTTAAAAATAGTCTGGGTGAAATAGTGGATGAGGATGAGGAAAAAGCCAATATGCTAAATGACTTTTTTTCAACAGTATTTACACAAGAAAATCCCATGACAGACAATATGATCAGTGATAACAAAAAGTCTCAATTAAATGTCACCTGCTTAACCCAAGAGGAAGTACGGCATCGTCTAAAAATCACTAAAATTGACAAATCCCCGGGCCCGGATGGGATACACCCAGAGTGCTGCAGGAATTAAGTACTGTCATAGATAGACCATTATTTTTAATATTTAAAGATTCCATAATAACAGGGTCTGTACCACAGGACTGGCGTATAGCAAATGTGGTGCCAATATTCAAAAAGGGGACAAAAACTGAACTTGGAAATTATAGGCCAGTAAGCTTAACCTCTACTGTGGGTAAAATCCTAGAGGGTTTTCTAAGAGATGCTATACTGGAGTATCTGAAGAAAAATAACCTCATGACCCATTATCAACATGGTTTTACGAGGGACTGTTCCTGTCAAACTAATCTGATAAGCTTCTATGCAGAAGTAAGTTCTGGACTGGACCAAAGAAATGCAGTGGATGTGGTGTATATGGACTTTTCAAAAGCTTTTGATACGGTGCCACACAAAAGGTTGATACATAAAATGAGGGCAATGGGGATAGGGGAAAATATGTGTAAGTGGGTTAAGAACTGGCTTAGTGATAGGAAACAAAGGGTGGTCATTAATGGAACACACTCAGAATGGGTCACAGTTAACAGTGGGGTACCACAGGGGTCAGTGTTGGGCCCGCTTCTATTTAATATACCGTATTTTTCGCTTTTTAAGACGCACTTTTGTTCCCCCAAATTTTGGGGGAAAGTGGGGGGTGCGTCTTAAAAAGCGAATGTATGGTCCAATACTGCAGGGGAGGGTGGGGGAAGCCCTGGAGTGTGTCCCGGGGCTGGGGCGGCTGGCTGCGGGCTCTAGGAGGCAGTGGGAGGTCACGTGACCCCCGCTCATTAACTCATTTAATATGCACTGCACTGCCGCTGTCCATCACCTCGGTGCTGAAGCTAGCACCGAGGTATGGACAGGGGTGCAGGGCATATTAAATGTTCCTGCAGTCCCCCCTCCTTGATATGGCTCCCCCCTTGCTGCTGGGCAGAAAATAATAAACATTTTATACTTACCTCTCCGGCGCTTGCCTCAGTCTTTCAGTGCCTCTCTCCCTGACTGCCGCAATCTCCTTCCGAGGTCCCAGAGAAGCCGGTCATGTGATCGGGCGCACACTGATGACATCACCGGCACTGCAGTCATCAGTGTGCGCCCGATCACATGACCGGCTTCTCTGGGACCTCGGAAGGAGATTGCGGCAGTCAGGGAGAGAGGCACTGAAAGACTGAGGCAAGCGCCGGAGAGGTAAGTATAAAATGTTTGTTATTTTCTGCCCAGCAGCATGGGGGACTTGTGCCCAGCAGCATGGGGGACTTGTGCCCAGCAGCAAGGGGGACTTGTGCCCAGCAGCAAGGGGGACTTGTGCCCAGCAGCAAGGGGGACTTGTGCCCAGCAGCAAGGGGGACTTGTGCCCAGCAGCATGGGGGACATGTGCCCAGCAGCAAAAGGGACTTGTGCCCAGCAGCATGGGGGACATGTGCCAAGCAGCATGGGGGACTTGTGCCCAGCAGCAAGGGGGACTTGTGCCCAGCAGCAAGGGGGACTTGTGCCCAGCAGCAAGGGGGACTTGTGCCCAGCAGCAAGGGGGACTTGTGCCCAGCAGCAAGGGGGACTTTTGTCCAGCAGCAAGGGGGAATTGTGCCCAGCAGTATGGGGGACTTGTGCCCAGCAGCATGGGGGACTTGTGCCCAGCAGCAAGGGGGACTTGTGCCCAGCAGCATGGGGGACTTGTGCCCAGCAGCATGGGGGACTTGTGCCCAGCAGCATGGGGGACTTGTGCCCAGCAGCATGGGGGACTTGTGCCCAGCAGTATGGGGGACTTGTGCCCAGCAGCAAGGGGGAATTGTGCCCAGCAGCAAGGGGGACTTGTGCCCAGCAGCAAGGGGGACTTGTGCCCAGCAGCATGGGGGACTTGTGCCGAACAGCATGAGGGACTTGTGCCAGCCCTGGGGGACTTGTGCCAGCCCTAGGGGACTTGTGCCAGCCCTAGGGGATGTGTGAGTTCTGGGGGCACATGCCAGCCCTGAGGGACGTGTCCCAGCTCTGAGGGACGTGTGCCAGCCCTGGGGGATGTGTGCCAGCCCTGGGGGCATATGCCAGCCCTGGGGGACGAGTCCCAACTGAGGGGGATTTGTGAGAGCCCTGGGGGACGTTTGCCAGCCCTGGGGGAAATGTGCCAGCCCTGGGGCATGTGTGCCAGCCCTGGGGGGCATGTGCCAGCCCTGGGGGGGTGTGCCAGCCCTGGGGGATGTGTGCGAGCCCTGGGGGGCATGTGCCAACCATGGGGTGCATGTGTCAGCCCTAGGGGATGTGTGAGAGCCCTGGGGACATGTGCCTGCCCTGGGGGACGTGTGCCAGCCATAACCAGAATAAGGGGGCTGTGAGGGACACATACTCTATATGATTTGTAAGACGGACACTGACATTATAAGACGGGCCCATTTAACATTAAAAATTTTTTTTTTTCTTTTCCTTCACCAAACTTGGGGGTGCGTCTTATAATCCGGTGCGTCTTATAAAGCGAAAAATACGGTATTTATTATTGACCTTGTAGGGGCATACAGAGTAGAATCTCAATATTTGCAGATGACACTAAACTCTGCAGGGTAATCAATACAGAGGAGGACAATTTTATATTACAGGAGGATTTATGTAAACTAGAAGCTTGGGCTGCTAAATGGCAAATGCGCTTTAATGGGGATAAATGTAAAGTCATGCACTTGGGCAGAGGAAACAAAAGGTATAATTATGTGCTTAATTGTAAAACACTGGGCAAAACTGTCACTGAAAAAGACCTGGGTGTATGGGTAGATGACAAACTCACATTTAGTGGCCAGTGTCAGGCAGCTGCTGCAAAGGCAAATAAAATAATGGGATGCATTAAAAGAGGCATAGATGCTCATGAGGAGAACATAATTTTACCTCTATACAAGTCACTAGTGCGACCACACTTAGAATACTGTGTACAATTCTGGTCTCCGGTGTATAAGAAAGACATAGCTGAACTATGCAGGTGTGTCTTCTGATGTAAGGAGTTGAAGAAAATTGATACTCAAGTTATCTAAAGAAGTAGAAAGCTGGGAAACAGTGACTCAGCATGTCTCCTTATTTTAACTCAATCAAACACCTATTGGGAAATCTTAAAGAATCACTCCAGAGTTTGTTTTTTTCAATGATGGAGTGTTGCTGTTACTCTAAGGTCCCTGCCCCTAGTAATATACCAGGCAAGTCATACATTTCTGCAAACTGATGGGAGTGATGGCAAAATAAAGTGAAGAAGGCAGCAGTTGTGCTTATGAGTAGGGCCAGGGTTATTAAATAAAAGGCAGCACTCCTTCGGTGAAAAAATAAAATGCAGGAGTGGTACTTAAGGAGGTGTATGTATTTATGTTGAGGACTCTCTCTCTCTCTCTTTCTCTCTCTCTGTGTATATATACACACAGATGAAACAAGAAGTATATATATATATACACTATATATGTAGTTGAAATTATAATTTAATACACTATATAAAAATACACATATACATGTTTCTCTCACTATGACATGGAGTCAGAATAAACCTTTCTCATTTTAGATCAATTAGGATTCTGATCATTATTAAGATTTGACAAATGCCAGAATAATAAGAAAATTTGCACTTCAGTAAGGAAGTGGATGAACTCCAGCGCCACCTTTAAGTAGCTGATCAAAGTCATAGTCGCTTTTTGACAAGCCTTTTAATATGACTAGGGATTTATGCCAGATCAGAACCCCAAACTACAGACGCTGCGTTTCGGGGTAACTGCCCCTCTATCAGTGTAGTGTGTGGGATATTCTGATCTTGCTGTCTGAGTGGGCTAAGACTAAGAATAAAAATTAGAATAATAAAAGAGAGAGAATGTTTTAAGAAATGTTTATTACTTTACGCAATGTCAAACATTTACATACATTAAGATTACTCTGCGTCAAGATTACTATGCATCATCAAAGGGGCGGTAAAGCCGCTATGGCGATCGCGTCATAGCGGCTTTACCGCCCCTTTGATGATGCGCACAGGCTCTCTGCTGTTTAGCACGCCCATCGAGGCGTGAATAATTAACAAGCAGTGGGCGGGAGAAGTAGGAACGAACGTGTTTTGCGGTTCCTCAAATGCTGAAAAGTTGCAGATCAGAAGGAATAAAAACAACTTTTATAAGGTTTGCAATATCACTATACAGACACAAAGGGATGGCTAAAAAAAGTATTAGCATGGTGCAGGGACAGGTATAAAGAGGCTGGGGGCTCATTTTTCAGGGTCAGGTTCCCTTTAATTGTATAGTAGAGAAGGATCAAAAGACAGCAATAATAGATGTGGCTGTGTCCTCTAATCACACTCCCCCTCCTGGGCATACTGTCCATTCTGACTGTGGTCTTACACTATTCCCCCATGCTTCTACCTTTCTATAATGCACCCCCACCTTTAAAATACCCTATTTCTCTTCTTGTCCCCCTCACACTTTTGTCCTTCATACTATTTCCTCACATTTTTCCCCTCAAAAGGTTCCTCACACATTCCCCCCTCCCCTATAAAGTCTCCTCTCCAATCCCTCCTTGCTAACCATACTGTATCTACACATGTTTACCCCCTTGCTGTTTATAGTGTCCCCTCACACATCTCCCCACTCCCCGTATCATGTCCACACCCATCCCCCTCACTTCCCATACCATGTACAAATATATCCGCCTTTCAAATTGTATCCTTATATGTTCCTCACCTTGCACCCCATTTTGTGATCATTTATCCTTTCTTCTTCCCAGTACTGTCTCCTCAAATTTCTCCCTCCCCTTTGCTCGCATTACTGTCTCCTCACACATCCCACTGATCCCATACATCATAGATCCTTCCTCACTTCTCATACTGTGTCCTCAAATCCCCCCTGCTCACCAAGCTATCCCTACACCCACACCCTACCATTTGTTCCCCATACATCCCTTCCTTGCTCCCACTACTGTGTCTGCACACATTCCTCCTCGTTCCCTATACTGTGTCTGCACCTGTCCCAAAATTGTCTTCACTAATTATCTCTTTGCTTCCCATTCTGTACACACCCATCCTCTCCTCACTACCTGTACTGTGTTCTCATTTTGTCCTTTTCGATTGCCACATACTGTGCCTGCATCTATCCCCTCCTTTACTCCTCATACTGTGTTCTAAAATCTCCCCACTCACCATATTGTTTCTACAAGCATCCAATCCCTTCTCATACTGTTTCCTCATACATCCCCCTCGCTTTCCATACTGTGCTGTCACCAATCACCCCTTACTCCCTATTCTGTCTGCACCTATTCTCCCCCTTGCTCTCCATACTGTTTCCTGGAAATTCAGTCTCCACCCCTTCAAGTCCTATACTGTATCTACATTCATCCCCTCAAATGCTTTAAATACCATGTCCTCAATTCCCCTCCTCACTCTCCATTGTGTATCAGCATCCATCCTCCATTGCTCACCAAATTGTGTCTTCAAATCCCCTGTACACTTGCTCCCCAATTGTGTCCTTAAATAGCCCCCCCAATTAAAATACATTTTTTCATATCTTCAACTCTACTTTAGCACTTACCACCAACTCTGCAACCCCAGTGAGTAATGTCAGCAGGGTCATCAGATGACCTGATCAACATTCTGACAATGCTCGACCTAGAAATGGCAGCGGCTTCAACTATATGTCTGTGTGAAAAAAGTGATCGCTGGGAGTCAGCGAGCTGCACTTTTTCTAAATTAGCTATCAGCTAGACAGCCAGCTTAGAGAACAGCCAAGTCCCTGTCCAAGGCGTGGCAAAATGCAGGTGCTAGGAAAACACCTTGGGAAGCAACATTAGGCTGCCCAAGAGCACTCCCTGCACTCCCTGCCAGCTGTGCCAGAAGTAAATGCCCTATGTGCCTCCCCTGTATATACCTCTGGATTTTAACAGTACCTGTGGGTATATAACTTTGGAAAACAGTCTGTTTTCTGTAAATAATTCTGTTAGGCTAGGGTCACATATGCGGTTGTATTTTGGAAACCTGATCCGGTTTTGAGCTGCCAAAAAGAACAAAACTGGATCAGGAAACGCTCACCATAGGAGCCCATTATGGTAACCGGATTGCTCTACATGCAATTTGGTTACCGGCTCCGGATCTGCAGCCTGCGCTAAAAATCATGCAGGCTGCAGTTTTTGGAGCGCTTCTGGCAACCGCAATAATTCTGTTAGGCTAGGGTCACATATGCGTTTGTATTTTGGAAACCTGATCCGTTTTGAGCTTCCAAAATGCTCAAAACCGGATCAGGAAACGCTCCCCATAGGAGCCCATTATGGTAACCGGATTGCTTTACATGCAATCCGGTTACCGGCTCCGGATCTGCAGCTGCGCTAAAAACCATGCAGGCTGCAGTTTTTGGAGCGCTTCTGGCAACCGCAATGCGGTATCCGCATTGCTCGGATGTGTAATCCTGAGCAATGCGGTTACCGTATACTTTGCTCATCCCTGCTGCCGCAGGGATAAGCAAAGTGTTAAATGTGTATTAAAACATTAAATATGAATTTTAGCTGTGGGCAACATGTCTCTAGGGGGTGTACACCCCCCTAGAGACAGGCTGTCCACTCCTCTCAGCATGTTAGGGGTTAATAAGCCATTTACAGTAAGCCGGCTATTGTCGGCTTTGTACAAATGTATGAATGAAGCCGTTGCTCCCCTGACAGTAGAGCAGATACTGTACGTAATGTACGTATAGTATTGTCACTGTCCAGGGTCCTGTAACCATTAACATTAGGTTTATGGTGGTGCTCTGCCCATAGATCTAATGTAAATGCCTACAGGACCCTGAACAGTGGCCGATACTATACGTACATTACGTACAGTATCTGCTCTACAGTCAGGGGAGCCACGGCTTCATTCATACATTTGTACAAAGCTGACAATAGCCGGCTTACTGTAAATGACTTATTAACCCCTAACATGCTGAGAGGAGTGGACATTATGTCTCGGGGGGGGGGCACCCCCTAGAGACATCTTGCCACCAGCTAATATTCATATTTAATGTTTTAATACACATTTAACACTTTGCTTATCCCTGCGGCAGCAGGGATGAGCAAAGTATACGGTAACCGCATTGCTCTGATTACACATCCTGAGCAATCCAGTTACCGCATTGCAGTTCACAGCACACATTTTGGAAAGCAAAATGTGTGTGAAGGCAATTGCGTTCACCCATGCGGATCTGGATGCGTGTGAACGCAATTGCCTGCCCAAATGTGACCCAGCCTTAGTATCATAAAATTAGCGGCAAACTCATCGTTGGTGCAGCCTGTGCAGCTGGAGTGTGACCCAAGACGTAAAAGGGCCCACTTTCACCTCCAGAGCAGAATGCCGATTCTGTCACACATACATAAAAGGTGCATTATGATAAGCTGTCAGACTACAAGGGAGCCCGTACACTGTTTTTGCACAGGGGCACACTTTTGGCTATGTCTACATCTGAATAAAACTACCCGAAATAACTAACATTTATGAAACACTTAAAACGCAGAGTCTTTGTATTTGGTATCATACCCTAACATTTACCAATAAAAAGCAATTTCTGAAAAAGAATAAAGCAACACAATATTTATGAGATCAAGTAAATGAGAAGTTAGATTCCAACACAAAAAGAATCAGCAGCTCCATTTATCAGATAAGAGACATAAAAAATGTAATTTGCTAATTCACAGCCAGGAGCCTGGAACACACCACAAACTGTAGGAGTAAAATAATTTTTAAAGCTTTTATCATATCAGTCATGTCAATGCGTTTATGTCTCTCAATGCTTTCTTGAAGCAGCCATTATAATCTTGTGTAGATCCCTGCTAACCCATAGAGTGTAGAATGATTATAGTATTTTATGGATATTTTATTTGTCGAAAACTTAACTCATACAGTTCCTCTGGCACCTACAAACATAAATGTTTTATTCAAGTGCTACACCTTCATGGTTTAAACATAAGCACCATATAACTGTAAATAAAAAGTCAATTATTGGGTAATGTACGATGTGGTAATGTTTGTTTCCAGAGACCTAAGCATGAATTCACAAGTGACAGTGATAGTTTTATGAGTCAAACCAAGTAGAGGATACAAAAGTAATAAAATATATAAATCTTTGCATTTAGTTTTTCATTTTATTGTTTTTCAGTTCTGTTGGATCTAATCCTAGAGTTGGTCAGCAAAATCAGCCTCGAAAGCAGGTATAAGTAATGCAGACAAAACGCTTAAGAGTTTGTTTGCACGATGCATATTTTGCCACATATTTGGTGCGGATCTGCAGCAAATCTGCACTAAATATGCAGCAGCGTGTTTTTCCTACAAAGTTTATGGGATATGCTAATTCCTGTCCGAATGGTGAAGTCTATCCACAGCCAATATGCTGCATATGTTATTACGGAAAAATTAGCAGCACGTCAATTCTTGCAGTGGATTTTACCACGTTTTTCACTCATAGGATAGGGTCACATTAACGTTAAATGGGGCTGCATTGAAAACAGGTTTTGGCAGCCTTAACACAGTGCTACCGCCATGGTAGCACCGCGTTAACGCTGCCAATGCTTACCTATGGTGACACGGCTTTTGAAAGCGTCTATTCTCGTGTTAGGAAAAAGTGTGAGATTTCACTCAGATGCCGGCCTTTGAGCCGCGCTAGGGGCCACGTCACCATAGGTAAGCATAGGCAGCATTAACATGCACTGTGTTAAGGCTGCCAAAACCTATGTTTTTAACGCAAGCCCTTTAATGTTAATGTGACCTTAGCCATAGACTCTCATGTTAGCTCAAAATACACAGCAGATATGCAGCAGTGTTCTCACTTTGCATGGTCATTGCTTATTTTGTGATTTGCATTAAAATCTGCAGGAAGTGATAGTGATGAAGGGGGGGCAGGATTTGTCCTTTTTTTCTTTCTTTTCTTAGGCCGAAGTATCCAAGCGTTATTGACACAGTCACAATATACCTTAAAAGCTGCATCTAATCCACACCAAAAATGCTTCAAAAACTCACTGTGCGGAGTTTTGGTGCATATTTCTGCCATTAGGTGCAGCTGGTGGGAGTCCAAATTATGCACCATAAACTCAGCGTGCAAACATATCCTAAGGATGGATTCACGCACTACATTTTGAATAAAAAAATAATTTATTTTTACTCCTTTTACACTTATCTTTTAATAATAAAAGCCAAATATAGTTTAACACTAGAACTAGCGATGGAGTCATTGTGACTCCTCGCGATATTTATGTCTTTTCTGTGACTACATTTTTCCAAATTCCAGCTTGAGACTCGGTGACTTTTACTAATTAAGTTTTCGAAAAAAAGATTTTGTGACAATAAATAATTTTGGAAAAAAAAAGAAAACTTATTTTTCAGAATTTACCTTTAATTACCAAAGGGAGTGAGTCATTATGACTCTCTACCATTTTTTTCTAGTCTTCGTCGCTAAATGTTATTATTTCTTTTAGTTTTCATTTCATTTTCATTTTCTGTCAGTGAACCAATGAACTTTTGAGTGGACTACATAATTTCTGAAGAATACGGCCTGCAGTTTTGCTAATTGCTAATATGGCTAGAAGATGTGCGCTAAAGCCTGACGATATTCTTGCTATTTTCCATTCTATACCGGAGGATAAATCGGAATACGAATCTGAGGAAAATCAATTTGATACTGACACTGACGAAGATTTCAATCCTCAAAACGTTTCTAGTGATACTGATCATTCAGTAGGAACAAATCCGGAAAGTAAATAGTTATGTATATTTATTTGTTCTTCCATACACTGAGTTACAAAACAGAAATACAAAATATTCAACAACTTTTTTCCAGATGTTGCAAGCTCATCAATTGGGAATCACGCTCGTGCGGAGTTGTTGCTTCGCGACCATCCTCCAGGTCGTGGACAGAAACAATCTGCAAAACGTTGCAAAAATGTATCCTCAACAGATAATGGCGGCGGCAAAGACGATGCAACAACCAACACCACAGAGGGCAAAGATGAATCTCCAGGAATATTTGTTTCAGCTGATGGAATTCGATGAAAACCTCTCGAGATTGGAGAACACTTACCTGGTAGGCGTGCAAACAAAATCATTTTTAGAGAAGCGCCCGGCCCTACAGGATACACAAGAAGGAATGTAATTAGAGATAGTACTTTGAGTGCATGGCGATTATTTTTCGATTCGTTCATCTTGACTCATGTAAAGAGCTGTACATTTGCAGAAGCACGCAGGAACAATGATGAAGATTTTACTCTTTCCGATGAGGAGCGAGAGGCATTTATTGCCATATTTTACACTCGTGGAATATCAGGAACGAGCCATTACTCTATTGCCAGTATTTGGTCAAATGACTGGGGAATACCATTTTGTAAAACGATGATGCCTAGGAATCATTTTGTACAAATTTTGCATTACCTAAGATTTAATGAGAAGTCCAATCAATTGCAGCGACTCAAAACGGACAGGTTTGCTCTCTTTTCTATAGTGTGGGATAGAGTCATTGATAATTGCATTGCTTCTTACAAACCTGGCACGTACATTACTGTTGATGAACAACTTTTCCCCAGCAAAACTAGGTGTCCCTTCACTCAGTATATTTCTTCCAAGCCGGACAAATACGGCCATAAATATTGACTAGCTGTTGACAAGGATAGCAAATATCTTGCAAATGGCTTCCCTTATCTTGGAAAAGATGATTCACGCCGTGCTGATGACTGTTTAGCTGACCACATACGATAGTAAGAACTTGGCTCACCAAAGTTTGTGGTGCACAAAAAAAAAAAATTTTTTTGACTATAAAAAGCGTATAATTGGCACACACTCATAGAAAAGTGAAAACATGCGTAAAGCAATGATATTTTATTTTCTTGCTTTTTTTGCAAAAAATGAAAAGTATCCCAACGTTTCGACTCACATCGAGTCTTCTTCAGGGAATAATCAATTGTACTACAAAACATATGAAACAACACAAAGATAATCAGATCATATGCAAATAAACACAGTAGTGTACAAGTTTACACATTGCAAGACTAAGAAGTATTACAATAGAATTATACAACATCCTACCTAGGAAATTTATCCTTGGTAATAAATGTATCTCTCGCAAACAATGCTGTATAGCCGAAGGTGGTTTCACCGGGGGCTAGGGAAATTGAGACACGTTTTTCCAAATAAATGCTAAACTGAGAAAACAGAAATAAAATGAACAAAAAGAACCACAGCCACAAGGCATGTATATGTATACAGGCTAAATAGTAATATTATGGTATTGGTACCCTCAAAGGATATAATCCTGAATATTCTATATAGGCACTAGCGCGACTGCGCAGAAACCTAGGCATATATCGTAGATAGCACTATATAAAAAACAAAAGAAATAAATGATAATCAGTAAATGAAAGCAAAAAGGAAAAGAAAGAGAAACGGAAGAGAATAGATGTATATACCTATGTGAACAGCTATGATGTCCAGGAAAAGTGTATGCCTGGACTATTAGACACCCTATTTGTGGGTATAGTCAAAAAATATTCTGTCAGGGGAAGAGTGAAAATAACACTATCATAAACTGTTGTGTACATGGATATACTTATCTCATAAGTTAGGAGAAAGCTCACTGTTCAAATAGCTGTCAAAATTGGATAAACTTGGCTATTGTGATCGGGTATACGTCCCTAGAAGAGAAATGGGATTAAGTAGACTATGCACAGGGGTATCATAAAAATGATCAACTCAGCGTACCTGCTTGGTGCTGCATAAAGGTACTGCTGCCCCTTTAAGAATGAGCCCTGCTGGTAAATAAGGACATCTAGTCAGGTTATGAGTGAAATCGAATATGCTTGATTGTCAATTTATCCAAGCCCCTGTGGGCTAGTTTTACCTGTGCTGCAGGCTGTTGCGTCCTGGGGTGCAGGGGGCAGAGAGAGGAGCGCTCTTTTATGTGCTGTGCACATGTTAGAGCGGCGTACTGTCGCGCTTCCCGGACACATTCCGGAACCGGAAGTGCGCGGCAAGATGACGTAACGCGCATGCGCTGTAGGGGCTGGAACGCTTGTGGAACGCAAGCTGAGGGAATTCAGATATCGCGGACTCTTTGCTGATCTCACGCATGCGCACTAGAGAAAATATGTAAAGTAATGTGTGTAAGACTGGTGGCGTGAGTGCTGTGGCTCGGGAAACAGGCGCCTTAAGCGCAATTGTTTTAAAAGGGCTTACCAAGCGCTAAGAAGCGCTGTTATGAGCAAGATTGAATACCAAAGAGTGCTTGTGAAATCAGGTAGAGTAATTGAATACCAAAGAGTCCTTTGACGGTACCAATACCATAATATTACTATTTAGCCTGTATACATATACATGCCTTGTGGCTGTGGTTCTTTTTGTTCATTTTATTTCTGTTTTCTCAGTTTAGCATTTATTTGGAAAAACGTGTCTCAATTTCCCTAGCCCCCGGTGAAACCACCTTCGGCTATACAGCATTGTTTGCGAGAGATACATTTATTACCAAGGATAAATTTCCTAGGTAGGATGTTGTATAATTCTATTGTAATACTTCTTAGTCTTGCAATGTGTAAACTTGTACACTACTGTGTTTATTTGCATATGATCTGATTATCTTTGTGTTGTTTCATATGTTTTGTAGTACAATTGATTATTCCCTGAAGAAGACTCGATGTGAGTCGAAACGTTGGGATACTTTTCATTTTTTGCAAAAAAAGCAAGAAAATAAAATATCATTGCTTTACGCATGTTTTCCCTTTTCTATGAGTGTGTGCCAATTATACGCTTTTTATAGCTGACCACATAGTCATGAAACTAATGCAGCCGTTTTTGAAAAAAGGAAGAAATGTTACCTCAGACAATTATTTTACGTCAGTCAAACTTGGTAAACAACTAAAGAGCCAGGGAACGACCACTATGGGAATGATAAATAAGAAAAGATGAGAAGTGCCTAAAGAGATCAAATCAATGAAGGAAAACTTGTACAACACTAAAGTTTTTATAAACGAAGATGATTTTACACTTACTGTGAATTAAGGTAAACCAAGCAAGAATGTTATAATTTTGAGTTCCATCCATCCTGATATCGGCGTTGCTTCAGAATCTGCTGAAAAAAAATCCTGAAACTTTAAAGTTTTATAATGAAACTAAATACAGAGTAGAGGTCATAGATCAAATGGCACGCAAATACACCACAAGAACAAGTACTCAGAGATGGCCTGTTTACTCATTTGAAAATACCCTTAACTTAGCAGGTATAAATGCTTTGATAGTGTACAAGAAGAGGACCTCCGAAAACATTTCAAGGCGTTTTTGCAAAAACACTTTACAGAGTTGGGTGGTCCTTACATTAGATCTAGGCGAAAGCATGGCGTATCCAAAGTCGCAAATTCTTCTGATGGGATGGTGTAAACAATTTGGTCAGATAACACAACAATGCAAAAAGAATAGATCTGTTGGAAGTTGTATGACTTGCCGTAAATCCTTGTGTGGGTAATGTACCGCTGTAAATGAATGACGATTCCTGAACTGTGAAACAACTTAGGCTAGGGTCACACATAGAAATCCGTTTTTGGAAGTGATTTCCATGACCAATCCATTTTTTTGGGGTGTTTTTTAAGCCTCCTGTACCCCTGAACGGTTTTGGACTTAGTCATTTCTTGAAAAAAACTGATCCGTTTTTCCATAGGGCCCATGTTAAAAAATTTTTTTTTTTTAAAACAGACCCCAAAAACGTACCTAGCAATGTTTTTAGGTGCAGAAAAAAACGGATAGGGTGTTTATTACATCTAATCCGCTTTTCAATCTGTTTTTGGACTTAAAAAAAAAAATCCAAATTCTGAAGCCAAAAACGGACCAAGGGCTTATGTATGACCCTAGTCTTAGACAAAGGTATAATATGTCAATTCTTCATACTTTTTATTAAGAATTTTACCGTCTCTTTTGAATTTACATGTTTGTACTTACCGCATTTTATGGCAACTCACCTTCAAAAGTTTGTTGTTCTTTCTATGTGTGTACTCCTGAAACTTACAAATTCATTTTCAGTTTTAAATCAGATTGTTTTAAGCAAATACAATTGCATTTATCATGATGGTTGCTTTTGTCAGCTAAGTTATTAAAAACCACAAATGAAACACTAAAAGTAAACAGAAACAAGCCAGGAGTCAAAATGACTCCATTCAGTAGTTCTGGGGGGGGGGGGGGGAGAAAGGGCAGTTTGGTAGTCCTAGTGTTAAATGCACTAAATTGTTCTGTTTTAGACAGTCTCACAATCGTACTGTAAGTCTCCCCTCTAATGCAGTAGGTGAAGAGAAGATTGGGACTGATATTTTACATATGTATACATTATCTTTATCACTCTTTTGTATATAGTGTCACATCTAGGGATGAGCAAACCAGATTTTGATGTTCGTAACGAACACAGACTTCACAAAAATGTTCAGCATTCAGGTTCACGTGCTCTATGTCTGCAAATCACGAGCGAGCATCGCTTTGCTTGGGTACACTTGGTGCTTGGCCCAGTGTAAGCCTCTTGCAGTGTTTGATCAGCTCACACTGGGAGTAAAATCAGTGCTATTGTATGTAGTGTGTACAAAAAAAATTATAAAACCCCACCCTTCCTCGCCTGGAAGTGCTTTGCTGTCTGTATGTGAATAGAGAGCCGAACTGCTCAATCAGTGTCTTCCAACGAGGTTCGGGTCAAGTTTGAGGGTCCAGAAAGACAACTTTATAAGAAGTCCAGCTGAACCCCCAGAACCTAAACTTTCACAGGTTCGCTCAGCTCTAGTCTAGTGTAAAAGAATTTTCCTCATAGCTGGCATATTTGCTCACAAACATTGATTGAAACTTGGCCAAAAATCCTTTTAATGTGGTTCATTAAAACCATTTGAGTGGCTTGATCCAAGACTGTAAAAAAAGATACCCCATTTTAATTTACCTAATGCTGATGCCTGTAATTGTCAGCTGTCTATAGTTACAGGAATGGCATATTGTTGGATATGTCTATAGTGAAGTGTTGTTTTAGTCACTTGGCCTCTGCAGCCAAACATAGCCCTCTACAGTCAAGTGGTTGAAGAATCAGGCGTGATCACTTCCAGTCTTGGTGCTGATCCACAGATCAGCCTTTGCTGTATCCATTAAAATTAGAACGACGTCCCTGTGCACTCCTGAAATGCAGCCGCCGAACAGACTGTGTGCTGCAACTGTGCAGGTACAGAATGGGTTCCTATGGGTCACCGTTCTGCTGAAGGGTCCGCTTCAGCAGAAAATGTCTAAGTTTTTAGTGGTTCTGCTAAAAACGGTGTGTGTGTGACCCTTGCGTAACATGTGTCAGGAATTAGGGAGAGTCAGTGAAGATTCACAAGCAACTAATTTGGTGTATTTGTTTCTTTGACTACGGCTAGGGTCACACATGCCAATCAGTTTTTTTCCACTGGTTTCAATAACAAATGTGTTTTTTTGGCTGTTTTTTGAGCCTCCTGTGCAGCTATGCATTTTTTGGACATTGCCATTTTTTGCCAAAAAATGCTAGCAAAAACGGATCCTTTTTTTTACTGAACCTAAAAAAACGGATGCGTTTTCCCATAGGGCCCCATGTTAAAAAAACTTTGCTTGAAGCGTTTTTTGGGTCCAGTAAAAAAAACAAATAGCTTTTGTTAACAATGCAGTCACACTTGATCCCAAGATCCGTTTTTAGCATCAGTTTTTGGGCTTAGAATGCTAAAGTTAAAAAACTAATGCCAATAACCCTAGCCTATACCACGTTTATGCATGAAACATGCATAAATCCACGCACATGCTATAAAAATAACTTAATATTAACTGATCTGATATTTTTGTAGCAGAAAATGAAAAAGTAATATGGAGGAGTAGCTCAGTTTAGCCGGTTAGGTTGCTACTTTGATTTTTCAATTTTCTAACAAAAATGAAATTAAAACTTATTTTTTATTTAAAATATTATCCCATTAATTAGATTTGCAGTGGATTTTGAAGTAGTTTCCTCACCAAAAACTCTATGAACTCTGACCCCAGTTTGCATGCCTTACCATTTATTCGTACATCGGTAGATTCCACACCAAAAAGAGACTAATCCTTGTGCAGATTAACAGCAGTGCAAACTCAAAATCTTCGGCAGAAATCCAAGGGTTTAAAACTATAGGTTGCATTTATCTGACCTATTTAAGTATACCTTAAATGTATAATGTATAATGTCAATGATAGAAAATAAAATGGGAAATGCTGTGCTTTACTAATTGAAGACTTTCACTCTCATAACTGTAAACATTTGCAAAAGTATGACAAATTAGGGTCATGGCATATCACAAGCATCTAATTTTCTCTTGACTTATTATGCAAAATCTAATGATATGTTATAACCTCTGTATGTTTTATATCTATTCGTTTGAACAGAAGAATAACTCATTTCTTACAAAAACTCTTATTTTTATTATGATTGATACTAGATGTATAAATACACTGTGTTACAAATTATTATTATGCAAATGTTCTTTTTCTCTGATTTTCCTAAATGGTCGGTGCAAATGGCAGTCAGTGTAATAAAAGTCATCACCTGTTAGAATATACATGGAATTTTATTGAAGAAACCTCCCAATGATAACAGTATAATCTTCAAAATTAAAAAAAACTCTAAATGCACTGTTCCAAATTATTATGCACAGTAGAGTTTCTCATTTGTTGATTTGCAGCATTAGGAGGTCACATTCACTGAAATAAAAAGCTATTTAACTCCAAAACATCCTAACTGGCCAAGTTACATGTTAACATAGGAACCCTTCTATGATATCACCTTCACAATTCTTGCATCCATTGAACTTGTGAGTTTCTGGAGAGTTTCTGCTTGTATTTCTTTGCATGATGTCAGAATAGCCTCCCAGAGCTGCTGTTTTGATGTGAACTGCCTCCCACCCTCATAGATCTTTTGATTGATTATACTCCAAAGGTTCTCTATAGTGTTGAGGTCAGGGGAAGATGGTGGCCACACCATGAGTTTACCTCCTTTTATGCCCATAGCAGCCAATGACACAGAGGTATTCTTTGCAGCACGAGATGGTGCATTGTCATGCATGAAGATGATTTTGCTCCTGAAGGCACGTTTTTGCTTTTTGTACCATGGAAGAAAGTTCTCAGTCAGAAACTCTATATACTTTGAAGAGATCATTTTCACACCTTCAGGAACCTTAAAGGGGCCTACCAGCTGTTTCCCCATGAATTCCAAAACATGAGTCCTCCGCCTCCTTGCTGACGTCACAGCCTTATTGGGACATGGTGGCCATCCACCAACCATCCACTACTCCATCCATGTGGACCTTCCAGGGTTGCTCGGCACTCATCAGTAAGATGAAAATTAGTCTTCATGTATGTCTGGGCCACTGCAACTGTTTCTGCTTGTGAGCACTGTTTAGGGGTGGCCTAATAGTAGGTTTATGCACCACAGCAAGCCTTTGAAGGATCCTACACCTTGAGGTTCGAGGGAATCCAGAGGCACTAGCAGTTTCAAATATCTGTTTGCTGTTTTGTAAAGCTTTTTTAGCAGCTGCTCTCTTAATCCAATGACCTTGCCTGGCAGAAACCTTCCTCATTCTGCCTTTATCTGCACGACCACGTCTGTGCCCAGAATCAGCCACAAATCTCTTCACATTATGATGATCACGCTTAAGATTTCATGAAATATCTAATGTTTTCATCCCTTGGTCAAGGCATTGCACTATTTGATGCTTTTTGGCAGCAGAGAGATCTTTTCTCTTTCCCAATTTACTTGAAAACTGTGGCCTGCGTAATATTGTGGAACAGCCAGTCTTCCTTTTATTGGGTTCACCTGCCAAACTAATTATCACAAGTATCTGAGATTGATTTCAGTGATCCAAAGAACTCTGAGACACAATACCATCAATGGGTTTCATTAAAAAAAAACAAAAAATAAACAACCCTATGACACAACCAATTTGCATAATAATTTGGAATACAGTGTAGTACTTAGTAGTTCCATGTCAGAGGGCTTATGTCAAATTGCATTAATCTATTTTCTACCTATTTTTTTAGATTTGCTTATTACAGGGCTTGTGCCAAGTTTGCAAATCACAGTGGGTCCGACTTCTTGGCCCCTGCCAATCCCAAAAGATGGTACTCTGAAGATCATGATTGGAACAGTGATCCATCAATCACAATTCCAGTCCACTCTTAATGTGAGTGAAAAGATTAGCTGATAAATATGCCCAGCTATCTCTGTGGTCCCTTTAAAAATAAATGGATTGACGTTGTGTATGGTCAACCACCACTCCATTCACAAGAGGCTTTTCTGAACCTCTGTTCTCAAAATCAGACTCAGTTGAACAAGAAATTACCCCTAGTTTATGGATTAAGGATCATTTACAAATTTGTTAAAACCTATTTATTATTTTAGTTTTAATATAAATAATATGCCACATGATTAAGACACAAATGTTCAGATTGTTAACAAGTTTAATACCACACTATATATTTTATCCTATTCCTGACTAAGCAAGTTTTTACTTTTTTTCATAGTGATTTAAAGATCTGCAAAAAAATTTTTATCTTTTGAATGTTCAAATAATTTATTAACCTTTTTCAGAATATGTGGGTATTCATTTTATGTTATTTTCATTACATCAATTTTATTATTTTCTGATATTGGGCAATATTGGTTGGAAAAATAAGCAAATACATTGTTTATTTATTATTTTTATGACCATAAAGGACCACTATAATGATTTTTACATTTTATTCCCCTTTCTGTAACCAAAACATTTATATATCAGACACATGTATTATTTTCAATGAGGATAGAGCTACAGTAGTAAGGCTAATTTCCCACATTCAGTAAGCATCCATTAGAACAGACCCTGAAGAGATCCGTTAGAAAAACGTTTTGCAAATACGGCTTTTTTGTCCGTCATTATGGAGAATGGATCTGATAACAGATTGTTATGCCGGCTTCACACCACGGACTTTTGGATGCAAGGCTGTCCGGTGTGAACCGCACAGCCTCGGATCCGAATTTGCCACCCATGTATGCCTATGGAGCTGGGTTGTGCCTATTTGGCGTCCGGTTTGCTGGTTTTCTGAGAGAATTGTTTTTTTCTCATTTTTGCATTGGATATAAAACTGGAGTCTGCATCTTTTTTGTGTCTGATGCCAAAATCAGACAAAACCAGATTCTCCCGGATCCTCCTGGATCGTCCCAGGTCCGGCACCCATAGTCTAAGGGCGCCAGATCGCGCCGGAGCTGGCAGATAATCATGACGGTTCCCGGACGACGGGTGCTAAAAGAGCGGCTGCTGTTAAAAGCAGCCGCCGCTGAATTTTAGCACCTGGAGAGCTCTACGGCTGACATATCAGCACCGTGGCCAGCTCCCCTGAAAGCCACTGTACTGATACTTCAGCACTGGACAGCAGCAGACGCTAATTCTGGCACAAAACAGGATCAGAGAGCATATTTGCCCTCCGTTTCTGTTTGTCCAGGACTATCAGGTTCTCTTCGGTGTATCCTGCAAAACACCAGACAGAACCTGACAGGAAAAAACCATGGTGTTAAGCTAGCCTTACTTATCTTCCATTTGTAATGGATCTCGTAAGCAAAAAATGCATCCATTTCAAATGCAAGGAAATACAGATGGCTCAATAAGAATCCATTAATAAATCTACTTTTTATAAACTTAATTGTTATAAAAAGCAGATCCTGCAGAAATCTTATATTTATCAATGGGCAAAAAAGTTGTGTTTGCACAACTTTTTTTCCAATGAATCTCTGTAGGACCCAGATGACAAATGATTACTGGACGTGTGAACTAAGTCTCACAGTGATTGGATTAGCAGTAGCTTTATATACCATATTTATTTAAGTGAATTGAGCAAGGCCAGAAATGTCTAGTCTGAATGTGGCTGGAAGTGTGCAAATCACATACTTGTGCTCACGGATACCGGGACAGGTGGTTACTTCGGTAGGGGATCACGGCTGGTCGGCTCCTGGTTCCGTGCCCATGACCCTCTGTGGCGGGGGGTGGGGGATGATGATGATGGGGGAAATGGTATTGTGACGCTACCTGTGGTACCTGGTAATAGGGTTACCAGTGCTGCGGCCGGCTGCTGAGGTGATAGGAATGCAGCTTTGGTAGTACAGCTCCCCACAGGCGGAGCTTTACCTCAAGGCAGCGGGGTGAATGAGGGGAGTAGTAGTCCTGATCTTGACGATGATGCTGAAGCCCTCCGGGCGACGAATGAAAGGAGGACAGACACCACTTCAGCTCAAGCGGTTCTTTACTTGCACCACATGGAGAGAGGTACATGGTACATTCTGGGTTAATGGGTATTGTAACCGCACATTGTGATACTTCTACAGAGTCTTACAGTGATGTCCTCAATTTGGCGCTCATGGTCCTGTTACTCTCTTACTCTCCCCTCTTAAGTCAATTTTCTAGTCCACGGGGTCTGTTACCTAAAGTCTCTGACTTGTCGATGTCATGGACCCGGCTTAGGGACTGATGTTGGACTTCTTTAGGGGTGCTTTGACTCCCTGTATGAGTCAGGCCCTCTGCTTGCCGGTCTACAGTTAGGGTTAAACTTTTCATCTAACTACCTCGGCTGCAGTACGCCGGTGTCGACCTGGGTCCCCAGCTCGCTCCGACCAGTCCTGGATTGTCTTCCTTCCAATGTGGGCCGCCCCTCTCCTAAGAGGCGCCCTCCCCTGTAGCCTGTGTCCTTCTTTCTTGCTCTCTCACACCAACTATCTGACTCTGCTGTCACTCCCACTCTCTAGGCTCCACCCCCAAGGACCTACTAAATATACGGTCGCTTGTCTTAAAGTGGCCTGTGTATGGGTGTTGGGGTGCAGACTCTGAAGATTTCCCCATGTCTACAGCTACGGAGGCACTACACCTTTAATTGTGGTGCAGTACCTCCCTGTGATTTCTTGCCATAGGGGCACCACACACTCCCCTGTTTAAGTACACTCATCCGCGAGTGTCCTAACCAGACCGGGTTTGAGCCAAGCTTTTTATTTTATTTTATTAACATTTACCCAGGTAACTTCTGAACACACATGAAATAATACGGCTATTTTGTCTTCCCTTGCGGGAGGTGCTAGGCTTCAAACGTTGCAATAAAATACTTTACTGTAAGTTCACATTGGCCCAACGGGGCCGGGGTATTAAGTCTCTGACTTTTAAGTTCAATCAGGCTTTTCAAAACAACAGTTCACATTATGTTCATGTGGTTATTGTCCAAGTGCTGCAAGAAAAAGGCAGAATAAACAACTATTTACAGTGGTACAGCATACCGGGTTAATCTTGTCAGTCATCACTTCTGCTGACCCGAATCGCGTCCCACCCTCAGGGTCCTGCATGGCGTTCTTATGTTACTACGTCACCACAGTATAGGTCCCTGTCCGGATGGCCTTGAGGGAGAAAGGATTCTACATCCCTCCTTGCCACAAAAACCTCGGAATAGAGGCCTTCTTCCCGGGCAAAACAGTACCCGATTCCCAGGTTGAAAACGGTAATAACCCCCTTGTTCCGCTGTTCCACGGACAATGGGGATTGGGTGCTGGCAAAGGATCGAGCCTGGCGGGTCTCCATCTCATTTGCCCACCATAGCTCGTGGGGCTCGGACGACTCTGTGCCACCAGCTGGTTCTTCCTCTCGGTCCTCCTCCCTGGAACTCGCCTGGCTTGTGGAGCTTTCTTTCTCACATTCCTCTATGATCAGATCGAGCTCCTCGGAGAACTGGATCAGACGCTCGCTTGATCCTCCGGTACCATTCTCAACCCGCCCCCTCTGTTGTTTGATGGCAAGGGGGGCAGGGAGGCAGTTTGGCGCCTCTTGCATGGCCCTGCTGTATTAAGGGACCAAGGCACGCCCCTGGGCCAGCACATAGTCTTTTACATATGCAGACTCGCTTAATGGGAACAGTTCAGTTAATCAGCCTTGGGTCTCCCCGGAGCCAGCCATTGCACTTCGTTCAACTTCGGCAGGGCGGGGAGGCGGGACTTATCTTTGCACCTTTTAGCTGCGCAACCACAATGCTCTTCCCGCACTGTGGCGCAGTAATGGCGGCACAATTTTACAGTGCACAAAATAATCAATAAAGTCCAATATGAGGCACACAGTACTCGGTTTTACAAGGCACGGGATCCTATTCGTAATGCCAGAACTGAGTCCGTCAACAGGGTAGGGGGTACTCGGATACTGGGACACGTGGTTACTTCGGTGGGGATCACGGCTGGTTGGTTCCCGGTTCCGTGCCCTGGACCCTCAGTGGTGGGGGATGATGATGATGGGGGAAATGGTATCATGACGCCGCCTGTGGTACCTGGTCATAGGGTTAGCAGCGCTGCGGCCGGCCACTGAGGTGATGGGATGCAGCTTTGGTAGTACAGCTCCCCACAGGCGGAGCTTTACCTCAAGGCACCGGGGTGAATGAGGGGAGTAGTAGTCCTCACCTTGGCGACGATGCTGAAGCCCTCCGGGCAATGAATGAAAGGAGGACAGACACCACCTCAGCTCAAACGGTTCTTTACTTGCACCAGATGAAGACAGGTACACGGTACATTCTAGGTTAATGGGTATTGTAACCGCAGATCGTGAAGGCTTCTCCAGAGTCTGACAGTGATGTTCTCAATATAATGCTCGTGGTCCTGTTACTCTCTTGCTCTCCTCTTTTAAGTCAAGTCTCCAGTCCACAGGGTCTGTTACCTAAAGTCTCTGACAGTGTCATGAACCCGGCTGCGGGACCGATATTGGACTTCTTTAGGGGTGCTTCAGCTCCCTGTATGTGTCGGGCACTCAGCTTACCGGTCTGCAGTTAGGGTTGAACCTTTCGTCTAACTGCCTCGGCTCCGGTGTCGACCTGGGTCCCCAGCTGGCTCCGACTAGTCCTAGGTTGACCTCCTTCCAGTCTGGGCTGCCCCTCTCCTAAGAGGCGCCCTCTGCTGTAGCCGCAGTGTACCCTGCAAACTTCTTTCTCGCTCTCTCACACCAACTATCTGACTCTGCTGTCACTCCCCGTCTCCCGCTCTCTAGGCTCCACCCCCTGGGACCTACTAAATATACGGTCCCCTGTCTTAAAGTGGTCTGTGTATGGGTGTTGGGGTGCAGACTCTGAAGATTTCCCCACGTTCACGGCTACCACACCTTTAATTGGGGTGCAGTACATCCCTGTGGTTCCTTGCCATAGCAGCGCCACACTACCATTATGGGAGAATCCAAAAAGTGTTCAGTGTGCAAACTGTAGGAATTCAGAAGCAGAAACATGGAAAAGCCCTGAAAATATTTCATTTGGAACTATAGCATTCTCAATTCTAACACCATGCAATAAACTCACTGTCAGGATTCAGCTCTGCTTGCTGGTTCCAGCAGTCATCACATGACCAATTCACTCATATACAATTTTCATACTTCACAGGACATGGCTTTTCATCCTACTTGTCTCTATGAAGCAAGAGTTGTAGTTTTCCACAGAAAATTGAGAGAATAATGAAGAGCAGCTTATCAACTATAAGTGTGCAACTCACATACAAATGAGCGATCACATGAATACTAAAACCACATGAGGTGGATGGGGGCGCCTAACTGAAATCTTGGTATCAGAAAACCTAGATCAACCTCTGGGTATGTTGTATGATAAGTCAGCCTGTTGCTCAGATGGAGAAAGCTGAGGGATTTTTTTGCCTTCTTCCTCCTCATTTTGACAAGCAGCACATGAGGCAAGTAAATTAAGCTGAATATCACACAGGCCTATTATGCATAAGTGAAAGTCCACATTCATTAAAGTGATCCTACAGTAAAATGTGAAAATTACATAATAGAACAAGTGCTTCATGAATTCATATTCCTTCCCTACCAGGATCCAGCTCATTGCTGATCTGTCCAGTCTCTGAGCATCGAGCTCATGCAGAGGTTGACAGCACAAGACTCTGAGCTCAGTAAGGCTTGGGTCACATTTGTTTAGTGACCCTAGCACGATGCTAGTGTTAAATACTTAGAAAATTTCCCCACAGAGCATATCGTTAACGCTACGCGCTGCCAGACAATGCAGCCCCATAGTAACCTGGAGTTTACCTTAGCAGCTGGCCACACACAAAGCCCCAGGATGTGAGCTTTTGGACAGCACACATTAAAATGCTGCAGACAGCGTTTCCGGTGTGCTCAGCTAAAGCGCACATCCTGAGCTTTGTGCATGGCCGGCTGCTAAGATAAACACCAGGTTACTATGTGGCTGCATTGCGGTTACTATGGGTTCCCGCTGTGGAGTAAACACAAATGTGACCCTAGCCTGAGGCCAGGTCCACATCACATTTGGGCTTTCCATCCAGCGGCAGCGCTGTCATCAGCGTTAACACAATGTAATGCTTGCATTTGCTTGCATTAATGCTGCCATAGAGATGCATTGGTGAATGCATCCAAACACATGCCAAAATGTGCTTGCGTTTGAAAGTATGTCTTTTTTCAATGGACAGGTTAAGCCTTCACTCCGCGTTAACCTGTCCATTGAAAAAAATGCATACTATCAAATTAAACCATATTTTGGTTTGTGTTTGGATGCGTTTGGATGTATTCGGCAATGCATGTCTATGGCAATATTAACGCAAGTGAACACAAGTGTTAGGCTAGGCTCACACTTGCATGTGTTTTTCAAGGTGCTTTTTTCCAGCCTGCGTTTTTGGGCTGCATTTTTGCTGTTAGGTGTGGGGCACCCTTAAAAACGCATGCAAAAACGCATGTGGAAACGCATGGTACCATTTAGTGCCATGCAAAAATGCATGTGTTTCCCATGGGGACCCATGTTAAAAAAACGCATGCGTTTTTGTAAATGCACCAAACAATGCATCATGCTACATTTTTTGTTACTGAGCCAAAAACACATCCCAAAAAGGCATGTCACTTTAGACATGCATTTTTGCTATTCGAGCATGTGTTTGTTACATGTGGGCCTATGGATGCGTTTTAGCATGCGTTTTTCACAAAACGCAAGTGTGAAAAACGCATGGAAAAAAACGCAAGTGTGACCCTAGCCTTACACTGCGTTAATGCTGATGTTAAGCACAGACACTTGAATGCAATGCCCGAACGTGATGTGGACCTGGTCTAACTGACTAGACACAACACAAGAACTGCAGCAGTGGATGAAGCCTGTGCTGGACCCAGGGAGGGTGATTATCTGCTGAGTTTCATAGTATCATAGTTTTTAAAGATAAAGATAAACTTAAGTCCATCATGTCCAACCAATAACCTAACATTTTGATCCAGAGGAAGACAAAAACCCTATGAAGCAGAAAATAAAAGCTCCATAATAGGGGAAAAATGTATTCATAACTTTACATACGTTAATCAGACCAGTTCTCTGGATCAACACCCCATCACGAAATATAGTACATTGGTACCTACTTAGTAGCGTAACTTAGTAACTTTAGAAAGTCTATACCACAACCAGTTCCGTGGTAGATATGGTCCGTAGTTATTAAAAAAAAGGAAGTTCAAGGATATTCAAGTAGTTCATACAGAATAGTCTCTGTAGGTACTGGGCTTTTAACGTTGCAACTAATACAAAAAAAGGTTCTACTGGTGTCTCTGGTTTAAGTGCAGTAGGCTCCTAAGCCCTCTGATCACTGCATAAGAGGCCACGTCCTTACTCTCTATGGCTGCCACCTAACACCATGCTACTCTCACCCTTTTTGTACACTTACACTTTACCTGGTTCTATTTAACTTTATAACAAACATATTTACATTTTACATTTGATTCCATACTTTAATCTTTGTACCTAGTCGGTATCTGACCTTGGGTACTGCGCTGTGATCTGCGCAACGCTGGTATACTGGGTGTACTTAGCCTAATGGTGTGAGTGGACGTGTACCTAATTAAAGTATCTGTTACTATTGAGGATGGAGATCTGACAGTAGAACTGGCAAGCCCACTGGGACCAGGAATTGGTTCTTCCTCTTCAGTTTCAACTTTCAGTTCTTCATGTCTTGGGACTTCTTGTAGTACGGGTTCTGGCGTTGGTTCTACCATTGGAGGGAAAGCAATCATGAGAACTACAACTGCTCCATGGTAATTTGGCCATGTTTTGGGGAAATCTCCTAAAACGGTATGGAACACATCCTCCTCTTTCCTGACAGGTTGGACCTGTACGGGTAAGGTTACTTCTGGTGTCTTCAGGGTTTCAGGACACGGTTTGAGATGGTCTCTTGATACAACTGCTGATGTCCTTTTTTCATCTTTGTTGATTAGACACACTTTGGCATTGTCTAAATTTGATGTTAAGACTGTATATGGGGTGGTTTCCCACTGATTATCCAATTTGTCGGTGCCTCTCTTTCTCTTGAGAACTTGCTCACCAGGTTGTAATGGGGTTGCTAGAGCATATTGGTTAAAGGTTCTCTCTTGTCTTTCTCTAGCTTGCTGGAGACTTTTGTCTACAAAAGAGAAAAAAAAACACCACATTTGGCCACTTACAAATATCCATTGCATTTAGCAGAATGCTGTCAGCCACTCTACGAGGTAACCAATGTCTCCCAACACCAATGCTCAATCTTCTACAACCCTGGCACGGGGGCTATTGTAGCATCTGCGTCCATCCATGCCACAAGGAGGAAACTGGTGGTATCACTGGACACGAGGTCACCACAGGGCGGCAGCCACTCCAGGCAATGTGAAACATAGTGTCAGAGCACAGCCTATTAATGACACCAAGCTGTTAGACAAGGCGGGCTGTTCCGCACCAAAAATATGCTCCACAAGTGACTGACGCTTCCTAGAGGGCCCAGCCTCAAACTGCAGAAAGATAAAAAAAAATGCAATAAACATTTTTTTTGCTGAAAAATGTGAGGAGTTAGTTTGATATTTTGGGCCAAAATAACGTAAGCTCGTAGCCCCCGTCACGGGCCCTCACGTCTACGAGTACCTAACCATATGTTTGACCATATGTATAATCTAAATTGAGAGTTCACTGAATAGGTTACATAATTATCAGAGAAAGATAAAAAAAACACCACATTTGGCCACTTACTGAAACATCTTACACTATGTTTCACATTGCCTGGAGTGGCTGCTGCCCTGTGGTGATCTCGTGTCCAATGATACCACCAGTTTCCTCCGTGTGGCATGGATGGGCGCAGATGCTACAATCGCCCCCGTGCCAGGGTTGTAGGAGATTGAGCATCAGTGTTGGGAGACATGGGTTACCTCGTAGAGTGGCTGACAGCATTCTGCTAAATGCAATGGATATTTGTAAGTGGCCAAATGTGGTGTTTTTTTTTTCTCTTTCTCTGATAATTATGTAACCTATTCGGTGAACTCTGACTTTTCTCAACGCACTCTTTTACTTGGTGATACTGCTGTTGATGTAGGGTATCCCAATTGGATTCTTCAACTTCTGCATCTGGCTTCAGAATTCCCATATCTAAATCAATTGGCAGCTTACCGGGCCTTGCTCGCATAAGGTAGGCTGGGGTGCAGTTTGTAGAACTCACCGGGACATGGTTGTACAAGTCTATCAATCGGGTAATTTCTCTGGCCATTGATTTCTCTATGACTCTGGTAAGGTTTTCAACAGGTCAATCACAATATGGTTCATCTTTTTGCATAAGCCATTGGTTTGGGGATGATAGGCTGTCGTGCGGATCTTCTTACAGCCGTACATGTTGCAGAATTCCTGGAAAATCTCTGACTCAAAAGCTGGACCTTGATCGGCAAGGACTTGTTCCGGGTAACCATGAGGTCTACAGAAATGTGTCTGAAATGCTTTTGCAGCTGTCTTCGCTGTCAGGTCCTTGACGGGTACCACCACTAAGAAGTGGGAGTAATGGTCCACGATGGTTAAGGCATAGACATAACCTGACCGGCTTGGTGACAACTTGACGTGGTCTAACACAACTAACTCAAGTGGTTGCTTGGTTACGATGGACTGGAGTGGGGCTCTCTGACTCTGCTGATCCTATCTTCTGAGGTTGCATGGGCCACATTTTCTACACCAATCTTCAATTGATTTTCTCATGCCAACGCAGAAGAATCTCTCTCTTAAGAGCACTTCCAACTTCTTCCATCCAAAATGACCTGCACCATCGTGGTAGGCTTCAAAGACCATTTTGACATCTCTCTTGGGTACGATAATCTGCCAGACCAACTCATGTGTTTTAGGGTTGGTGTGCCTTCTGCAGAGCTTCCCTTGATATAGAAACAACTTGCTTCTTTCTTTCTAGAGTTGTTGGGTCTCAGCTGTAGCATTCTGATTAGGGTACGCACCTTGTTGTGTAAGCAGTTCTTTCATTAGCTTCACAGCTGGATCGCTATCTTGGGTGTCAGCCCATCCATGGTTGAGATTTGCCTCTTGTTGTTATTGGTAGATGCCGGGTTGATACTGTTCTACCTTAAAAAGTTGAAAGGCTGGTAGTTCTATTTCTTCCAGCTCCTCAGGTTCCTCTTGCACGTCTTTCAGGTGTGGCATCCGGGATAAGGCATCTGCATTCCTGTTCTTGCGGCCTGCCCTATATTTGATGACAAAATTGTAGTTAGACAGCCGGGCTATCCTTCGCTGCTCCAATGCACCTAATTTTGCTGAGTCCAGGTGGGTCAATGGGTTGTTATCAGTGTAAATGGTAAATTCTGCAGCTGCCAGGTAGTGCCTGAAACGCTTGGTTACAGCCCAAACTACCGCCAGTAGTTCTACCTTGAAGGAACTGTAATTCTCAGGGTTTCTTTCCGTAGGCCAGAGTTTCCTGCTTGCAAAGGCAATAACTCTCTCTTTGCCTCCTTGCTTCTGTGACAGTACTGCTCCCAGTCCCACATTGCTGGCATCCGTGCACAGAATGAAACTTTGATGGTAATCCAGATACGCTAGGATCTCTTCTCCTGTCAGCGCCCACTTTAGCTTTTTGAATGATTTTTCACTCTAGTCACTCCACTGGAAAGGGGAATTACAGGTTGAAGATCTTTTTGACTGTCCTACCAGGATGTTTTGCAGGGGAGCTGCTAACTTCGTGAACCCTCTGATAAATCTTCAGTAATAGCCCACCAGTGTCATGAATTGTCTCACCTCTTTCACATTAGTGGGTCTTGGTCAATCCCTTATCACAGTGACGTTGTCAGGATCCGGTGCTACTCCCTCTGAACTCATGACATGTCCTAGGTACTGCACCTTTGGCTTGAGAAGGTGGCACTTGGATAGTTTGATCTTCATGCTGTATCCAGACAAGGCTTCAAACACTTCTGCCAGGTCTTGTAGATGTTGTTCATATGTCTTGGAGTAGACTATGACGTCATCCAGGTACAGGAGGACAGTTTCAAAGTTCTTATGGCCTAGGCAGCTCTCCATCAGGCGTTGGAAGGTACCGGGTGCATTGCAGAGTCCAAACGGCATGCAATTGAACTCACAGAGGCCCATCGGTGTAGTAAACGCTGTCTTCTCCTTGTCAGCCTCTGCCACAAGAACTTGTCAATACCCACTAGTCAGATCTAGGGTGGAAAAGTAGTTATCAGATTTTAATGTGGCTAATGACTCATCAATCCTAGGTAACGATTATATGCATCCTTGTGTATAATGACGTTGATCTGCCGGTAGTCTACGCACATTCTCATTGTCCTGTCCTTCTTTCTAACCAACACTAAAGGCGCTGCCCAGGGGCTGCAACTGTCTCTTATCACACCTGCAGTTTTCATCTCTTTGAGCATGTCTTTGGTGGTTTGATAGTGAGCTGCTGGTAGTGGTCTATACCTCTCCTTTATAGACTGATGTTTACCTGTGGGTATAGTGTGCTCTACACAAAAATCACCGAATAGGTACTAAATATTATATTGAAAAAACTCACCAAATATGGTCGCTTTTTTTCTACCCCTTGCATCTAGCAGATGGCTGCAGATTCCCCCAGGAGGTGACACATGCGTCAAGACACTGGGGGAATCTGCAGCTATCTGCTAGATGCAAGGGGTAGAAAAAAAGCGACCATATTTGGTGAGTTTTTTCTATAGTGTGCTCTACCCCTTTAATTTGCCCAAAGTCTAATGGGTGTTTGCTAAATATCTGCTCATGTTCTTTTACTACCCGGTATACTCCATGCTTTTGATGGGAAGGTGTGGAACTGGCATAGTTTTTGGCACCAATCCTCCAGCTTTTCTCTTGAGCCATTGTCATCCGCCTGACTTGACAGGTTCAAGGGCTCGACGGCTGTGATGGCATTGTTATCAACCGTAAATAATTAAGCCAAGGTAGTATACTTCGGTAGGGTGACCTCATCTTCCCCGCAATTTAGAAGGTGTAATGGCACTCTTCCCCGATGTACCTCAACTACTCCTCTGGTCGTCAGTATAGTGGGCGTACTGTCTGAGTACACGGGTTCTACCAGGGCTTGATAGTCTCGCCCTTTAATGCCTATTGCGACTCTACACTAGACCAACATTTCAGTTTTGGGAGGTATTACAATGGGTATCGGGTCACTTACCCCTACACTGACAATTTCACCTCCTGATATTTCTACCTGTTGTTTCAGCATCAGGGCTTTTATTTCCTTTTGCAGGAGTCTCTGTTGCCCGACTCTGGCAGTCTCGGCGATCTGCTGTAAGACAGTAATTACCTCAGAAAAACAATTTTCAATTACACTCATTCCTAGCAACATTACTGGTTGATGTTCTCGCCGGATAACATCTACAATGATAATACCCTGATTATTCAATTCTACCTTCCCAATCTGAATGGTCATTTCTCTGAACCCAACTTGTGGTATTATATCACCATTGCTAGCATATAAGTTCAATGCAATGTTAGATGGACCACTACTAATGTCTGAATCAGCCCAGTACCTCTTGTAGAGAACATGTGGAATTGATGTTATCTGGGACCCGGTAACCAACAAGGCGCTAAAGGGAATGCCATCCAACACGATAGGGATGGATGGACGTCCTCCCACGAACATATTATACCAGGCTAAAGGACCTTGGGAATTTATACCCGCCTTCCCAGGGGATCCTCATTTAAAGCACATTCCCAGGCAAAGTGACCATGCTGATAGTGGTCGCTGGGTCGTCCTCTCGTCGCTTGGTACTTCCTCCTTGCTGGTCGCCAACTCGATCTTGGGTGAAGGCTTGAAACCACGCAGCTCCTTGATAACTTTAGCCATGGAAACAACAGTGTCCGTCAGGGTATATAGCTTTTGGTTGAGGACCTCATTAGAGATAGGCTCTCTGTGTTCAGCAGCAGTCTCTAACATGGCAGATGTCGCTGATGCTCCTGGCTGCTGGGGTGCTGTTGCAGGGCCTTGAATAGAATTTATATCCCAGGGCTCCTCTATCTTCTGGAGACGGATGGCTCTATCTTTTAGCTGGGCAAAAGTGATTCCAGGATCCTGGATAGTCATCATGCTCAACTGTCCTCTTCGAGAAGGAGATAGGAGGCCCTCTATGAACTGATCTATCAGCATTTTGTCAGCTCCCGGGGCTAAGGCAGGTTCTGCTAGTTTAAGTGCTTTGAGCGCTTCCTGCAAGTTTAATGCATAGTCTCTTGCGCTCTCTTTAAGCGTTTGTTGGCATCCAAGGAACCTCATTTTAGCTCGTGTGTCAGCACTGGACTCAAATGCTGCTTTCAGTCCAGCCACAAGATGCTCTACAGTGTCCTTGTCTGTGTCTGGCCAGGACGTAACTTCCCACTGTGCATTGCCGGTTAACTGCCCAATAATCATACCAACACACTGGGCTTCTGTTAGGGGGTATAACATAGTATGCTTTGATTTTGGTAAAGTCATTGAGGATATTGGGCTCGCCTGAGTATTGTGGTAGTCACATTGCTCCCGGAGTGTACGGCATCAGAAGCGGCATGATGAGTGCTGCTCCTTGCGCCGCAGCACCGCCGGTTGCTCCGCTGTTGTCCACTGCCGCAGCATCTCCTTGTTGCGACATTCTGTGCCCCCTTAGGCTGGTTTCACATTGACGTTCCCCTCTGCAGTGTTCTGCGGAAGGGAACCGCCATGTGAGCGCAGCCAGCGCAAGCCCCTATCTTTATAATGGGGACACACGGTGCTGCGCTTGACTGCGCATGACCGTGCGCTCCCATTCACTGCTATATGTGATTTGTACGCAGGCGAACGCCTGCGCACAAATCACACAGTCTCGTCCGCACCAGGAATGCAACATGACGAGACTGTGTGATTTGTGCCCAGGCGTCCGCCTGCGTACAAATCACTTATAGCAGTGAGTGGGAGCGCACGGTCATGCACAGTCAAGCGCAGCACCGTGCGTCCCCATTATAAATATAGGGGCTTGCGCTGGCTGCGCTCACATGGTGGTTCCCCTCCGCAGAACACTGCACTTCCACTTCTGTCCGGATGTCTACTAAAGGTTCCGCGGTGGGACAGGGATTTTCTTCCCTCCGGATGACATCAGAGTGCTTTGCAGAGTGCCGCACACAATGACACACCCCCTTTTCCTCCCGCACGTCGTGCACTTTGTAATGGCGGCAATTCAAAAATACAGTCTTTGTGCCGCAGTTTAAATTCTGTTCGCCGCACACTCTATAATGGCGGCAGTTTCAAAACAGTTTCTCTCACAAATCACAGCACACAATGCCCGGTTTATCGGGCACGGTAGATCCTGTTCGTAGATGCCAAGTTGTGGAGCCCACTGGGATGGTACTCGGCACCGGATCGCGGTATCACGGGGGTCATCACGGCGGTCCCGAGCCCACAAGTAAAGGTTGGGGATATTTACAGGGGAGAAAGTCATGACACCACCCGTGGTATGTGGTCAGGGTGACCACCGCTGCTGCAGAACCTCCGAGGATGATGGATGGCAGTTTGTGATGGCTCTCCATGGGCAGAGCCTGGTTCCCCAGGGCAGTAATGATGATAACAGTTTGTGAGGGAGAGTAGGGCTCAAGCGCAAGGATTACACAGACTCTTCGTTTTTAGATGACATTCAGAAGAGTACTGTCCATGGAGTCTGTATCGGGGCCGGGTTGCTTCCCACCCTGTCCAGGTCCTTGGCTTCCTACTCCTGCGCTGTGTGTGTGTGTGGCCCTGCTGCCCACTTTAGCTAGGCTGCTGGCCCTGTCACCCCTCACAGGTACCAACTTGCTAGGCAGCTTGAGTCTTATCTTTATGTTCCTGACCTCGCCGTGTTGCTTTGCTGTGGTACAGTGAAGATGTGGGATCTTCACTCATCCGGTGTTCACTGTGCTGTTTGTGTCAGGCACAGCATTGGATCTGGTATCCGTTCTGTGTGCTACTCCGGGGTGAGTTTAGGGTAACTCGGTGTCCCGGGTGTGTTCCTCTGCTTCTCTTTTTCCTCAGACCCTGGCTCGGCCTGGAACTGGACAGTGGACCGTGGGATGAGCCTAACACAGCTCTTTTACACCCAGGTCCTTTCCTCCCTCAGTGCTGCCCCGCACTGAACTAACTGCCACTTCCGCTCCACACCAGAATATATAGGGAGGCAGCTTTAGCTCCCCCTTCTGGCTTGGAGGCGCTAGTGTAGTGTTGTTGGTTGTGTGGGAGTTAACCCTTGGTGATGTTACTGTGGCACATGAACCCTGGGGTGCCACAGTTGCATGCAGAGCCCAAATCACAAAGATTCGGCAACTCTGTAAATATTTCTGGACCCAGCTGTATATCAATAAATTACTTTCCTTTTCCTGACATGCTGTGTAAAGTTCAACCAGTTGGTCCTCTCCTGGCTCCAAAACCCATCTTTGTTGCCCAGAGCAGCTTCTAAAAAAATAAATTGGACCCTGGTTGACGTGGATAAAATGACAGTTTCTCTATTGCTGTATATTCTTTGCCTTAATGTCTGTATAGTCTATTTTGCTTCCTCCCCTGCCCAGGAGATGTTTCATGATCAGATCCTGTCCCTGTATGGTCAGAGACATCCATTACACAGTACATAGCAGGGACGCATA
Source organism: Allobates femoralis (assembly GCA_033576535.1). Lineage (NCBI taxonomy): Eukaryota > Metazoa > Chordata > Amphibia > Anura > Aromobatidae > Allobates > Allobates femoralis. The sequence goes on from JARQOC010000001.1 coordinate 118,377,304, forward strand.
TATAAGGTCCCTTTGACATTGGTGTTTATTTTAAAATGCGGCATATCCGGCATCTACCTCCTAACGGCCGCACTTGCGGCACACTTGCAGCAAGCCCCATGCATTGTCTATGGGGCTTGCGGCAAGTGCGGTTTTGCCAGTTGTGGCAGATGCGGCAGTTGCGGCTGTGAAGAAAACGCTGCTGGCCGCATTTTTTTCCGCATCTGCTGCAACCAGCAAAACCGCACTTGCCGCACCTGACCGCAAGTCCCATATACAATGCATGGGGCTTGCCGGATTGGTGCCACAAGTGCGGCTGTTAGGCGACAGATGCGGTAAATCTGCTGGATCTGCTACTGCTGACCGTGTTTTTTTTTCGCATCTGCCGCAACCAGCAAAACCGCACTTGCCGCACCTGACCGCTAGCCCCATAGACAATGCATGGGGCTTGCCGGATCGGTGCTGCAAGTGCGGCTGTTAGGCGGCAGATGAGGTAAATCTGCTGGATCTGCCGCATTTTAAAATAAATGCCAGTGTGAAAGTAGCATAAGATTATCGCAGCACAGGAGATGTACAGGGTGGGCCATTTATATAGATGCACCTAAATAAAATGGGAATGGGTGGTGATATCAACTTCCTGTTTGTGGCAAATTAGTATATGGGGGGGAAACGTTTCCAGATGGGTGGTACCATGGCGGCCATTTTGAATTTGGACATATTGGATCCAACTTTATTTTTTTCAATGAGAAGAGGGTCATGTGAGAATTTCATAAGAAAAACAATGGTGTGCTTGGTTTTAACATAACTTTATTTTTTCATGAGTTATTTACAAATTTTTTGACCACTTATAAAATGTGCCTCATCACTGTAATAATGCCCACCAATGTTTCTCTTTACAATTATATAGCTCCCTCTATAGTAATTAAACCCACTTTCAGACCAATCAATCAGACCAAAATTGCCAGATTGCCAGTTTTGCCCTAAACTTGCGTGACATGCAGATCACTGAGCACTTTTGGAAAATTGTTGATATCACAACTTTATTGTGGATTTTATGCCACTTAGCTTATTGAAATTATGGGAATAACCACTTAATAACAAGATCTACTGACCTCTGCCAAGTGCTGCATCATTAGACTTAAACAAGTCTCTTCAAATGCCACTAGTAGATCACAACCTTCTATTTGACCACTGCTGTTTTAAACTTTGCATATTTCTCTTAAGGTACCATTACACTCTTCAATGTTAAAACGATCTCACTAACGGTCTCGGGGGCGCACGGTCGTTAGGACATCGTTTTGACATTGTTGGTGAGATGTCACACGTGTAGATATCGTGGACGACGCACCAATGATCCAGCAAGCAGCAATCGTTCACAAAACCCAGCAAATGATACTTGTTCACTGATGTGAATGGGCGAAGTCATGAACGACATTGTTATCGCGGTATCACACAGAACAAAACAGCAGGTTGGCTGATCGTGGATCGTCTGATTTGAGAACATGTTCTCAAATCTGCGATCAACAGTCCAATGATTTATCATACTCATATCTTGGTGTTACACTCAACGACGTCCTAGCAATATCGTTTGAATAACTCCAAACTCTTGACATTTAAACGATATCGTTCACGATATCTTACCATGTAACGGTACCTTTACTTGACATTTGCAATCCAAAAAATGACATAGCAAGACAAGATGCATCAAAAATCCCGATTTTGTTCAGTTGTGGTTATAACACCATTGAAATAAAAACAAAGGATGAGTGAATCAATGCGCAAAGGATTGAGTGCGAGTGAAATTTCCTGAAATTTGCTGTTTCATGCAAAAGCTAACATTTTGACATTCGATTTGGCGGTTTGCTCATAAAAAACAGGCACCATTTTCCACACTCCTGAAGCACAAGAGATTGGACTAACAACAATTTGCATTGCTTCATGGGCCTCCAAATACTGCCTTGAAGCTATGACATCTAGTGGATTATCATACTTTGTAAGTTCTTATAAGGAGTGAGGAACTTTCTCTCTTGCCTGCAAAAGTTAAGCTCTTATGATAAGTGGGTTCTTCTCTCTTCTATCCTATGTATATTTTCTCCGCGATTACAAGCGTTCTAGCATTGTGATTCACATCAATTTTCACATATCGAATTTTTGAGGGAAATTTGGTAAAGTCTGCAAATTCGAATTTCAAAATATTCGCTCATTCCTAGTCTTACAATTAACAGATCAGGTGAGCACTCGCCAAGCTGTGCTGCAATTGATGGGTTGGAACAACAAGATCCAAACTTCTTTAGAAATACCAGCACTCATGAGAAATAATTATTAAACACGCATTTCGGCTAGAGCATTGTGACTTTTGAGAAAGGCTCTAGCCTAAACGCACTATGGGCATCTATCGTGACATGTGTTATATGACATATGAAATGAATGAATTAGAAAGCAGCAAAATAATTTCTTCTTGTGAGTGCTGGTATTTCTAAAAAAGTTATAATAAATTGTAGAGATTTCCAGAGATTATAATCTCTAAACATAGAGTAAACAGGAGTCCTCAACATTATTCAATGATAAATTTAGTCAACAGTTGACAAACCTCACCGGAGATAACAACTCCATGACATGAGCTAAAAAATGTAATTTTTTTTCCTTTTAGCTTCAGTGTTTCGAAGTCTGCACAAGTCAGCCTTTGTAGCTGTGTGTTGATCATACAAGTGCAGGTCAATAAATTAGAATATCATAAATAAGTTAATTTATTTCAGCAATTTCATACAGAAAATGAAATGCATATATTTTATAGCCATTACAGAGTGATCTTTTTCATGCATTTATTTCTGATAATGTTGATGATTATGGCTTACAGCCAATGAAAATCCAAAAGTCATTATCTCAGAAAATTAGAATATTATCTAAGATCAACCGAAATAAATATTTTTAAATAATTAATGTTAGCCTACTGAAAGGTATGTACAGTAAATGCACTCAATACGTGGTCAGTGCTCCTGTTGCATGAATTACTCCATCAATGCGGTATGGTATGGAGCTTCTGGCACTGCTGAGGTGTTATGGATGCCTAAGTTGCTTTGATAGCAGTCTTCAGCTCTTCTGCATTCTTGCGTCTGGTGTCTCTCATCTCCCTCTTGACAATACCACATAGATTCTCCATGGGGTTTAAGTCAGGCAAGTCTGCTGACCAGTCAAGAACAGTGATAAAGTGGCTATTAAATCAGGTATTGGTACTTTTGGCAGTGTGGGCAGGTGCTAGGTCCTGCTGAAAAATGAAATCTCCATCTCCAAAAAGTTTGTCAGCAGAGGGAAGCATGAAATGCTCTAAAATTTCCTAGTAGACGGCAGCGCTGAATTTGGTCTTGACAAAACACATTGGACCTGCACCAACAGATGACATGGCTCCCCAAACCATCACTGATTGTGGACACTTCATACAAGACCTCAAGCAGCTTGGATTGTGGCTTCTCCACTCTTCCTCCAGACTCTGGGGCCTTGATTCCAAATTAAATGCAAAATGTACTTTTATATGAAAACAACATCTTGAACAACTGAGCAACAGTCCAGTTCTTTTTCTCCTTGGTCCAGATAAAATGCTTCTTGCATTGTCTATTGGTCATGAGTAGTGTGACACAAGGAATGAGACATTGTAGCCCATGTCCTGGATACGTCTGTCTTTGGTGGCTCTTGAAGCATTGACTCCAGCAGCAGTGTCCACTCCTAGAGACTCTCCCCCAAATGTTTGAATGACCTTTTCTTAACAATCCTTTCAAGCCTGCAGTTATCCTGGTTGCTTAACCCCTTCCAGACCCTTGGCCCACCCCCTGGGCCATGGAATGATCGGGCTCCTGCAGGTCGAGTGAGGGTGTCACTGACCTGTCACTCGGCCTGCAGGTACATGGGGAGTTGTACAACACCCCAGGGGGGGTCGATTTGCCCCCACCCCCACCCCCCCAGCTACAGGCGCGGTGATTGGCACTCAAAAGTGAAAGTGAAAATCACCGCTCCTGTAATGCTTCCCTGCCTGCCGCTGCTATCCCTACCCTCCAATCTTCTCCCCTGTCATCCTCTATGCCCCCCTGCTCCCACCTCTTTCCTGCCCCCTCTTCATCTTTCTTACCCCCCCCCCCCCGCTTCCTTTTCCTGCCGCCTGCTTCCTGTCCCTGCCTGTCACCATTATGTGATCACTGTGGATCACTGTGCTGGATCTGTCAGATCACTTTCTACAGCTGGATCCTGAGGATCTAGCTGCAGGAAGTGATCTGACAGCTCCAGCACAGTGATCCACAGTGACCATTATGTGATCACTGTGGATCACTGTGCTGGATCTGTCAGATCACTTTCTACAGCTGGATCCTGAGGATCGAGCTGCAGAAAGAAATCTGACAGCCCGGGCGCACTGATGCACATAGTGGGTCTCTGCGCCCGGGCTCTTTGATCGCTGCTCTACAGCCCGATCTCCCTGCATGGGCATCGAGCTGCAGAAAGCAATCTGACAGCCTGGGCGCAGTGATGCACATAGTGGGTCACTGTGCCCAGGCTCTTAGATCGCTGCTCTGCAGCCCAATCTCCCTGCATGGGCATCGAGCTGCAGAAAGCGATCTGACAGCCCGGACGCAGTGATGCACATAGTGGGTCAATGCGCCTGTGCTGCCAGATCGCTTTCCGCAGCTCGATCCCCATGCATGGGGATCGAGCTGCGGAAAGCGATCTGGCAGCCCAGGCGCAGTGATGCACATAGTGGGTCACTGCGCCCGGGGTCGATCACCATGCTGGCGGATTGGGCTCCAGAGTAGCGATCTGAAAGCAAAGGCGATCGAGCAGCGTGGGACCTTCGTTGTGGACTACGTCGTATCTTTTTATAATAAAGATGGAGTCCGAATTGTGTCTGTGTTTTTTTTTCAAATAAAAAGATTTTTCTCTGTGTATTTATTGACTATTTACCGTACTAGAGATTCCTAATGGCGGGTCTAACATTGGCCCTATATTATGAATCTCGGGCTTAGTGCCAGCTGCCAATAAAAAGTTGGCATTAACCCCTTTATTACCCAGTTAGCCACCGGTACCAGGGCAACTGGAAGAGCGTGGGTACAGCGCCAGAAAATGGTGCTTCAATGAATGCGCCATTTTCTGGGGCGGCTGCGGGCTGCAATTCGCAGCATGGGGGGCCCAGAACGCTTGGGGCTCTCAATGCTGAGGATTCCAGCCCCCAGATGCCTAGTTGTACCTGGCTGTATTTTTGGTTCCAGCCAGGTATGACGAGGCAGCTGGTGGCTGGTGGCAGTCCGTAGCTGCCAAGTTGTACCTGGCTGGACCAAAAATATGGCGGCGCCCTATGTAATTTTTTTTCTAGAAATAATTCTAGAAATAAAAAAAGAAATAGGCTTCGCTGTATTTTTGGTTCCAGCCAGGTACAATGAGGCAGCTGGGGGCTGGTGGCAGTCCGTAGCTGCCAAGTTGCACCTGGCTGGACCAAAAATATGACAGAGCCCCATGTCATTTTTTTTTTTTAAATTCTACAAATAAAATGACATGGAGCTTTGCCGTATTTTTGGTTGCCAGCCAGGTACAACTTGGCAGCTAGGGGGCTGGAATCCTCAGCATGGAGAGACCCAAATGTATTGAGTCCCCTATGCTGCGAATTTTAACTACTTGACTAGTATGTTTTTTCACAAAAAGTTTCTTTATTCATTTATACGTCTCAATTTGTGAAGCACATGGGGGTTCAAAGTGCTCACTGTGCATCTAGATATGTTCCCTGGGGGGTCTAGTTTCCAAAATGGGGTCACTTGTGGGGGAGCTCAAATGTTTAGGCACACAGGGGCTCTCCATACGTGACCTGGTGTCCGCTAACCATTCCAATTGTTGGCAAACACCAGGTTGCGTATGGAGAGCCCCTGTGTGCCTAAACATTGGAGCTCCCCCACAAGTGACCCCATTTTGGAAACTAGACCCCCAAGGAACCTATCTAGATGCATAGTGAGCACATTGAATTCCCAGGTGCTTCACAAACGGATCCGTAATAAGGTAAAAATACTTTTTTTTCACACAAATTTTCTTTTTTAATTTGTACGGATCAATTTGTGAAGCACCTGGGGGTTCAAAGTGCTCACTATGCATCTAGATGTGTTCCCTGGGCTGTCTAGTTTCCAAAATGGGGTCACTTGTGGGGGAGCTCAAATGTTTAGGCACACAGGGGCTCTCCATACGTGACCTGGTGTCCGCTAACCATTCCAATTGTAGGCAAACACCAGGTTGCGTATGGAGAGCCCCTGTGTGCCTAAACATTGGAGCTCCCCCACAAGTGACCCCATTTTGGAAACTAGACTCCCCAAGGAACCTATCTAGATGCATAGTGAGCACATTGAATTCCCAGGTGCTTCACAAACTGATCCGTAATAAGGTAAAAATACTTTTTTTTCACACAAATTTTCTTTTTTAATTTGTACGGATCAATTTGTGAAGCACCTGGGGGTTCAAAGTGCTCACTATGCATCTAGATATGTTCCCTGGGGTGTCTAGTTTCCAAAATGGGGTCACTTGTGGGGGAGATCAAATGTTTAGGCACACAGGGGCTCTCCATACGCGACCTGGTGTCCGCTAACAATTCCAATTGTTGGCAAACACCAGGTTGTGTATGGAGAGCCCCTGTGTGCCTAAACATTGGAGCTCCCCCACAAGTGACCCCATTTTGGAAACTAGACCCCCAAGGAACCTATGTAGATGCATAGTGAGCACTGTGAACCCCCAGGTGTTTCAAAAATTGATACGTAATAAGGAAAAAAATACTTTTTTTTTCACACAACTTTTCTTTTTTAATTTTTACAGATCAATTTGTGAAGCACCTGGGGGTTCAAAGTGCTAACGATGCATCTAGATATGTTCCCTGGGGGGTCTAGTTTACAAAATGGGGTCAATTGTGGGGGAGCCCCAATGTTTAGGCACACAGGAGCTCTCCAAATGCGACATGGTGTCCGCTAACAATTTGAGCTGATTTTCCATACAAATTGTTAGCGGACACCATGTCGCGTTTGGTGAGCCCCTGTGTGCCTAAACTTTGGAGCTCCCCCACAAATGACCCCATTTTGGAAACTAGACCCCCCAGGGAACATATCTAGATGGGTGGTGAGCATATTGAACCCCCAGGTTCTTCACAAATGAATTCATGAAAATGAAAAAAAAACTTTTTGTGGAAAAAAAGTACTTTTTAATTTTTTCGGATCAATTTGTGAAGCACCTGCGGGTTCAAAGTGCTCACAATGCATCTAGATATGTTCCCTGGGGGGTCTAGTTTACAAAATGGGGTCACTTGTGGTGGAGCCCCAATGTTTAGGCACACAGGGGCTCTCCAAATGCGATATGGTGTCCGCTAACAATTTGAGGTGATTTTCCATTCAAATTGTTAGCGGACACCATGTCGCGTTTGGAGAGCCCCTGTGTGCCTAAACTTTGGAGCTCCCCCACAAGTGACCCCATTTTGGAAACTAGACCCCCCAGAGAACTTATCCAGATGAGTGGTGAGCATATTGAACCCCCACATGCTTTACAAATTGATCTGTGAATATGGAAAAAGTACTTTTTTTTCACAAAAATGTTCTTTTAGCCTCAATTCTTTCGTTTTCACATGGGTAACAGGATAAAATTCATCCTAAAATTTGTTGGGCAACTTCTCCTGAGTACACCGATACCTCATATGTGGTCATAAACCACTGTTTTGGCACGCGGCAGGGCTCAGAAGTGAAGGAGCGCCATTTCACTTTTTGAATGGAAAATTAGCTCCAAAAGTCAAATAGCGCGCTTTCCCTTCAGAGCCCTGCCGTGCGCCCAAACCGTGGTTTATGATCACATATGTGGTATCGATATACTCAGGAGAAATTGCCCAACAAATTTTAGGATCCATTTTATCTTGTTGCCCATGTGAAAATGAAAAAATTGAGGATAAAAGAACATTTTTGTTAGAAAAATTAAAATATCCATTTTTTTGTTTCCAATTTGCTTAGTTCCTGTGAAGCACCTGAAGGGTTAATAATCTTCTTGAATGTAGTTTTGAGTAGCTTGAGGGGTGCAGTTTTTGGAATGGTGTCACTTTTGGGTGTTTTCTGTCATGTACACTACTCAAAGGGACTTCAAATGGGATGTGGTCACTAAAAAAATGGTTTTGTAAATTTTGGTGGAAAAATGAAAAATTGCTCATGAACTTTGAACCCTTATAACTTCCTAACAAAATTTTTTTTTTTTTTCCAAAATTGTGCTGATGTAAAGTAGACATGTGGGAAATATTATTTCATAACTTTTTTGTGTCACATAACTCTCTGGTTTACCAGAAGAAAAATTCAAAATTTGAAAATTGCAAAATTTTCAAAATTTTTGCCATATTTTGGATTTTTTCACAAATAAACGCAAAAATTATCGACCTAAATTTAATACTAACATGAAGCCCAACATGTCACGAAAAAACAATCTCAGAATCGCTAGGATCCGTTGAAGCGTTCCCGAGTTATAACCTCATAAAGGGACACTGGTCAGAATTGCAAAAAATGGCAAGGTCATGAAGGGGTTAAGCACCTTTTTCTACCACACATTTTCCTTCCACTCAATTTTCCATTAATATGAGTGGATACAGCACTCTGTGAAAAGCCTGCTTTTTCAGCAATGACCTTTTGTGGTTTACCCTCCATGTGGAGTGAGTATGTCAATGACTGCCTTCTGGACATTTGTCAAGTCAGCAGTCTTCCCCATGATTGTGCAGGCTACTGAACGAAACTAAGGGACCATTTTAAACACTTTAAGCATTTACACGTGTTTTGTGTTAATCATTCAAATTTTCTTAGATAATGAATTTTGAGTTTCCATTGGCTGTAAGCCATAATCATCAACATTAACAGAAATAAACACTAAAAAAGATCACTCTGCAATGACTATATAATATATGCATTTCACTTTATGTATTGAATTACTGAAATAAATTAACTTTTTGATGATATTCTAATTTATTGAGATGCACTTGCACATTTACATTTTAGATCTTCAAGCTTTTACATAGGGGTTGGGGCGCACAATACAGACTGAACCTAATTACTAGCTTGTAAGCTATTTTATTTATTCAATTTTAAAATTAGAAAATATAGTACAAGCATTCAGTATACCTAATCATAAAAATATGTGAGCGTCAGAAACACATTTTTGGCTAATTTGTAAATTTGCTCCTCCCCAGAAGGAAGAAAACTGTCTTTTTTGTGCCACCCATAACAGTCAGTTTAAGATACCTTAAATGGCTTTAAAAAGTGACTAATTATATCAGCCAAGCCTGACATGCCTTTTAGTTTTTGAGGTTATCACATATTTCTTTGCTCTTTATTAGGTAGACATTGGATACCTTTAAAGGGAATCTGTCAGGTCAAAAATCCATATGTAACTGATATCATTTTCTAATTCTTCTGGTGAAGTTCCTTCTAGTCATGAATTTCTTTTATTTATCCTCCCTGCCTATGTTGTGTAAACTGCAAATAACGAAATTCATTCCATCTGTCAATCACAGTGAGTGATCTCTTACTTTTCTGCTGTCCACTCCCTAAGGAATGAATATTCATATAGTGACATCACTGTACTGCCCTTCTCTGCAAGCACACATCCAAAGTGAAAATGAAAGCAGGTGTGAGACAGAGCACAGCGGGGTGAGGGAACGGCAGCCTGGGAAGGAGGGAATATTAAATGAACATTTATGTACTGCAGACTATTCATCAGTAAAAGCAATGAGCTGGACAAGTGAAGCAGCTGCCTGCTGAGTGTGAAGATGCTTATAGCAAGAGAACTACAAAGGGTACAGTAACAATTTTTACATATTCTGAAAGGGCTGCTTGATTGCTATTACAAGGTACTATTAGTATCATATTGAAAAATCACCCGACAGAGTCTCTTAAAGTGGCACAAAAAGAGTTTTCTTTGTCCATTAAAAACACTAAAGGTACCGTTACACACAGAGATATATTGCTTGCAACTCACTGGTTGCAGTGAAATCATGGACATATTGTTCCATTTTGTTGCCATGTACAAAATGGAATAATGTGTCCATGATTTCACTGCAACCAGTGAGTTGCAAGCAATATATCTCTGTGTGTAAAGGTACCTTAAGGGCTAAATGGAGTTGCAGAATATTGTCCATTACTGGACAAACCCTTTTAATTGCTCCAGGGATCATCATAAATTACAAAGAAAAGAAATTCTAGGTGTAGATATATTTTGAAAATAGTTATGAAGAAATTAAAACTTGTGTTTGTAAAATACTTGAACCAGAATTCAGTAATAAGTTTTATAAATATTGCATTAAAACTTGAGATCTTGTAGATTGACTCAGCAAAGTAATCAATAATTTACCAGTAAGTGTACTATTGAATGTTAGCTCTCCAATTATTTACATCTTGGGACCTAATTATGACTTCAGTAGATGTTGAGAATAAATTAATTAATGTCATCAAGTATCAGTAATGACACTTGAGGCGATCATGCAAATCTTCTATTTGAGTTTTCCATATCATCTGGTAGAATAAAACTCAGGGGAAATTTTAAATATTTAACAGTCTTTTTAACTTTTAGCTGGAAACAGAATTTGTGTCTTTTTCATCAATATTAAGTATGTATCTAGCAGTTGAAACCATTATAAACCCAGCTTTTATGTTACACACCTTTCTGTTAGAGAAGATTTTGCAATGTCTTATCAACAGCCTAGCATTACTGTATTGCTCACTTGCCTGTTACAGACTCTTATTATACCTTTAGGCAGCAGGAGTCTTGAGATTAAAGAAAGGAACATTAAATTCCACCTTCTGTTCAGTGTGTAGAACATGAGTTACATTAACGTACCATATGGACACATTTTATGTGAGCTACTGTACAGTATATAAGAAAAATAATGAAGCAACCATACATGTATTTAAGGAGATAGTCAATATCCTGTTCTGCTGTGACTGTATCAGTAATTATATGGTTGCCAACAATGACAAATTTGCTCGGACTGTTCTGAATGTGCATAAATAATTTTGGCAAATTTGGGTTTATCATAGTCAAAGAAAGAGCATGGTATATGCAAAACATGGTATATGCAAACATTTGTGGTGATTTTGCTGTTACTGGTACAGGCCAGGTTGAGGACGTAGAGAGAAGCTAACCTTTTTTTCTTTTTTGTTCAGGTACTTTGTTTGGAAATCATTGGGGTCTATGTCCTGAGTTAATAATAATAACCTTTATATATATAAGGCCAGCATATTCCGCAGTGCTTCACAATTCACAGCTTCATATACTAACAGTCATAAATAACAGTTATCAAAGAATACAATAATTAAAGCAAAATAATGACAGCGCTGCTCATAAGAGCTTACAATCTAACAATGAGGTGGTGGTGACATGAATTTCAGGGGTTTATTTACAATGATGGTCCAGCCAACTTGAGGAAATGGGGAATAGATAAGAGCTTCGTGAGTGGTCATTAGCCATTATTTGTAATGCTTTTGAGTCTGGTGGAAAGAACAGGCTACAAATAAATGACTTTGGGAGCACGATAGGTTGACCTAAAAAGTTGTGTTTTTAGGGTAAAGTAAAAAATGTTTGTAGCATGTGAGCCAGTAGATAGAAAAATATTAGAATCTAAGAGCCCTCAGTGGTTGATACCTCTTTATGGCTAACTGAAAAGATGGTAAGAACAAGCAAGCTTTTAAGACACTTTGGCCTCTTCATCAGGCTTAATAATGACACAACATTTGAACACACACATATATACAGTCATGGCCAAACGTTTTGAGAATGATACAAATATTAATTTTAATAAAGTCTACTGTTTCAGTTTTTCTAATGGCAACTTGCATATACTCCATAATGTCATAAATAGTGATGAGCTTAACAGCAATTACTTGCTAAGTCAATATTTGCCTAGAAAATGAACTTTAACCCCCAAAACACATTTCAACATAATTGCAGTCCTGCCTTAAAAGAAGCAGCTAACATCGTTTTAGTGATTGTTCCATTAACACAGGTGTGGGTGTTGATGAGGACAGGGCTGGTGAACAATCAGTCATGATTAAAGGGAACCAACCACCCCAAATGACCCCCCGGACTGTTAATAAGGGTCCCTACACCCAGCACACACATTTGCTGCAAGCTTTTTTGCTAAAAAAACTGTTTTGTATAAGTGAAGATATACCTTTGTAAAGTTTATAACATAAGGACGACTGGGCGTAACTTAGCTTGTTATCCAGCCGAGTTGCAGCTGCCAGTCATCCTCCTCTCTCCCATCGCAGCAGTGAAGTCCAGCCCTTTCTCCTAGTCACAGGCTGGTGCACGGGATCTCATGCCCGTGCACACGCCATCAGCTAGAGCCGGGTCACGAGCACACACTCTGACTTCCACAGCTGAGCGCAGGAAGTCAGAGCGTGTGCTCGCGACCCGGCTCTAGCTGATGACGTGTGCACGGGCATGAGATCCCGTGCACCAGCCTGTGACTAGGAGAAAGGGCTGGACTTCACTGCTGCGATGGGAGAGAGGAGAATGACTGGCAGCTGCAACTCGGCTGGATAACAAGCTAAGTTACGCCCAGTCGTCCTTATGTTATAAACTTTACAAAGGTATATCTTCACTTATACAAAACAGTTTTTTTTAGCAAAAAAGCTTGCAGCAAATGTGTGTGCTGGGTGTAGGGACCCTTATTAACAGTCTGGGGGGTCATTTGGGGTGGTTGGTTCCCTTTAAGTAAGAATGACACCACTGGACACTTTAAAAGGAGGCTGGTGCTTGGTATCATTGTTTCTCTTCAGTTAACCATGGTTATCTCTAAAGAAACACGTGCAGCCATCATTGCACTGGACAAAAATGGCCTAACAGGGAAGAGTATCGCAGCTAGAAAGATTGCACCTAAGTCAACAATCTATCGCATCATCAAGAACTTCAAGGAGAGAGCTTCCATTGTGGTCAAAAAGGCTCCAGGGTGCCCAGGAAAGACCAGTAAGCGCCAGGACCGTATCTTAAAACTGTTTCAGCTGCGGGATCAGACTACCAGCAGTGCCGAGCTTGCTCAGGAATGGCAGCAGGCTGGTGTGAGTGCTTCTGCACGCACTGTGAGGCGGAGACTCTTTGAGCAAGGCCTGGTTTCAAGGAGGGCAGAAAAGAAGCCACTTCTCTCCAGAAAAAACATCAGGGACCGACTGATATTCTGCAAAAGGTACTGGGAATGGACTGCTGAGGACTGGGGTAAAGTCAGTTTCTCTGATGAATCCCCTTTTCAATTGTTTGGGACATCTGGAAAATAGCTTATTCGGAGAAGAAGAGATGAGCGCTACCACCAGTCTTGTCTTATGCCAACTGTAAAGCATCCTGAAACCATTCATATGTGGGGTTGCTTCTCAGCCAAGGGTATCGGCTCACTCACAGTCTTGCCTAAAAACACAGCCATGAATAAAGAATGGTACCAGAATGTCCTCCAGGAGCAACTTCTCCCAACCGTCCAAGAGCAGTTTGGCGCCCAACAATGCCTTTTCCAGCATGATGGAGCACCTTGCCATAAAGCAAAGGTGATAACTAAATGGCTCAGGGAACAAAACATAGAGATTTTGGGTCCATGGCCTGGAAACTCCCCAGATCTTAATCCCATTGAGAACTTGTGGTCAATCATCAAGAGACGGGTGGACAAACAAAATCCAACAAATTCTGGCAAAATGCAAGCATTTATGCAAGAATGGACTGCTATCAGTCAGGATTTGCTCCAGAAGGTGATTGAGAGCATGCCAGGGAGAATTGCAGAGGTCCTGAAGAAGAGGGGTCAACACTGCAAATATTGACTTGCTGCATTAACTCATTCTAACTGTCAATATAACCTTTTGGTACTCATAATATGATTGCAGTTATATTTCTGTATGTGATATAAACATCAGACAAACACAAATAAAAACCAGAGGGCAGCAGATCACGTGAAAATATAATTTTGGTGTCATTCTCAAAACTTTTGGCCATGACTGTACACATGTACAGGGTTGGATAATGCAGTAAATAAACTAAATTTGGTGACGTTTAACATAGGACTTGGCAGAGTTGGGAGGGTGGAGAGTATATGGTATAGTGAAAATCAGTGTTTTGAGATAAGAAGCAGATAATTTTATGTCCTTTGATTAGTTGTTTCTTCAAGATTTGGAGATTCCTCAATTAATGTAAAAATACATCACTACACATTCATTCCCGCTCTGAATGTGTCAAAGGTTAATATAAGTGTTAGCAGCGCGTTAATCAGCGTGATGTCCACAGCGAGCAACAGAGAATGTTCATTTATCCAGAATTAACAACATCCAGCTTACAACATGAGAATAGGATCAATCTGGTTTCTGGAGAGGGAGAGAGAAATCTGCTGTGACTTTCAGCTTTCAGCTCCACACTAGAATGTGCATGCAGGGAGCAGGGGGAGGGACATCCTTTCTCTGACTGAGGACAGGACCTTTTTTTTTTTTTAACTTTGTTGACATCTGAACAATATGCATGCAGACATAAAATCACATCATATTAAACAAACAATAGTTGTTGCAATACATACAGACCAATATGCATTAGGCCAACACCCCCACTCAACAACTACTTATTCTGTTAGTCCCATAGCGGTTCTCAATCCTTGGAACCTAGGTCGTGGCAATGGCTTGGTCAAAATGTCAGCTACCATCTTATCAGTCTCACAATAAACAAACTGAATTATGCCACGATCTATCAAATCACGTAGATGATGATATCGGACGTCGATGTGCTTGGTTCTAGCACTGATCTTCTCACTACATGCAAGTTTAATGCATCCTTGGTTGTCCTCATATATCACCGTTGGCTGAGTTAACTGTTTACCAAGATCATCCATCAGTTGTCTTAGCCAAATGATTTCCTGACTTGCATAGGCTGCGGACACATACTCAGCTTCTGTGGATGACAAAGCAATGGATACTTGTTTTCTACTAGACCAGGAGATTGAATTTTCTCCAAGTTTAAATACGTATCCGCTTGTGGATTTACGATCATGCAAATCACCAGCCCAATCTGCGTCAGCATAGCCGGTGAGTTTTAGATTTCCTGCTGCAGATAATTTTAAATTTACCCCTTGTGTCTCCTTTAAATATCGGAGAACTCTTTTAACGGCGTTCCAGTCCTTTTGGCGTGGTTTCTCCACATATCTGCACAATATTCCAACTGCTGTTGTAATATCTGGTCGAGTCATAGTCGATATGTATAGAAGTGCCCCCACTGCCTGTCGATATTTCTCACTGTTAGGCAACAGTTCATCTTCTTCCAGTTTCAGGTAGGATGATTCCATTGGCGTTGATACACCTTTGGCTTCTGTCATGAGCAGGTAGTTTTTGCATTTCATCCCATGACTGTGGCTCTGACTCAGGTAGTGTCTTGACAATGTAGGATAGACGTTTAGCTGGTATTCCTTTGTTTGATCTTGACGATCGTCTGATTTCAGGTTCACTTAGGCTTTCTGTTGTTCCTTCTGTGGTTGAAGAATCTAGCCAGACTTCTACATTCTCCCTTTCGTTGTCTTGTGATTGTGACTGAGATTGTTGTTGTTGCTTCATCTGGACTATTGGCATAATGTCACAAAACTTGGGTGACACAAAATTTTCATCAATCACTACATCTTAGCTTATTGTGACCTTGTTTGTCTCTGGGTGTAGAATTCTATAACCTTTCTGGGTTTCACTGTAACCTACCAGAATGCCTTCCTTAGCGTGAGATTCCCACTTAGTTCGTTTTTCTTTGGGAATGTATGCAAATGCTTTGCTTCCGAAAATCCTTATGTGCTGTAGTTTTGGCTTTGCACTATTCCATTGCTCAAATGGAGTTTTCTCTGTCGCTCTACCTATTAGTCTGTTCTGAAGATAGCAAGCCCTCATAATAGCTTCGCCCCAATATTCTGTAGGCAGATTTGCATCAAATAAATACTCCTTCCGCTTTCACAGAGTGTTCGGTTCCTTCTTTCTGCTACACCATTTTGCTCAGGGTTGTATGGTACAGTAGTCTGAAATATGATTCCATTTTTCTTTAAAATGTTCTGTGTCTCATTACTTGTATATTCAGTCCCATTATCTCCACGTAGAATTTTTGGCATTCTCCCAAACTTGTTATATACTTCAGCTAGATATATTTCAAGTTTCTCTGGAACTTCAATTTTGCTGTGAAGTAGATAGACAACTGTGTATCTTGAATTGTCATCAATGAATGTAAGAAAATATCTCTTCTTTCCAGGGGTCTGAATACGCATTGGGCCACAGATGTCTGTGTGTATCAAATCTAGTGGCTGTTCTGTTCTTGTAGTACTTTTCTTAGGAAAGGCCTTTCTGGGCATTTTCCCTTTGATACAGCTGGTACACCTCATTGTCTGGTTACATGGATCAATTGTAATATGATCAGCTAAGTGTTCTTGAAATAACTTTCTTATTGCTTCTGGGTCTCTATGTGCAAGCCGTCTGTGCCATACATGAATACAGTTCTTGTGCATTTTTTGCTTAGCTGTGCATACACACTCTTTACATTTCAACTGATACAGTTCATCTTTGATTTCTCCTTTTGCTAGTGTGTGACCCTCTTTTGAGATGATGCAGCTATCGTGCTTAAACGTAACTTCATTCCCTTGTTTTGTAAGCTTTTTAACGAATAATTGATTACTTTCAAGACTAGGCACATATAGTACATCCTTCACAGGAATCCTTCTGCTTTGTGTTGCAGAGATGTTACAATCAATATAACCATCTCCTATGCCTT
Source organism: Allobates femoralis (assembly GCA_033576535.1). Taxonomy (NCBI): domain Eukaryota; kingdom Metazoa; phylum Chordata; class Amphibia; order Anura; family Aromobatidae; genus Allobates; species Allobates femoralis. Next base: position 118,394,059 of record JARQOC010000001.1, read on the forward strand.
CTGAGTTCATACACTGACCATTCGCCATTATCACTTTCTCTGACTTGCTTTGGTTAAGCTTAGTAAAGAAGTCTCTGTCATTGGTCATGTGACTGGTTGCACCAGAATCTATATACCACACATGCTTTGATTTAAATGCATTGACTAATGTGAATGCAGCCTCAGTATTTACAGAATCATTATTTTCAAATACAGCACTCTTAACTCTTTGTTTACTGTTTTGCTTCTTCAGCTGATTCATTTTAGCTTTCCAGACTCTGCATTCAGCTTTTAAATGACCTGGCTTCTTGCATACAAAACATTCACGTGTTTCTTTAGGGTGGTTTCTGCTGGTGGGCACATCCTGTGTTTGTAAAGCAGTTTTCTTGTTGCATACTTTGCTGCTCACACTTTCTGTCTTTCTCTTATATTCATCTTCAAGCTTTCCTCTGACGTACTCCAATGTAAGCTCATCATCTGGGCGTGCATCTGGTGCAGTTACAAGCGTGTCATAGCTTTCTGGGAGACCACTAAGTAGTAGTGCTGCTACATGGAAGTCCTTCATATCTTCCCCAGTGCCCCGCAGGCGCTCTACAGTCTCTAGAGTGCTTCTAATGTAGTCCTGCATGTCCTGGTCACTGTGTAGCTTAGAATGATATAGCTTTCTCATTAAATAGAGTTTGTTACTTAGATTTATCCTCTCATGTACTTTTTGCAGCTGCTCCCACATTTCCTTTGCAGATTCACACTTACACACATGCACAATCTGATCATCCTCTATGCTGAGTGATATGGTGTTCTGTGCTTTCTGATCCATCTCTAGCCAGTCCTGTTGTACTGGGTCAGGCTTGTGCTCCTGAGTGTATTTCCACGTACCTTCTCTTATCAGCAGCATCTTCACCTTGAATTTCCAGGATTGGTAGTTCTGGTTATTCAGGCTTGGCACTGTAAACTTTGCTGAGCTGCTGGTAGTGGCCATCTTTACTTCTTCTCAGTTTGCTGTTGTCTTTCAATCTCTGTGCTCTGGAGGTTTGGGACTTCTGTGGTTCCTGGGCCCATAACCTGTTAGCAGTGCGTTAATCAGTGTGATGTCCACAGCGAGCAACAGAGAATGTTCATTTATTCAGAATTAACAACATCCAGCTTACAACATGAGAATAGGATCAATCTGGTTTCTGGAGAGGGAGAGAGAAATCTGCTGTGACTTTCAGCTTTCTGCTCCACACTAGAATGTGCATGCAGGGAGCAGGGGGAGGGACATCCTGTCTCTGACTGAGGACCTTTTTTTTTTTTTTTTTTTTTTAACTTTGTTGACATCTGAACAATATGCATGCAGACATAAAATCACATCATATTAAACAAACAATAGTTGTTGCAATACATACAGATCAATATGCATTAGGCCAACAATAAGTTTATATTCCCAGACTCTTTTGTCTCTCTGCGATTTAAAATGACCTTTTAAAACTAGTATTTTCATGTCCAATATGGTATGATCAGGGATGCAAAAATGATTGCCCACAGGTAGATCCATACTTTTTTCTTTTATTGTGTGGCAATGAGAGTTCACCCTAGTTATGAGTTGTTGCCCCGTCTCTTCTACATTCAGGTTACCGCTCACACATTTTTTTTTATATATAATTAAGTATTCTACATTGCTTGTGGTGTAGCTGAAGTTACCTTGTATAGTACTGTTCTGTGCTGGGAATATTTATTTTGTCCTTTGTCATTATAAATGGACAGGTTTTGCACCTGTTCTGGTTGCAGGAAAAGATTCCTGTTGCTGTTGAAGAGGACAGTGAGCTTCTGACAATGATGCTTTTTAAATTCGGGGCTGCCTAAAACACAGAAGTGGGGGGTCTGAAAATATTGATTTTAGTCAGGCATCCTTTTGAAGTAGTGGTTGTTAGTGATGGGCGAATCCTAAATTACTCGGAATCGCTTGACTCTAGCGAGTCCGAGCACAGGACTCGCTACTCGTTGCGAGTCTAGCGAGTCCAATGTTGATGAATGGGGAAGCGAGTAATAGCGAGTAGTGTGAGATTTACAAATCGCAGATGTGTCTCGGAAGCTTGAGCCTGAAGCAATCCTAGTTTTGCCATTTTTTTGCATTGGACTCGTTTACTTTGTAAGTAATCGCTGGGAAACTCGCACAGATAAGAGTCCTGTCTGCTCTGTGTGCTGGCTGCCACAGCTCCAGGGTCCTAGAGCCCGCCTGCTGCCTGATGTAGCAAAGCTGAGATTGTTCTCAGTCTGCTCATTCCCTGTGCATAGACATCTATATCTATGCACAGGGGATGTAGCAGAGAGGACATCGCGTTTTGGACTGCGTCGGACGGAAGAGGATTTTTTTAATTAAAGATGGAGTCCCTAATGGCTTTTTTTTTTATTTCTAATAAAAAATTTTCTTTGTGTTTGGGGCTCCGCGCAATTTCTATGTCTAGCCAGGTACAACTAAGCAGCTGGGGGCTGGAATCCGCAGCGCAGGGATGCCCAAGCTTTCTGGGCACCCCCCGCTGCAAATTGCAGCCCGCAGCCGCCCCAGAAGATGGCGCGTTCATTGAAGCGCCATCCTCTGGCGCTGAACCCCGCTCTTCCAGCGGCCCTGGTAGCGATGGCACGCTGGGTAATAAAGAGGTTAGGGCCAGCTTTGTATTATCAGCTGGCCCTAAGCCCGAAATTTATGGCGGTCACGCCAATATTAGACATGACCGCCATAAATTTCTATTAAATTGTTTTAAAAAAAACACACACACAAAGAAAATTTTTTATTAGAAATAAAAAAAAAAAGCCATTAGGGACTCCATCTTTAATTAAAAAAATCATCTTCCGTCCGACGCAGTCCAAAACGCGATGTCCTCTCTGCTACATCGCCTGTGCATAGATATAGATGACTATGCACAGGGAATGAGCAGACTGAGAACAATCTCAGCTCTGCTACATCATCTCTGTGCACAGACATTCATGTCTGTACACAGGGAATGAGCAGACTGAGAACAATCTCATCTCTGCTACATCATCTCTGTGCACAGACATTCATGTCTGTACACAGGGAATGAGCAGACTGAGACCAATCTCAGCACTGCTACATCAGGCAGCAGGCGGGCTCTAGGACCCTGGAGCTGGCAGCCAGCACAGAGGAGAAAGCAGGACTCTTATCTGTGCGAGTTTCCCAGCGATTACAGTTGCAAAGTAAACGAGCAATGCAAATAAATGGCAAAACTAGGATTGCTTCAGGCTGAAGCTTCCGAGACACATCTGCGATTTGTAAATCTCACACTACTCGCTATTACTCGCTTCCCCATTCATTAACATTGGACTCGCTAGACTCGCAACGAGTAGCGAGTCCTGTGCTCGGACTCGCTAGAGTCAAGCGATTCCGAGTAATTTAGGATTCGCCCATCACTATAGGTGACTACAAGAGGAACTCGGTTGTTTTCTGCTTTAGATTTGTAATGGAGGATATGATTCCTTGATATTCTGGTGGATCTTGTAATCTGGTTTTCAATCGTTCTTAGGTCTTTCCAAGGTCCTCAAGATGATTGTCTCTATCTGTAGGGTTTGAACATATCCTCATTGACCTGCAGGCAACTAAAGGAGGGCTGATTTCAAATCACACCAAGAACAACTTCCACGAGAATTATGCTCTTTCCACTTTTTGTGGGTGTCCTCAGGGTACTCTGTTTCCCACACACCATACACTTCCTGATAGAGAATTCTAAACAATGAGAAATGATTGTGAGATAATTTATGCATAAAAATCAGACAGCATGCAGATGACCTGTGTGACACCCGATTTTGAGAAAGGTTTATACTTAAAGAGAAACTTCTTCACCTCGGCTACTGAAATCCTATCACTTGCGCTATTTTTAATCTGTGGCATAAATTTTATGTCTTTATTATGTAAATTTGGTTTATGCCTGAGAAAGTTTGCATCTCATTTGCTTCTTTTTGTTACACAGTCCCTGACAGAAGTTATGTCGATTATCCATGTTATGTAAATAAAAGCTTATAACCTGACATTAAATTCATCCATTGGTTTTATAAATGACTCTTTTGAAAGCTGAAACCCTCCCACATGTGGTTTAGGTTAAGAAAATAAATTGGCATAAATAAATAATAATCATTTAATGAACACAGAATGGTAAGATTTTGGCAAGGCAAAAGTTTTGTCGCCTGGTCATATAATGTACCAAATCCTAGTTTACATCCTCACCTGTGCTCAGTAAATGATCAGTTAATTAGTGGGTGTGTATAAAATGAAACCCAGCACCCCACTTGAACTGCAACTTGAGCTCTGACAACATGCCAAAAATCCACCCTGTGGCCAAAGCCTTGATTATCAAGAGGCTGAAGACCAGATCCACTGCAGAGGTGGCTGGCACCTTTAATGTGTCTCAGCATTAAGTACAAAGAATTAAAAAAAAGATTTGAAGAGACTGGAGATATATTTGACAAGCCCAGGTCCGGCAGACCCAGCAAGACAACTGCTCAGGAGGAACATTTGTTGGTTAGAAAATCCAAAGCAAGCCCCTCTTCAACTGCAGCAGAGCTCCAACAGGCCTGGTTACCTCAAGTCCTTGTGTCAACTAATACAGTTTGTAGGATTCTGTCTCAAAATAGCATCCATGGTCAAATTAGTGCCCAGAAGCCAGCACTAAACAAAAGGCAAATAAATAAACATGTGGCATTTGCAAAGTCCCACAGTCTGCTAAATGCTGGAAAAGTGGCAGAAGGTGGATTTATCTTATGAATCTTCAGTAGGATTACACTACAGTTGCCACAAATACTGCAGGAGACCTACTGGAGCCCGTATGGATTCAAAATACACCCAGAAAAGTTAAATTTGGTGGTGGGAAGATCATGGTCTGGGCTTATATTCAGTATTGGGGTGTGTGAAACATTTTCAAGGTGGAAGGCAATATCAATAGCCTTAAATATCAAGAAGTGTTAGCTACCTCTTACATTCCAACTCATAAAAGGGGTCAAATTCTGCAGCAGGATGGTGCTCCATCTCATACATCCATCTCTACAACAAAATTCCTCCAGGCAAAAAAGATCAAGGTGCTCAAGGACTGGCCAGCCCTGTCACCAGACATGAACATCATTGAGCATGTTTGGGGTAGGATGAAAGAGTAAGCTTGGAAGACAAAACCAAAGAAACTAGATGAACTCGGGAGGCATGTAAGACTGCATTCTTTGCTATTCCTGATGACTTCTTTAATAAATTGTATGAATCATTGCTGAACCGCATGAATGCAGTCCTTCAAGCTCAATGAAGTCACACAAAATATTAAATATGACTCTAATAGCAACACAACTTCATTCACCAATGTTATGCAACATATATTTGTATTTTAAGTTAATAATTTGGTTGAATATCAAATTACTTTCTGTGGGCGACAAAACTTTTGTTTTGCCAAAATCTGACCATTCTGTGTTCATTAAATGATCAATATTTCAGCATTGATGCCAATTTATTTTCTTAAAGAGGGCCTGTCACCAAACCAGGCAAGGTGATCTAATTACAGCACTGGATGCAGCATGTCTGCAGCATGTAGGCAAGGGGTCACCAGCACTTGAGCAGCCCTGTACCCCAGGGGGCGGGGCTAAACGAACTTTCTGGGAGAGAAAAAAAAAACCTCTGTTTAAATGCTGCTGAAGAGGGAGAGAATGATTGGCAGCGGTGGGCAGATTAAACATGCAGGGGTTGTCAATCTGCCCTTGGCTGCAGCCCCTAGCCATCTCCTTAATGGCTGGAGCATGTAAGTTTTCTAAGTGTATTATCTCGGGGTACAGCACCATATTTTGCTTTTTCACAAGGGTAACAGGCGAAAAATGACTGCAAACCTTGTTGTGCAATTTCTCCTCAGTATGCAGATACCTCATATGTGTTGGAAAACTACTGCTTGGGTGAGCGAAAGGGCTCAAAAGGAAGGGAGCACCTTTTGACTTTTAAGGTCTACAGGCCCCTCTTAAAACATTGGATTACTGTTATATCTTTTTTCAGACCATTGTGATGTCTGCTTCTGTCGCCATGTGCCACTGTATATCTTTAAAGAGGACCTGTCACCAAACCAGGCATAGTGATCTAATTACAGCACTGGATGCAGCATGTCTGCAGCATGCAGACAAGGGGTCCCTCAGCACTTGAGCAGCCCTGTACCCCGAGTAAATACACTTAGAAAACTTACATCATGCTAAACGGCCATTTCTGGGAGAGAAAAAAAAACTGTGTGTTATAATGCAGAAGAGGGAGACAATGATTGGCAGCAGTGGGCAGATTAAACATGCAGGGGGTGTGAATCTGCCCTTTGGCTTCATCCTCTAGCCACCTCCTTTATGGCTGCACGATGTAAGTTTTCTAAGTGTATTATCTAGGGGTACAGGGCTGCTCAAGTGCTGGGTGACCCCTTGTCTGCATGCTGCAGACATGCTGCATCCAGTGCTGTAATTAGATCACCATGCCTGGTTTGGTGACAGGTCCTCTTTAACCTAAACCAAATTTGGGAGGGTTTCAGCTTTCAAAAGAGTAATTTATACAACCAATGGATGAATTTAACATCACGCTATAAGCTTTTATTTACATAACATGGAGAAGCAACATAACTTCTCTCAGGGACTGTATACCTAGTGCTGCTTTTTTCAATCCCAAAATGGTATCAATAAAAACAAAAAAAAGCCTTCACACATCTTGACCGACCGACAAATTTGAATATTATGGGTCTCGGAAAATGACAGCTCAGTGAAAACATATTTTTTACATTTCTAAAAAGTATGGTATTGCTGTCATCCAGCAAAAAAACAAACCTTCATACACAAGTAAACAGAAAAATAAAAAATATGTAGTTCATGTACAAAGGGGAGAAAAAGTTGAAAATAAAAAATTGTAAATAGGCTGCAGCGGGAAGGGGTTAATACACAGCTAGACTGTCTTTCTGCATTTATATGGTACTAAACAAAGTTAACTACAGCAAGAGCAGTAAAATACTTATGATGACTATCAGAAACAAGCTTAAAGGAGTTTGCACACACCGCTAATAATTTGTACACGGTTAAAAGTTCCTCTGTATTCCCAATACAAGAATATTGTCCCATCAACACTAGTATGCAGTTTGAATTGAATTTGAATTTTGTTATTATTTTTATTATTACCATTATTATTATAAATATTTATTTATAGAGCACCACTGAGTCCATGATGCTGTACACGAGAAGGTTTTAAATACCAAATACAGATAAACAACAGTAAACAGCCTAGTACAGATGGCTGTCCTTTTGAGCCTATATTCTACAGAGCAATGGGGAAGAGACAAGTAGGTTGGGGGGCTTGCTCTAGTGGTGAGATGACAGTGTGGAATTGCAGACTGTAAGATTTCTTGAAGAGATGGCTTTTCAAGTTACATTTGAAGTTTGCATGTGTAGTAGATAATTCAACGTGTTGGGGCACAGAATTCCAGGGAGTTACTCAGGAGAAGTTTTGGAGGCAGTTGGATGAGGAACGGAACAGTATGGAATAGAGAAGGAGATTTTAGAAGGACAGGAGATTACATATTGTAGTATTTCAGGAGATTGGTTTGGAAACATATAGAGGAGACAACTTTGTAGATCATTGTTAGTAGTTTGAATTGAATATTCTGGAGAATTGGGAGTTAATGAAGGGATTTGCAAAGGGAAGAAATGGAGGAATTGCGAGGACAGAGATGGATTAGTCAAGCAGCAGAGTTAAGGAAGGACTGGAGAAGTGCAAGAGAATCAGTAGGGATGCCACAGAGGAGGATGTTGCAGTAGTCAAGGCTGTAGATGATGAGGGCATGTACTATAATTTTCATTAATAGATTTCATTTAATAGATTAGGAAATGAGGAAAGGATCAATTCTGGAAATGTGTTTTGAGCTGTAGGCTGCAGGAGGTGGTTAAAGCTTGGATATGTGGTTTGAAGTACAAGGCAGAGTCAAGCATTACTCCAAAGCAGTGGTCTTTGGGTACTGGAGAGAGCTTGGTGTCATGTATTGTATTAGATAGATCAGGTAGGGAAGATAAGGATCTGTAACAGGATGGGAATGGTCAATCATATTGAAAGCAGATGACAGGTTTCGAAGGATGAGTAGAGAGAATTGTTTCTTAGCGTTGACAGTAAGTCATTAGTAAATTTGGTCAGGACAGTTTCAGCGGAATAGTGGTGACAGAAGCCAAATTGCAGTTAGTCAAAGAGTGAGTTAGATGAGAGATGGGAGGAAAGTTCAGCACAGACGTGCTGTTTGAGGATTTTAGAAGCAAACTGATGCAGTGATATGGAGCAATGAAAGTCAGGTTGAGGGATGGTTTCTTTAGGATAGGTGTGATCATTTCATGTTAGAAAGCTAAAGAGAAGGCACTAGAGAGGAGCGATGTTCGATTCAAAATGTTCGCCAATCTCAGATTCGACCTGTTTTGGGCTGTGTTCGAGTGATTCGTCGATTTCGAACAATTTGCATCAAATTCGGAAGTTCTAGGTTATGTTCGAAAATGATTCAACTCCCCCAGCATATATACAGGCTCCCCCGTAGGTATACAGGCTGCCCCAGCATATATACAGGCTCCCCCCATAAATATACAGGCAGAGCGGCCGGTCACGTGGTGCCGCCAATTTGCTATTCATGATATGCACTGCATCCTCCCGCCCATCAGCGGGGGGATGCAGTGCATATCCCGTAATACAGGCTCCCCCGTATGTATACAGGCTCCCCCGTATGTATACAGGCTCCCCCAGCACTTATACAGGCTCCCCCCGTATGTATACAGGCTCCGCCAGCACTTATACAGGCTCTTCCCGTATGTATTACAGGCTCCCCCAGCACTTATACAGGCTCTTCCCGTATGTATACAGGCTCCCCCAGCACTTATACAGGCTCTTCCCGTATGTATACAGGCCCCCCCTCACAGTTTTGCGACGCCCCTCCCCTCACAGTATGCCCCTGCAAGCGCAGCACAGCGCACATACTATACCTTAATCAGCTGTCACCCGGTCTCCATCCGAACGCTCCTGGCTCTGCTTGCATCTTCACCTCCTGTCACGTGACATCATTGCGACGAGCCCCGGCAGCCACAAGCAGGAGGAGAAGCTGCAGCCAGAGTCAGGAGCGTTCGGATGGAGACCGAGTGACAGCTGATTAAGGTATAGTATGTGCGCTGTGCTTGCAGGGGCATACTGTGAGGGGAGGGGGGCCGCAAAACTGTGAGGGGGAACCTGTATACATACGGGAAGAGCCTGTATAAGTGCTGGGGGAGCCTGTATACATACGGGAAGAGCCTGTATAAGTGCTGGGGGAGCCTGTATACATACGGGAAGAGCCTGTATAAGTGCTGGGGGAGCCTGTATACATACAGGAAGAGCCTGTATAAGTGCTGGGGGAGCCTGTATACATACGGAAGGAGCCTATATAAGTGCTGGGGGAGCCTGTATACAAACGGGGGGAGCCTGTATAAGTGCTGGGGGAGCCTGTATACATACGGGGGGAGCCTGTATTATGGGATATGCACTGCATCCCCCCGCTGATGAGCGGAAGGATGCAGTGCATATCATAAATAGCAAATGAGCGGCGCCACGTGACCGGCCGCTCTGCTTTCAGCCCCCTTCAGCCCTAGATATCGGCCCCCACCTGCCAGATGCCAGTAATTTTGCAGCTTTTGGAGCCCTTTGAGGGTATTTTCTATGTGTTCTTTGTAGCCTGCCATTGATTTCAATGGGGTTCGAGTTGTTCGTCGAACATTCGACGAACATTCGACGAACAAATCACTAATTCGACGAATCGAATCGAATTAGAAAACTAGGGGGTTGGCTCATCTCTAGAAGGCACCAGATTAAGGCTACGTTCACAAGTCATGTTTTTGCGGCGTATTTTCACGTATTTTGCAGCTTTTTAGTGTCGGTGAAAAAATGCAGAGCGTTCACACACTGCTTTTTTTAAGGCCGCATTTTCCCCCAAAACACAGGAGGAAGAGATGTCAGATCGGGGGGAAGAAGAATCTTGTGTTGCTCCCCCGTGTGACTTGTCGGGGCTGTAGTTTTGCTTTCGCAGTGTATGTACATACACTGTGAAAGCTAAATAAATGTGAACAAAAGGTATTAAAAATAAAAAAATTTAAATACCTCTTCGCCGCCTTTCCCAAGACCCAAGGGGAAGATGCCTGATCGCTGTAAGGACCTGAATCATCTGATTTGACGGTAGTGATCAGCTGATGTGTCACATGACACATCAGCTGATCATTACCGGCCAATCAGATGATTCAGGTCCTTGCAGTGATCGGACATCTTCCCCTCGGGTCCCGAGACAGCCGGCGGAAAGGTGAGTATTTTAATTTTTTATTTTTAATACCTTTTGTTCACTTTTATTTCGCTTTCGCAATGTATGTACATGCACTGCAAAAGTGAAACTACAACCCCGATATGTCACACAAGGGGGGAGGAACACAGGATCCTTCCCCAGTGTGACATCACATCCTGTTATTCTTCCTGCGCCCGCATTTATAGGCTCTGGAATATTGCATTGTCTCAAGGACAACGCGTATTCCAGCTCCTTATAAAGGCGCCTATGGGAGAAAGCGCACGTTATTAAGTGCAAAGGAATAACATGTTCATTCTTTTTACTCGCACACTTTCTCCCCAAAATGCGTAGCCGAAAAAAGCGCAGCGTCTGAACGGCAAAAGTGAAAGTCCATTCACTTTGCCGGGAAATGCAGAAGCAGATGCAATTTTGGGGAAAAGAGCAGCGTAAAAAAATGCGGTATTTACACAGCATGTGAACATAGCCTTAAATGATAGGTTGAAAAGACAGGTATAAAGCTAGGATAAGCGAGGTGATGAGATTGGGGAGGAGGTGGGATGGGGTCATGTGCATGTCGTGAGGTGTGATTTGGAGAGAAAATGAGTAAACTCTCCTTCAGTGATTGTAGGGAGGAAGGTTATGGTGGTAGGGCAATAGCCTGTTATATGGAGGAATTGTGGTTGCTGAGCAGAAAAGACTTGCCTTGTTTGAGTGACTTTATTTTTGAGATGTGCAGGAATGTCTTATTCAGAGATGAGGGAGGTTGGAGTGGGTAGTGTCGGTCTGAAGAGGGAGCAAAAAGTGTTGAATAACTGTTTGGAGTCATTGGATAGAGACAATTTGACGGTTTTGAAGTAATTCTGTTTAGCAGAGGTGGGGGCTGACCGAAAAGTAATTATCTGACTGATGGAGTTTAAGCCAATGTAGAACAGCAATGTGGACAGTATATCACCTTGGTATATGCTGAATTTCATGGACAGTTGTGCTAGTTGTCTTGAGTTCACTTCCAGTGTTGTCTAGAGATAAGCAAACTTTGCTCAAGCATGTTTGCCAATTTCAAATCCAGATCGAATTCGGCAATTTTAGTTTTGCCCCTCTAACATAACCGTTTTGCTGAAAAATTGAGAAATTCAGGTTTTGTACGGTAATTGTTCGGGTGTGTGTGTAGCTTAACTAGGTCAGACGCATTAGTGCAAATACAATAATTCTCTTGTTCTGTGTTATCCTACACACATATGTGAATAAGTATAAGACTGGCATCACCATAGACGTAGGTGCTGGCAGAAAATAATAATACTTACAGAGAAAGTTATCTGCCGCGACACTACTATATTTATGAGAAATATAAATCAATAAGTGGCACTAGAGAAAAGAGGATCAAACGGTAATGTGCATATGTGTAATGCAGAAACTGCCCTGTGCTAAATATGAAAATCGGAGATCTTAGTCTCGATAGTGGCCAGTAAAGATTAAGCCTGGTATCCACTTCAAGGAGCCTCCACTGCCAGGTCCTGACACCATGCCCTAGTGAGATTGTGAAATGTGTTAAGGCTTATATGTCCATGGATGTGATTAAAAACAATGATCAGGTGTGTGTTAGGACCTCACAATGGTGTTCATGTGTGGCTACCAGACTAAATAAAAAAGAAAAGGGAAAAATTATATAATGGGAGCTCAGTCAATACAGACAATATGTGAATAAGTCTGGCATCACCATAGACGTAGGTGCTGGCAGAAAATAATAATACTTACAGAGAAAGTTATCTGCCGCGACACTACTATATTTATGAGAAATGTAAATCAATAAGTGGCACTAGAGAAAAGAGGATCAAACGGTATTGTGCATATGTGTAATGCAGAAACTGCCCTGTGCTAAATATGAAAATCTGAGATCTTAGTCTCGAGACATGGACATATAAGCCTATATACATTTCACAATGTAGCACAGGGCAGTTTCTGCATTACACATATGCACAATACCGTTTGATCCTCTTTTCTCTAATCCTACACACATATACACACAGACAGACACAGATCATATTACCTGTCTCCTGTTGCTTACTGGTCGGCTCTCCCACACTCTCTCTCACTTACTTCCAGTCACGTCCATTAAGCTTACTGCATATTCACTTTACTGAATCTACAACAGCCAATCACAGATGTTCATGTTCTATGAGAGTGTCTGTGATTGGCTGTTGCAATTAGACTACAATGTCACAATCTGGATGGCGTCTGTCCTTGGTTATCATACACATTAGTGTATGGCAATAAATGTGACATCAAATAAATAAATAGAGATAAAAAAATGTGTAAGACTCTGCTGTATTTTTCCATCTTAGCACAGATAAAGCAGACAGCTGCGAGCTGCCACCCTCAACTGCCTATTTTTATCTTGGCTGGCCAAACAAAAATACATAGCGCTCCACCCTATTTTTATTTGCCAGGAAAGGTTAAACCAGGCAGCTGAGAGCTGATATTCTCAGCAAGGTGAGGGCCCATCATTTTAGCCCTCCCATGCTAAAGAATAGCAGCCCACAGCTGCCCCTAAAAATGGCACATTTATCAGAGCGCCATTTCCAGGCACTTTAATTCTCCCAGTGGCCCTGGTGGCAGTGGCACCTGAGGGTTCAAAGTGCTCACCACATATCTACATAAAATCCTTGGGGGGGTCTGGTTTAAAAAATGAGTTCACTTGTGGGGGTTTCCACTTTTTAGTCACATCAGGTGCTCTTCAAGCGCAACATGGAGTCTGCTAATGTTTCCAGCCAATTTTCTACTTAAAATGTCAAATGAGGCTTTTTCTCTTCCGAGCCCTGCTCTGTGCCCAAAGAGTACTTTACCACTACATATGGGGTATTAACAGACTCAGGAGAAATTGATTAACACATTTTGGGATCCATTTTCTCCTTTTGGCTTTGTGAAAGTGACAAAAAAATGGTGCTGAAAGAACATTTTTGTGGAAAATATAATTTTCCTTTTTATGGCTCAACTTTATAAAATTCTGTGAATCACATGGGTGTTCAACGTGCTTAAAAAACTTCTAGATAAAATCCTTGGGGAGTCAAGTTTCTAAAATGGGGTCAATTGTGTGAGTTTTTTTTTCTTCCACCGTTCAGTCACATCAGGGGTTCTCCTAACGCGACATTGAGTCCGCTTATGATTCAAGCCAATTTCCTTTTCAAAACGTCAAATTGCGCTCCTCCCTTTTAAGCCTTGCCATGTGCCCAAATAGTAGTTACCCGACAGATATGGGATTTCAGCGTATTCAGGAGAAGTTGCACAAAAAATTTTGGGACCAATTTGCTGCCTTTGCGAAAATTAAAATATTGCTGCTTAAATACATTTTTGCGGAAAAAATGTACTTTTTAGTTTTCATGGATCAACATCATAAAGTTTTGTGAAGCCCCTGGGGGTTAAAATGCTCACCATACATCTAAAGAAAATATTTCAATAGTCTAGTTTCAATAGTGGGGTCACTTGTGGGGTGTTTCCACTGTTTATGCACATCAGAAACTTTCCAAATACAACGATTCCAGACAATTTTCAAATTCAAAATGTCAAATGACGCTGCTTCCCTTATGAGCCCTGCTTTGCTCCCAAACAGTGGTTTCCCACCATATATGTGCTATTGGTGAATTCAGAAGAATGTGTACAACAAATTGTATTTTCTCCTGTTACTTTTGTGAAAATTCAATATTTAAGGATAAAATAACATTTTTGTTGGAAAAAGTAACATTTTCATTTTTCCTTCCACATTGCTTTAGTTCCCATGATGCACCTGAAGGGTTAACAAACTTATTGGATGTGGATTTGAACAATCTAAGGGGTGCCAATTTTTAAATGGTGTAATTGTGAGGAATTTTCTATCATAAAGTCACTTTAAATATTATGCGGTCCCTAAAAAAAAGGGTTTTGTACATTTGGTTGTAAATATCATAAATTGCTGCTAAATGTTTCCAAAATTGTGCTGATGTAAAGTAGACATGTGGGAAATGTTATTTATTACATATTTTGTATGATATAACTGGTTTAAGAGAATAAAAATAAAAATTTTGGAAATTGCTTCATTTTCTAAATTTTCACCAATTTAAATTTTTTTCCCCAAATAAATACAAAAAATATTGTCATAAATTTACAACATAGATGAAGTCCAATATGTCATGAAAAAACAGTCTTGAAATCACTGGGATCCGTTGAAGTGTTCCAGAGATATTACCTCATAAAGTGACACTGGTCAGAATTGCAAAAAACAAAAAAACATCCTGGTCATGAAGGTTAAAACAGGCTGGGGAAGGGGGGTGGTGGTGGTGAAGGGGTCAAGGAATAATTCTAAATGAAGATTTAATACAGAGTGTCCGTAAAGTCATGGTGCACTTTCGACCGATCACAGGAAAGCAACAAAAGACTATAGAAGTGTGAAATCTGCACCAAATAAAAGGAAAGCTCCCAGTTTCATGCCTATTCAGTGCAGTTCGATGTGGGCTCCATTTGTAGCCCTACACACATCCAAACAATAGCGAAGTTCTTGCCACACACGGGAAAGGATGTCTGGTGTAACAGAGTGAATAACATCTGTTATTCTCTGTTTTAAGTGATTAATGTTGTTGATGCATTCATTGTACACATGCTACTTCACATAACACCAAAAGTAAAAGTCTAAAAGCATCAGATCCAGGGATCGTGGTGGCCACAGCTTGAAAGAATCCCTGCCTATCCACCGCTGGGGGAATGTTCTATCCAGAAACTCACGAACAGTGGTGGTGTAATATGGAGGAGCGTCGTCCTGTTAAAAGATGACACCTTCTCAAAGTAATGGCACTGCATACAATTCCAACATGTCAAAATAGGTGTTTGCCATCACAGACTGCTCCACGAAAAAAAAATGGGACTATCACCTTATCATGCATCAGGCCACACCACACATTCATTTTAGGGGTGTTTTACGTTCATACTCAACGTAGGCATGAGGATGTTCAGCAGCCCATATTCGGACGTTATGGCGATTAACATGTCCGCAGACATGAAAGGTTGCCTCATCACTAAATATAATCTTCTGCAAAAATCTTGCATCATTGTCGATCTCATGAAACATATCTGTAGCAAACGTATTTCTTGTAAGTCTATCCGTTGGTTTGATAGCGTGCAACAGCCACAATTTGTACTCCATAAAACAGAGATGTTTCTTTAACACCTTATGAACTGTAGTCGTGCTTAGGTGTAATTGTCGAGAACATGCGCGCACAGATTTTTTAGGGCTCCTTAGGTAGCTATCTCACATAAGCCTTTGATCCGTTAAAGGCATCAGTTTTTTAACTTTAGAATTCTAAGTCCAAAAACTGATGCTGTTAACGGATCCTGGACTCAAGTGTGACTGCTCTGCTATGCGTTTTTTTACAGGATCCAAAAAAGGCTGCAAGAAGAATTATTAGGTGCATTAAAAAACCGGATCTGTTTTTTTAACATGGGGCCCTATGGGAAACGGATCCGTAAAATAAAGGCACCATCTGTTAACGGATCCGTTTTTTCTAGCTTTTTTGGCAAAAAATGGCGAAGTCCAAAAAACGCATAGCTGCACAGGAGGCTCAAAAAACAGCCAAACAAAAATGGATTTGGTATTGCATCCATTAAAAAAAGCATTGGCATGGGTGACCCTAGCCTTTCTCCACCAAACTGCCAGTTTTCTTTAACTGCTTACCCCACCGAGTAATGTTATTTCTACTTTGTTATAAACACGCCGATATTCACGTTTCACTTTGGTCACGGATTTGAATTTAGCGAGCCACAGAACACACTGAACTTTCCTCTGTACCGTCCACATCTCGAGTGGCATGCCCGTGGGCTGCTCCGCTGTATACACTGTGTTACATCATCATCTGCGCATGCGTACATGCTGCCACATCATCCTACAGAAACTGGGAGGGTTTTCCTTTTATTCGGTGGAGATTTCACATTGTTATCGTCTTTTGTTGCTTTCCTGTGACCGGTCAAAAGTGCACCATGACTTTACAGACCCACTGTATATAGGTGTATACATATGATGTATATACACCTATATATTAAAACTTCTGTTAGGATTCCTCCTTAATTCGAATGCTGTTCAGATGAAAAAGTGAACCTTATGGCTGCAGGCACAAACGCAGGTGATATTTTTGATGGGAGAAAATCTAGAAGATCTGATATAGTGTACATGGATTACCGTATCCTTTGAAAATAGTAAGGAATTAAAAAATGTCCTAAGGGCCCTATACAATAAGCTGACAGACTTCACAATGTTGAAAGGATGCCCAGTGGCTCTCTACAGGGCAGCATCCACGCAGTCTAGGATACACAAATGCAATACTTCCTGGAGTTGGTTTTCTTGAATCTACAAAAAGCATTTCTTCTGCTGCAACAGTGAATGCTGCTTGTGTTCTATGGTTGTTATTCAAGTCAGGCATTTAGACTTTATCAAGGAGTAAAGGTGTATATTTTCAAATTAATAATGCAGAATCCTACACTGTATAGTAGTATTCATAAGTTCTTTTGCTATAATATATTACTTGTATTACTCTGTTATTTTGTCTTGATATTTTAATTGCAATAAAGAGGTTGGCCATCTTAACACCAATTTTATAAATTGTACAGTGAAGTAAACCATTTTTTGATCCTTTGATGATTTTAAGTTTGCCCACTGACAAAGACATGAACAATCTATAATATTAAGGGTAAATTAATTTTGACAGTGAGAGATAGAATATAAAAAATAAAATACAGAAAATCACATTGTCTTAATTATAGAAAAGTATTTGCATTTTTATAAGAGAAATGAGTATTTGATCCCCTACCAACCATCAGGAGTTCTGGCTTCAGACCAGATAGTCACTCCCATTCAACTCATTACCTGCATTAAAAACAGCTGTCTTAACCCCATTACAACCAATTATGAGTTTAGCCGTCATGAAAAGATGTCAGTTCCCGATCATGATGGCTAAACTCCTCATGGCTTTGAACTGTCACTGCTTGTAAACAAACAGTGACAGCTCAAACCTCACAGCTGTCAGTGACAGCTAAGGGTCAGGGGCAGAGGTGTGGGGACCCTTTTTAGTGACCCCCACACACAGAGGGATGTGATCGGTCAGTCAATCTGACTGACCGATCACATCATGATTGCGCAGGGAAATGCTGAATGTCAGCACTTCCTTGCATGATCTCTGCAGCAGCCTGGCTGTCGGCTGTCCCCAGCTCCTGCATGCATCCCTTGCCTCTGCCCACTGCTCCAGTGCCCGCTCTCCTGCCTCCCGGTCTCTCCGTCCTCTCCCAGCTTCTTCCTCTGCTCCCCGGTCTCCTTCCTCCGTTTTCCTTCCTCCCTCCTCTCCCCGCTTCCTCCTCCCCTCTCTCATGTCTCTGCTCCCCGGTCTCCTTCATCCTGTGCCCACTCACCTCCTCCGGTCTTCTGCGGTGCCGCTCTCCTCCTCCAGTCTTCTGCGGTGCCGCTCTCCTCCACCGGTCTACTGCAGTGCCGCTCTCCTCCTCTAATCTTCTGCGGTGAAGCTCTCCTCCTCTGGTCTCCTGCGGTGCCGCTCTCCTCCTCCATCCTGGCTGCCCAGCTGCCACCTGCCTGCTCAGCCCCGCTACTCTCAGCCTCATCCCCTACTTAGAGGAGATGAGGCTCAGAGGAGCGATCTGACAGCCAGGGGCAGCAATCACTATGTGGTCGCTGTCCCTGGCTCTGTGTTGCCCCCTTAGGTTCCAGGGAGAGGGAGTGCAGGGTCACTCACCTCCCCCCGCGATGGCAACCTCAGGTTACCAGATATCACCATGGTAACCTTAGGTTGCCATGGCGACATCTGGTAACTTGAGGTTGCCATAGCGACATCTGGTAACCTGAAGTTGCCATGGCGACATCTGCCATGACAACCTCAGGTTACCAGATGTTGCCATGGCAATGTTTAGGCGCATAGGGGCTCTTCATACGCGACATGGTGTCCGCTAACTATTGGAGCTAATTTTCCATTCAAATTTTTAGCGGACACCATGTCGTGTATGGAGAGCCCCTGTGTGCCTAAACATTGGAGCTCCCCCAAAGTGACACCATTTTGGAAACTAGACCCCAAAAGGAACTTCTCTAGATGTATAGTGAGCACTTTGAACCTCCAGGTGCTTCAGAAATTGATCCGTAAAAATGAAAAAGTACTTTTTTTCACACAAACTTTCTTTTGGCCTCAATTTTTTCATTTTCACTTGGGCAACAGGATAAAATGGATCCTAAAATTTGTTGGGCAATTTCTCCTGAGTACACCAATACCTCATATAAACCACTGTTTGGGAGCTCGGCAGGGCCCAGAAGGGAAGGAGCGCCATTTGACTTTTAGAATGTAAAATTTGCTCCAAAAGTCAAATTGCGCTCCTTCCCTTCTGAGACCTGCCGTGCTCCCAAACAGTGGTTTATGACCACATATGAGGTATCGGTGTACTCAGGAGAAATTGCCCAGCAAATTTTAGGATCCATTTTATCCTGTTGCCCATGAGAAAATGAAACAATTGAGGCTAAAAGTACACTTTTGTTGGAAAAATTAAAATGTCAATTTTTTCCTTCCACTTTGCTTTAGTTCCTGTGAAGCACCTGAAGGGTTAATAATCTTCTTGAATGTACTTTTGAGTAGCTTGAGGGGTGCAGTTTTTGGAATGGTGTCACTTTGGGGTGTTTTCTGTAATTTAGGCCCCTCAAAGGGACTTCAAAAGTGATGTGGTCACTGAAAAAATGTGTTTTTTTAAAAAATTTTGCTAGAAAAATGAGAAATTGCTGATGAACTTTGAACCCTTATAACGTCCTACCCATAAAAAAATTTTTTCCAAAAATGTGCTAATGTGAAGTAGACATGTGGGAAATGTTATTTATTAACTGTTTTGTGTCACATAACTCTCTGGTTTAATAGAATAAAAATTAAAAATTTGACAATTGCAAAATTTTCCAAATGTTTGCCAAATTTTTGATTTTTTCACAAATAAACTCAAAAATGATCAACCTAAATTTACTACCAACATGAAGCCCAATATGTCACAAAACACAATCTCAGAATTGCTAGGATCCGTTGAAGCATTCCAGAGTTATTACCTCATAAAGGGACACTGGTCAGAATTACAAAAAACGGTCTGGTCATTAAGCTGCAAAGTGACTCGGTCCTTAAGGGGTTAAATTGTCACCTGCATAAAAGCTCTTATCCACACACTCAATCAGTCAGATTCAAACTTCTACAACATGAGCAAGACCAAAGAGCTTTCTAAGGATGTAAGGGAAAAGATTGTAGACCTGCACAAGGCTGGATTGAGCCATAAGTAAGACGCTGGGTGAGAAGGAAACAATTGTTGGTGCAATAGTAAGAAAATGGAAGAAATACAAAATGAGTGTCAATCAACATGAATCTGGGGCTCCAAGGTAAATCTCACCTTGTGGTGTATCCAGAATTATGAGGAAAGTGACAGATAAGCTTTAAAACTACACAGGGGGAACTTGTTAATGATCTCTAGGCAGCTGGGACCACTGTCACCAAGAAAACCATTGGTAACACATTATGCCATAATGGCTTAAAATACTGCAGTTCTTGCAAAGTCCCGCTGCTCAAGAAGGCACATGTGCAGGCTTGTCTGAAGTTTGCCAATGAACAGCTTGGTGATTCTGAGACTGATTGGGAGAACGTGCTATGGTCAGATTGACATTAATTCAACTCCCTGTCTTTGGAGAAAGAAAAATGCTGCCCATGATCCAAAGAACACTTTCCCCACAGTCAAGCATGGTGGTGGAAACGTTATGTTTTGGGTGTGTTTCTCTGTTAACTCTGATGTTCTGTTCGGGTCCATATGACCCAAAATGAAATTTGAGTCAGATTATTTATTATGCAGATCTGAAACTTGTGTTTAATTGACCTTTCCTCACTTGAGGGGTTCTTACTGTGAGTGTTGTTTTTTATTTTATGTTTTATTTTTTGCTACATACTAATTGTTACACTTGTACTGTATGTGTCAATATGACCTAATAACATTTTATATTGGTCAACAGGTCATTAATTATGTATGCCTGCCTAATGTATTTGTTTTCCTGTGTACTTCATCTCATTATTCAAAAGGGTGGAGGTTTCACTGTTCTTATCAGTGAGCAAGTACTCATCCAGTCATTTCTCTCTCAATTCTGTGAGAGAGGACACAAGTAGTTTCACCTTCAATCATGAGAGAGAAGACACTGGATTCTGTGAGAGAGGACACTGAGCTGTGAATACACATCTTTACAGGTATGTAGCATATAAGATATGCTTTTCTTCTCAAATTATTCAAATGTGTTATTTAGACTGCATATTGTAAAGCCATTTTTTTATTACTGTGTCATGATGTATGTATGCTCACCACAGAGCCACCATACAGTGCACACCACTGAGCCACCATACAGTACTAACCATTGATCCACTGCACATTGCTAACCACTGAGCCACCGCACAGTGCTAAGCACTGAGCCACAGCACAGTGCTAACCACTGAGCCACCCACAGTGCTAATCACTGAGCCACTGTACAGTTCTAACCACTGAGCCACCATACAGTGCTAAGCACAGAGCCACCATATGTTGCTAACTACTGAGCCACCATATACACTGCTAACCACTGAGCCACCATACAGTGCTAACCACTGAGCTACTGTAGAATGCAGACCACTGAGCCACCTTACAGTGCTGACCACTGAGCCACTGTACAGTGCTCACCACTGAGCCACTATATACAGTGCTAACCACTAAGCCACCGTACAGTGCTAACCACTAAGCCACTGTACAGTGCTAACCACTGAGCCACCACACAGTGCTAACCACTGAGCCACCACACAGTGCTAACCACTGAGCCACCATACAGTGCTAACCACTGAGCCACCGTACAGTGCTAACCACTGAGCCACCACACAGTTCTAACCACTAAGCCACCATACAGTGCTAACCAATCACATCAGGTGCTAGCGGTATTGAAATGTGGCGCCAATACCACTAGCAGCTGAGCAGCGCGGTATTGGCAGCTGCTCAGCTGATTGGTCACATCAGCTGAGCGGTATTGGCGGGAGATTTAAAGCTGGCTGCCGCTCATCTCCCGCCAACGGGAGATCAGCGGCGGGTGCCGCTGGCCTCCCAGCGGCAGGAGATGAGCTGTTGCAACTGCAGGGAGATCAGCGGCGAGCGCTGATCTCCCGGCGGAACAGTAGTGAGCAGCGGGCGGCCATTTTTAAAACTCCCACCAATAATGTGCTGCTCAGCTGATTGGTTGCGCGCTGGGTACCACATGACCAATCAGCTGAGCAGTGCGGTATTGGTGAGAGATTTAAAGACCCACTCAACTGATCGATCTTTAAATCACCCGCCAATACCGTGCTGCTCAGCTGACTGGTCGTGCCGGGTAATGCAAGACCAATCAGCTAAGCAGCGTGGTATTGGCAGGAGATTTAAAAATGCTGACCTCGCGGCGGGATATGAGCGGCTGCCACCACAGGGAGATCAGCAGCTCCCGCCAGCCGCTCACTGCTATTCCACCTAAAGATCATCGACGGATGCTGCTTATCTCCCGGCGGAGTAGCAATGAGCGGCGGATGGGCATTTTTAAATCTCCTGCTAATAATGTGCTGCTCAGCTGATTGGTTGCGCAGTGCAGTATTGGCAGAGATTTAAAGACTACTCAGCTGATTGGTCGTGCTGGGTAGCTGAGCAGTCTTTAAATCTCTCGCCAATACCGCACTGCTAAGCTGATTGGTTGCACGCTGCCCGGCACGTGACCAATCAGCTGAGCATTATTGACGGGAGATTTAAAGCTGGCTGCCTGCAGCTCACTGCTATTCCACTAGGAGATCAGCAGCGCCTGCAGCTGATCCCCGGTGGAATAGCCGTGAGCAGCGGGCGGGCAGCTTTAAATGTCCCACCAATAATGTTCTGCTCAGCAGATTGGTCACGCTGCCCGATGCATGACCAATCTGAGTGGTATTGGCGGGAGATTTAAAGACCGCTCAACTGAGCGGTCATTAAATCTCCCTCCGATACTGCTTTGCTCAGCTGATTGGTCGCGCTCTTCAATCAGCTGAGCGGTATTGGTGGAAAATTTAAAGTTGCCCACCTGATGCTCACTGCTATTCCATCAGGAGACAAGCAGCAGGCTCCGCTGACCTCGCGGCAGCGGGATATGAGTGGCTCCAACTGCCGGAAGATCAGCGGCGAGTTCCGCTGATCTCCCAGCGGCCCGCTGCTCACTCCAATTCCACCAGGAGATCAGCGGAGTGCACTGCTGATGTCCCGGTGCAATAACAGTGAGTGGCAGCCGTGTATTTCACTGCGACCACGAACTACGCCTGCACAATTTATAGTGCCGTGGTGCATTCTGTGATGCGCGTACAGCGCCGAACTGGCAATTATGTATTTAGATTGGTGTAGCTGTAACTGATGATGAACAACTGGTGGCATTCCAAGGTAGGTGCCTATTCAGACAATACATTCTGAGTAAGCCAGCAAAGTATGGCATGAAGATATGAACACTTTGTGACAGCAAAAGTTCATCTGTTGTAAATGCTCAAGTTTATACAGGAAGAAACCCTGGAGAAAGACCTGAAAAAAATCATGTTTCAGTATCAAGTAGGAGCCGCACACAGGATTCTTTTTGCAGCCTTTATTCTTCCTTGTGGGGTCTTACATAGTGGAGGGTGTGGGAGGGAGGACAGGGGACTGTACCTGTAGAAGCATGACTGATGGTGTGAAATGGCCGTAGAATAGGCTGCTCCCCCGTCCTCCCTCCCGCACCCTCCACTATGTAAGACCCCACAAGGAAGAATAAGGGCTGCGAAAATAATCCTGTGTGCGGCTCCTACTTGATACTGAAACTGGAAGTGACATCGTGCTGCATACTGGATGCCAGGCACCAGGATTCCAGCGTGCGCAGCAAGGAGGAGAGAAGTTCTGACTCCAGGGGGCCCCCAGGAACACTGGTATCAGCATAACCGCGGCAGAAGGTGCTTGCTCCTTCAACAAACTGTTACTGAATAAAATCATGGTATGCAAGTTTTTCACGATTTAACTCATGGACTAAAAGGACAAAATGTCACGAGACAATTTTTTCACATCCTACCAACTGGGCCAGATGTTGCATCTTACCATGCTGGGTACTGTAAGGAAAAACATTGATAATGTTTTACAACATTCTGGATGTTTCGGCATACAACACATTTGTTTTATGCAGAGAAATCAACCCCAATTGGAACATAAATAAGCTGTATAACAGAAGAATTTTTATTGAACAATTAGGAAAATCCCTAGTTAGGCTGTATATCGAAGCCAGAAAAGTAAACCCCAGGTGTGAAGGAGCAGCAGCCATTGTGAAGATTGTCCAGCAGCATGCTCAAGAAAGAGACTCCACAGCCTCCACCAGCACAGCTACCAGACAAAAAAGGAAGAGATATAGCTTCTGTCCATCTTCTTGTGACAATAAAACAAATCTGACCTGTGCTGGGTGTGCAAATATTAATCTTAAGTCATGTGTTCTATTATTGTGTTCAATGGAAAAATTCATAAACCTGTTCACTCTTTTAAGAGATAAAAAAGAAACTGAAGTTTTCATTATTTTTCATTTGTTGTTTTATAAAACATGTTAACACAAAGTTATATTTAGTTAGATTTCATGTTATAGTGACAGAAATCTAAAGCATGTTTGTTATTTGGGTGCAGAATGCTGTAGAGTGAACATAATTGCAAACAGCCCGTGTAACCTTTTTAAAAAAAAAAAAAATAAGTTTTAATTTCATTTGTTTATGATCAACCATGTTCACATACAGTTTAATAATTTTTTGGTAGAAGGAAGGAAAGGAAGAAAGCGCACCGATCTAAATGTAAATGTATAATCAGATCGTAGGTGGATGTGGATGGCACTCACCTTTTAAGGTCTTGTTCACTTGCGTATCGGTCACTAGGGACCATTAGGTATCCAGGAGTAGATTTCCTCAGTAGTCGGTATGCTGCAAATCCCTGTAGCTAGTAAGTAGCTCAGACCGAGTTACTATAGGAATATGGATCCAATAGAGTTTTTTACCAGCTATTTGCGCTCCCAGAGGTCTGTGATCCAAAGCTTCTTATAATTTCATAAAGAGTTTTTTTATTATTTCATAAGAATAGCACATACAACGCGTTTCGACAGTAAATATGTCTTCCTCAGGTATAAACAATATACCTGAGGAAGACATATTTACTGTCGAAACGCGTTGTATGTGCTATTCTTATGAAATATAAAAAAACTCTTTATGAATTATAAGAAGCTTTGGATCACAGACCTCTGGGAGCGCAAATAGCCTGGTAAAAAACTCTATTGGACAGTTTAATAATGAAATAGGTATATAAATAACACACAGTAGCTTAAAATCAACATTTTTCTAGGTCGGTCATATTGACCCAAACAGTACAAGTGTATATAAATGCGATCAGAACAGCAGGGTTAAGAGCACAGGACTACTTCACCGAATCAACGGAACAATTGAAGAAGTCATGTACCGTAAAATCCTGAGTGGCAACCTTCTTCCCTCCACTAGTACATTAAAAATGGGTAGTGGCTGGGTCTTCCAGCATGACAATGACTCAAAACATACAGCTAAGGCAACAATGATATCGCTCAAAAAGAAACACATTAAGGTCATGGAGTGGCCTAGCCAATCTGTAGCTATGAGTTGCCAAGTGACAGCCTCAAAATCTTAAATTATTTAAGCACGATATTACTGAATTGTTTGTCTTGTTGGCGGAATTAATACTAAAAAACTGAGCCATATACACTACCGTTCAAAAGTTTGTGGTCACCCAGACAATTTTGTGACCATTTCATTACAGATAGAATACCAGCTGCTTGCTTCTTCACTAAATAGTTCCTGCATAATTTGGAGGTGTGCATTGGGTCATTGTCCTGTTGTAGGATGAAATTGGCTCCAATCAAGCGCTGTCCACAGGGTATGGCATGGCATTGCAAAATGGAGTCATAGCCTTCCTTATTCAAAATCCCTTATACCTTGTACAAATCTCCCATATTACCAGCACCAAAACAACCCCAGACCATCACATTATCTCCACCATGCTTGACAGATGGCACCAGGCACTCTTGAAGTATTTTTCAATTGGTCTGTGTCTCACAAATATTCTTCTGTGTGATCCAAACACCTCAAACTTTGATTCGTCTGTCCGTAAAACATTTTTCCAATCTTCTGTTCAATGTCTGTGTTCTTTTGCCCATATTAATATTTTTCTTTTATTAGCCAGTTTCAGATATGGCTTTTTCTTTGCCACTCTGCTCTGAAAGCCAGAATCCTGGAGTCGCCTCTTCACTGTAGACGTTGACGCTGGTGTTTTGCAGGTACTGTTTAATGAAGCTGCCAGTAGAGGAGCTGTGAGCCTTCGATTTCTCAAACTAAAGACTCATGTACTTGTCTTGTTGCTCAGTTGTGCAGCGGGGCCTCCCACTTCTCTTTCTACTCTGGTTAGAGACTGTTTGTGCTCTCCTCTGAAGGAGTAGTACACACCGTTGTAGGAAATCTTCAGTTTCTGGGCAATCTCTCGCATGGAATAGCCTTCATGCCTAAGAACAAGAAGAGACGTTCAAGTTTCACATGAAAGTTCTCTTTTTCTGGCCATTTTGAGAGTTTCATAGAACATACAAATGTAATGCTCCAGATTCTCAACTAGCTCAAAGGAAGGTCAATTTTATAGCTTCTCTAATTAGCCAAACCATTTTCAGCTGTGTTAACATACTTGTACAATGGTTTTCTAGGGTTTTCTAAACATCCATTAACCTTTTTACACAATTAGCAAACACAATGTACCATTAAAACACTGGAGTGGTGGTTGTTGGAAATGGGACTCTATACACCTATGTAGGTATTACATTAAAAACCAGATGTTTGCAGCTAGAATAGTAATTTACCACATTAACAATGTATAGAGTGTATTTCTGATTCATTTAATGTTAGTTTCATTGAAAATTAATGTGCTTTTCTTTCAAAAATAAGGACATTTCTAATTGACCCCAAACTTTTGAACAGTGGTGTAGTTCAATGCTCTATAAGAATAGTAAAGCTTGATGTTCTTGGTTAAAAATTTAAAAAAAAAGTCTTAATGATTTAGAGGTGATATGCCAAGAGGAGTTGACCAAAATTCCTCCTGACATGTGCTCAAACCTCATCATCAACTACCAAAAACACCTTACTGCAGTGCTTGCCAGCAAGGGTTTTGCCACCAATTATTAAGTCTTAGTTGCCACAGGGATCAAATACTTATTTCTCTCATCAAAATGCAAATACATTTATATAATTTAGAGAATATGATTTTCTGGATTTTATTTTTGATATTCTCTCACTGTTAAAATTAACTTACCCTTAAATTTATAGACTATTCATGTCTTTGTAAGTGGGCAAACTTACAAGTCAGCAAGGGATCAAATAATTATTTCCTTCACTGTACACTGTGTACCTAGCTGTGCCGTTTTTTTTCCAAGTAGTGGACCACTCCTTTAAAGGGAACCTGTCAGGTGGTTTATGTCCCCCCAGTTATCACTATCTGTAGCTTTATAATACTATTCTAATTATCCCTGTCTTAGCTCATAGTGTAATGGTATAGGTGAAAAAAGCATTTATACCCTTACATTTCAGTCTATACCTTGGAGGAGGGAGACTGTCTGGCAGGATAATAGTTAACTCACTATCAACTTGCATGGCTAAAGGACCCGTGTGATGTAACGATCATGTGACCATAGTGGGTGGAGCTAAGCAAGCAAACTTATTATGCCCTATGGGGCGTAGCTCCCCTATTGTAATCACATGGTCATGACATCACATCAGGTCTCCCAACATGTTCTAACATAAGGCTGAAATGTTAACTATTAACCTGCCAAACAGTCCTCTGTCCTCCACGCTGGGGACTGACTGCCTCATTACATAAGAAAATGTAAGTGTATAAATGCTTTTCTTTCACCTTTCACATTACTCTATGAGCTCAGACAGGGATGATTAAAATAGTATTATAAAGCTACAGGTGCAGGCAGTGATAGCTGGGGAGGCATAAACTAGCTGACAGGTTCCCTTTAAAAGCAGGTTTTTTTTTGCTGCTGTGTTTATATTTTTGGAGTTTTTGGTGCGAAAAGGAATTTGGTCACTAAAGCACTGGACAGATATTTCATTAAAGAGAACCTGTCAGCCCCCCTGGGCACCAAAAGCTAAAATAGCCACCTTCTGCAGCACTACGGCTGCATTCAGAGAAGGTGTCTATAGCCTTTTGATGCCCTATATTCACTCAAATATGAACTTAGATAAATGCTCACACTTAAGAAGACCGGTGACCAGGAGGCGGGGTTTTGTGATCCTCTGACCCGCTCCCTGTTGTCAATCATCGTGCTCTCCTGCTGCTGCCTCCCCTAACTGTGTGACATGAACGCGTGCCTCCGTTGTGCTGTATGGTGTCGCGCATGCACTGCCCGACAACTTCCTGGACACCCAGCGGGCTTTTGATGCCCGGGGGGGTGGGGGTGACAGGTTCGCTTTAAGGTGAAATCTTTAATCTACAGATACATTTTACTTGAATGGAAAAGGGTCTGCTATGCTAAGAGAATCCTAGGATGGCGGAGGAGCATTTAAATGAAGGACAAGGGGAAACTACATACTAATCAGAAAGTAAATTTGTGGGTAGGTTTTAGAGAGGTTTATACTATATTAGAAGGTAGAAAAATGGATTTTGAGAGGAGTGGGTCATTGAATAAGGAGATTCATGTTTTATTAAAACAAATAGTAAAGGTATATTAATTTTTTTTTAGAAATTAGCATTTATTAAAGAAATTGTGGAAAATTAGATGAAAATATGAAATGTATATATTTAAAATGCCAGGATTCAAGGAAGCAAAATGTGAGTGCGGAAGGTCTTGGTACTGGAGGAACACAGACTTCAAAGTGTATTCCTATAAATGTAAAGTAGTGACAACAAAAATTAAACCCAACAAGACTTAAAATATGGATAGGGAGGAGCAAGAAGAGCATTTAGAATCAGTGAATATAGAAAGTAAGGCTGAAAAAACAAAGAAGCGCATATTCAAAATCATGAGATAAGCCCAAAATCTTTGTAATAGTTTTTATTCCCATGCATTGGGAACATTGCACACTGTTTTGTAAATCAAAACATGAAGAGAAATGTATAACATTTTTAACTACTTTAGAGAAAATAACAAAAAAATAACATTGGGCTGTTCAAAAAAATAGCAGTGTTTGCATTTGTCTTTACAAATTCAAAATATGTACTTTTTTAAAATATTTAGCATTCTAATGAATCACTAACCTGATAATAAGTTGTATAACCACAATTTTTTAATACTGTTTCACATCTATGTTGCATAGAACAAACCATCTTCTGACACCTGTCAACTGTTATTTTCAGCCCAGGATGCTTTGACTACATCCCACAATGTATTTGCGTTTTTTTTGCTTTGCCTAACAAATGAAATTTTTGATGTCACCTAGTGATGGGCGAATCCTAAATTACTCGGAATCGCTTGACTCTAGCGAGTCCGAGCCCGGGACTCGCTACTCGTTGCGAGTCTAGCGAGTCCAATGTTAATGAATGGGGAAGCGAGTAATAGCGAGTAGTGTGCGATTTACAAATCACAGATGTGTCTCGGAAGCTTCAGCCTGAAGCAATCCTAGTTTTGCCATTGATTTGCATTGGACTCGTTTACTGTGCAAGTAATCACTGGGAAACTCGCACAGATAAGAGTCCGGCTGTCTGCTCTGTGTGCAGGCTGCCGCAGCTCCAGGGTCCTAGAGTCCGCCTGCTGCCTGAGGTAGCAGAGCTGAGATTGTTCACGGTCTGCTCATTCCCTGTGCATAGACATCTATATCTATGCACAGGGGATGTAGCAGAGAGGACATCGCGTTTTGGACTACGTCGGACGGAAGAGGATTTTTTTTAATTAAAGATGGAGTCCCTAATGGCTTTTTTTTTTATTTCTAATAAAAAATTTTCTCTGTGTTGTGTTTTTTTTAAAACAATTTAATAGAAATTCATGGCGGTCATGTCTAATATTGGCGTGACCGCCATAAATTTCGGGCTTAGGGCCAGCTGATAATACAAAGCTGGCCCTAACCTCTTTATTACCCAGCGTGCCACCGCCACCAGGGCCGCTGGAAGAGCGGGGTTCAGCGCCAGAGGATGGCGCTTCAATGAACGCACCATCTTCTGGGGCGGCTGCGGGCTGCAATTTGCAGCGGGGGGTGCCTAGAAAGCTTGGGCATCCCTGCGCTGCAGATTTCAGCCCCCAGCTGCTTAGCTGTACCTGGCTAGACATAGAAATTGCGCGGATCCCCACGCATTTTTTTTTATTATTTCATGAAATTCATGTAATTTTTTTTCTGAAAAATCAATAAAACAATCCTAAAAAAGGGACTGCATCTTTATTAACCCCTCGCCCATGGTCCAGGGGTTAATAAAGATGCAGTCCCTTTTATTTACATTGTTTTATGGATTTGTCAGAAAAAAATTTCACGTGGGCTTCGCTGTATTTCTGGAACCAGCCGGATCCAGCAGGCAGTGACGGGCTGCCCCCAACCCCCATGTGCCTATTTGTACCTGGCCGGACACAAGAATATAGGGGAGCCCTTTTTTTTATTATTTCATGAATTTCATGAAATAATAAAAAAAAAATGTGTGGGGCTCCGCGCAATTTCTATGTCTAGCCAGGTACAGCTAAGCAGCTGGGGGCTGGAATCTGCAGTGCAGGGATGCCCAAGCTTTCTGGGCACCCCCCGCTGCAAATTGCAGCCCGCAGCCGCCCCAGAAGATGGCGCGTTCATTGAAGCGCCATCCTCTGGCGCTGAACCCCGCTCTTCCAGCGGCCCTGGTGGCGGTGGCACGCTGGGTAATAAAGGGGTTAATACCAGCTTTGTTATACAAGCTGGTATTAAGCCCGAGATTCTTAATGTCAGGCCACGTTTGACCCAGCCACTAAGAATCTCCAATAAAGGGTTAAAAAAACACAACACAGAGAAAATTTTTTATTAGAAATAAAAAAAAAAGCCATTAGGGACTCCATCTTTAATTAAAAAAATCCTCTTCCGTCCGATGTAGTCCAAAACGCGATGTCCTCTCTGCTACATCCCCTGTGCATAGATATAGATGTCTATGCACAGGGAATGAGCAGACTGAGAACAATCGCAGCTCTGCTACATCATCTCTGTGAGCAGGCGGGCTCTAGGACCCTGGCGTCACGAATAAATTAAAAACCCCTTTAATCTGTTCCCTACAAGACGTCTTCAACCCTTTTGATCTGCACTACACCGGGCCCCACTACCGGCAGGCGCGGTCCACCCGTGACAAGGAGGAAGGAAGCATCGCCTGTCTAAACCGGAGTCCCGGCCACGGTGAGTCAGAAAATGGCGTCACGAACAGGATACAAGCAGGCCCGTTACCCAACGGGTATAATGTGCTTAAAAATGACTTTAATGTCTACAATTTGGACTTTGTTCGTCCCTAAAAGAACTTTCCCGCCTTTTCACCGTGGGCAAAGATGGCGCCCAAGATGGCGTTCCCGCCACAAGAATCCGCCACGTGCAAGCCCAAGAGTGAGTCAACCCCCCCCCCTCATCGTGGGAGGGCTAAAGACAAAAGGCACCAAACTCTTTGTCCGCCCTGATTGCTCGAATCAAACATGGGGGCGGACCCCAAAGACTTTTCCCACGATTGGACTACAAAAGCCCAGAGGAAATGGGAGTGTCACAGACCTTCTTCACCAGCTCTACCAGAACGCTTACCGGTTGAACGGGTGTGGTTTCCCTCCAAAGAAGAGAATGGCCAGCACGAGACTCCAAGACCTAATACGGGAGGTCGAGGTGGAGGCCAGAGCAGCCATCGGCCAACCGGGTCCGGGTCCTGCCCTTACCATAGACGGCAGCCCCGACTTCTGGCTAGAGGCTCTACAAGACCTCCGGGTGCGGTTACTAGAGACTGTGGAGTGGGCGATTCGCAGCTGGAGTGCGACCCTAGGCAGAAGACTCCATCATGCGATGCAGCAGAGCCGACCGGGTACAGCTTCTCCAGGCCCAGACGACATCGCCAGCGTCTCAACAGCCTCACCGTCGCCCACCACCCTTCCTGCTTCGTCACTGGAGCCCATAGACTGTATCGTTCCTGTGAGGGCCACGGCTCGACCCGTTCCAGCGGTTAATCCCGCAGCCGACCCCGTTCTTGAGCCGGAGCTTCCAATACGCTCCACCGAAGAAGCCGACACATACCTGGTTCCACCTGCGGAACCCGCGACTAGTTTCCACATTACTGAGACTGTCGCCTGTTTCTCCCCTGAACCGGAGGCCTCCTCTGCTATTACCGAGGCCTACCTGGTGACCGGGATCGAAACACCACTTCCCGCTGCTACAGAAGAAGAGGCAGGCAGCCTGGAAGTCCTGCACAACGATCCCGAGGAGAACTTTGCAGCACAGCCACCCACCGACAACGAGGATTCCGTTCCATCGTTTCCGTCAGCCGAGCAGCCCGACGTAGTCATCGAAGGAGAGATTGAGGAGGATGACGACGAGATCTACAGCCCAGCTGAGGACCTCTACACCGGGTTCGCCTGGGGAGACACAAAGAATCCTTCTGCCGGGTGATCCGCTCGGGTACACTGGTCGGGTGCCGCCGCAACAACATCTTCTCGGTTCCGTTGAACCGAGCTTTTCTACAGACTGCCCACCAAACTCAAGTTCAACAACCAGCACGCCGTAGTGACTGTATCCACACGCCGCACCACTCCGACGAAGAGGTACGTCGTATCCGAAGGGAGGAGTGGCACACTCGACTTCAAGCCAATATGCAGGCTCGCGCCGAAGCCCGCCGCCAGTCTCCATTGCCTGAACAATTCCGTAAAACCGGGCGGGTAAGCACCTTTAACTTGTCCACCGGGTGGGGATTTGTAAGGGAGGAGGGTGTGAGTACCGAAGTGTTTGTGGGGCGTCGTGATGTGGAATCGCACCTACCGCGAGGGCATCCAAACCGAGACTTGTATAGAGGGGACATTGTAACCTATGAGCGACATGTATGCTGTGACGGGTGGTTCGCTATACGAGTCCGGAACACTGCCCTCCATAAGTGACTTTGTTAATTGAACTGTTTCACCAAGAGACTTCTTCCTGTTGGCAAATAACACTGCGACTTGGCGGCAACAGCCTGAAACTTATGCCTAAGGACAGCCGACCGCCCGCCGGGTCCGCGCAATGTGTTAACCTGTTATTTACCTACTTCACTTTTATGCATACAATGACCTGTCATTAATAAAAGTGTATTACCTGTTATAAAATATAAAAACCTCTGTAATGTGGGTAGTGTGACGCTTGGGGACAAGCGTATTCAACCAAGGGGGAGTGTGGCGCCCCGCAACGAGTGCGTCACAAGAGGGTATTGCAGCCATAAATGCAGCCGCAATATTCTCTGACACGGCAGTGATCTGGTTAATTTAGAAATCCAACCCTACATGCATCACCTAGAACAGAGGGCCAATCCTAGGTCCTGGTGGGCGGAGTGCTAGGGTAGTGTGTAGGAGAACTGATACAATAATCTAGAACAGAATCTAGAACAGAGCCTAGAACAAGGTCGAGGACTAGAACTTGGAGCGGGGGCTCCGCACCCCGTGCAGCCCCCGGGTCGTCACCGGTCTAGCGTCAGCACCTGAGGCCTTACCAACCGGGAATGGGCATTATTCACACGGGTTCCCAAAAGACTCCCGTGCCCACAACTCACAGCCGGTTCACTGGTACCAAAGCTGGCAGCAGTTCACCTCTGCTACGCGAACCAGAAGCGTGGAGGAGCAGCTTTACAGGAGCACCCCACCACCAGCCAACTTCCAGTTGTCTAACCAGCGGTGTACCCACTGAGGGACCCAAGGCTCCCCAAAACATCCAGAACGTACATCTTGGATAGGGCATTGAAGCAGCCTCCCCGTACCCGATCTGGTATTCCTGGGCGACACTGGCAACCACTTAGTTAGTATGGAGGAACACTGCGGATTTCTAAGGGACACCATCACTGCTGAGTCCACCCGGTCTACTACCCGTAAGCTGTATACCATGTACTGCCTGCTGGTTACAGTAAAGACCCATTGCAGAGACTTTCTGTGTCCGTGCTTCCTTATGAACTGTCCATCCGCACTACAAGGTAACCGCAGCTGCCGCACAACATCTTAAGCAGCTCCAGCCTCCGGGATCACCGCTCAGCCTGTGGGGAGCGTTCCATCTTGCTGCTGTCCATCCCCCGGAGGTTCCGCAGCGTCGGTAACGATTACCGAACTACTCATAGGTGGCGTCACGAATAAATTAAAAACCCCTTTAATCTGTTCCCTACAAGACGTCTTCAACCCTTTTGATCTGCACTACACCGGGCCCCACTACCGGCAGGCGCGGTCCACCCGTGACAAGGAGGAAGGAAGCATCGCCTGTCTAAACCGGAGTACCGGCCACGGTGAGTCACAGTGTCTTTGATCATCCTGGAGCTGATCAGTGGCTGAGCCTTTGCAATTCTGGTTATTATTCAATCCATTCAAATGGTAGTCTTCTGTTTTCTTCCACTTCTGTCTGGTCTTGCTTTCTGTTTGACAACATTAGAGATCATTTTAGCTGAACAGCCTATCATTGTCTGCACTTTTTTATAAGTTTTAGCCTCTCTAATCAACTTTTTAATCAATTAACACTGTTCTTCTGATCCATTTCTTGAACGACCCATATTTCTTAAGGCCCAGTTCCACACACAGATAATTGTGCAGAGATTGTTGGCAGATGTCTGGTTGCAGTGAAATCATGGACACATTGTTACATTTTGTGGCCGTGTACAAATGTAACAATGTGTCCATGATTTCACTACAACCAGAGATCTGCGAACAATCTCTGCACAGATATCTGTGTATGTAACTGGTCCTTTAGTTTTTCAAGAAGAAATGCATGTACAACACGTGCTGGTTTCACTCTTCAATAAGAACCACCTGATTCACACCTGTTTCTTCACAGAATGATTGACTTTACTATTTGAACTCCACACTGCTATCATTTTGAACACCCCTCATTTTAATTAATCATTGAAATACACAGACTCAAAAGCATGCAGTTCATGAATACTGAGTCTGTTGATTTTCCAAGAATCTAGTGCACCAACTGGTAAATTGTTTGACGTTGTAATATCATTCATACCGAAAACAGTGAATAATTTAATTAGTTATATTGGACTGTTATTATTTTGAACACTACTGTAGAGGATTCATGAGCTTTCCTGTGTAGTATACTATATAGAGGATCTGTCAACTCTCCTGTTTGGTATAGTATGTTAAAGATCTGTCCTGTGTGATACAGTATTTAAAGGATCTGGTGGCTCTACTTTGACATGTATTACATAGAGGATGTATACTGTGTGGTTTAGCATGCAGAGGATGTGTTTGGTGTGGTATACAATATAGAACATTGGACCAGTGTGTTGAAGTATACAGAGAATCTATCTTCTGTGGTCTAGTAAATAAAGGATATGTCAGCTTTCTTGTGTGGTACAGTGTATAGAGAATCTGTCACCTCTCTTTTGTTGTGTAGTGTACGTCTTCTACCAATGATTTTCCTGCTGCCTGTGACTTCATATTGACAGAGCAGCTCCTTCTCTTCCACTCTGCTCTGTTGGTGGAACATCATTGCTAACTTCATGCAGATTGACAGCCAGTTCCTCGTGACTAAGTCTCGGACTTTGGCTTTCATTTAGCAAGACTTCTTGGCAGTGACACTCATCAGGTGCTACAAATTCACAGATTCATGAAAAGGCATGAACTTCACCAAGATCTCATCAAGATTGGCATGAACAGTGCTGGTCTTGATGAATATGGCTAGTGATGAGTGAGTAGTGAAACATTCGCACTCGCAATACTCGTAACGAGTAGTTTTTAATACTCACATATTCATCCGAATAGCTAGTCTAATGTTAGTCAATTAGCAATAGGCTCCACACACATCTGGCCATTAAACAAGTCTTTCTAGGACGAGGTGGGAGGATTGCCTTTTTTGTGTTTCTACTTCATAAAACATCTTGCTCTACCCCCAGAGAGACCTTGACATTCAAAAAGCTCTCACTGAGGTGCCAGCTCCCATTGTTTACTGAAAGGAACTGTCAATTTGTGTCAGATCAATAACAATGGACACATAACTCACGAGCACCTGTAATACTCACTGAGCAATGAATATCGCGAATACTGTATTATCCTGAAGACAACTTTAACCCCATGATGATCACCATCTCAGAAATAGATCCTTCTATCTGGTACCAGAGTGTTCAGGTTATATACAGATAAGCAACATCAAGAAAACATGCATGAAATATTGAAAAGTTATGTGTTAGGCTGCTTTCACATCAGCGTTTTCGCTGATCGCGGCAGCTGCAGTGAAAAATCCGCAACTGCCACGATTACCGCATAATGGCCGCACTTGTGGTTCACTTGCGGCAAGCCCCATACAATGTCTATGGGGCTTGCGGCAGGTGCGACAAGTGCGGTATCGGCACTTGCCGCAAGTGCGGCCACGAGAAAACCGCGGCATACCGCAGTTTTTTCGCGGCCGCACCTGCCGCAAGTGCCGAGACCACACTTGCCACACCTGCCGCACACTTACCGCAAGCCCCATAGACATTGTATGGGGCTTGCCGCAAGTGAACCACAAGTGCGGCCGTTATGCGGTAATCGCGGCAGTTGCGGTTTTTTCACCGCAACTGCCGCGATCAGCAAAAACCGCTGATGTGAAAGGGGCCTTAAATAGAAATCTAATTGAAAGGATTTAATGGTATATTCTGAGGCACATCAAGTACTGTGGCTTATTCATGTATAGCCAGCACTGAATAGCTTTGCATTTACAAATATTAGTTTTGGAGTAAGTGGCTGCGCCTTTTGAAATGCACATCTACTCACTGTAGCAGAACATATATTTCTTCCACGTATTTCAAGTAGCAGTTACAGGATAAATGAACGAGTTATTCACTACATAAAGTGGAATATTATCTTCAGTTCAGACACACTTGGCTAGCTAACTATAGAAATGTAAGATTATGTTAAAGGTAATGAGCCAGTTGAGTTTCACTGAATTTAAAGAAAAGCAACACTATTTGCAGGCACACCATGAAAAACAAAAATTAGAACTTGTTAATACAAATTAAAAAGAAAAATGCAAATTCTCTCTTTTTATTCTGATTTATTTTCCTTTTAAATTTCTATTCAGAAAATATCTTCATTAACCACCTATTAAAAGGCTCTTGTAGAATCCATATGCAGATGCAAGATCAATATAAATCTTTATTCCAGGAATGATTGGGTGCCAAAACCATCTAAAGCCTTGCAGCTAGGTACATTTCTCTGAAGATGTAATATCCTGAAAATTGTATTTCAATCTGCCTTTGGGGAATAAACACAAGCAATAGTTCAAATTTAGCAGCATGCTATTAATATTCATTCAACCATTGTAATATAATCTATTTTATACAAATATTATGATAAAAAGCAATATGGTTACCACTGGATAATCCAATTGTCCTATCCTATATTAAAAAAAGGTAAGGTTTGATCTTGCAATAAAATGGCTACTAAAGTAAACCATGAGGATGACATTATTCTTATTACTGAAAGAGTTGATTGTATTTATTATCTACTAACATAATTTCCTTGGTGTCCAGATGTCAATGATAGAATGGCACATTCGTTGGCCAGCTGACTGCTGTGGAGACCCGGGGGTCAGTGGGTGCTCTCGTCCACAGGCCCAGCCGCCTTTACAAAGACAACGTGGACCAGGGCTCATCCCCAACTGAACGCCCGAGCTCCTTAACCTTGGACGGAACACTACTCAGACAACACAGGGTGAGGGAATCACAATATTAAGGCTTTATTGGATCCCCAAACAGTTAACAGCATACAACACATAACCAGCAAAACACAACAATGCAACAGGCAACAGAGTCTCACCTTTCCGCTGGCTCACCAGGGTTTAGAATGTAGCACAGCTAAGTCTGTAGCCAGGTGACTGTATCGTCCCAACCTGGGTTGCTTCCTTATCCTTATGCAGTCTTTATCACAGCCGAATCTGATAATCCGATGCTGAAGTCCTTGTGGTTCTATAGTCCGTGTTCTGGTCCCCTTGGTCGGCACCGAAATACCTAGGCCTGGGGTTATGGCTTGCTAACTGGACCCGAAGATCCTAGATTAGCTGCCTGTATCCAATCCAGAGTACCTCTAGCCGGGACCAAAATCCCTAGACTGAGGTCACTAGACAGAATCTAACTAGCTCTGGTTAATGAACACATCTCCTTATGTACCTTCAGCCCTCATTGCAGGATATTGGGAACGTCATGAAAGGTGGAATAAAACTGTCTTTTCATTGGCTTGACCTCAAGCCTCATTTAACATATTTTTAGTAGTATTAAGTCCTGTGAAGGGAGACGCACATACAGATGGTTTACCTAGCACCTAGCAGTGATGCAATGGAATGTTAGTATGAGACATTGAGTCTGCAATCAATGACACTTAAACAATAGTAGCTGCGGCTATGTACATAGAGTCAGGGATCCACAAGGTAACATACAATGGACGATTAGCATAATTAAGTTCTCTGGCCTTCAATGACAAACAAGTTAGATAATTACATTACCATGCTAGCTAAAAGCACAGTAATCTATGAAAAGATGTAGGAAATTCTCCTTTGCCATTACAAGTTTACAAACCAAAATACAATATGGTCTGGATGAATAAGAAATCCTCCTACATTATATATTAAAAGGGTCTATTTTGTCACAACCGCCACCTGATTGGCCACCTGAAACTAATAAAAATCTCGTGGACACTATATTAGCACACCCAAATGATGGCTGTGCCAAGATGTCGGCTGCTAGTTGGACTGAGCAGTGGATGGGCCACACTACACAGTTCTGCCAGTGGTGACACATGCAGCTGCTGTCATCCGGGTCCTCCTTTGCTGTCACAAGTGTTGTTGCACCGCCGCCTCACAGCCCGCCCTATTACTATATCAGATCCTTCTAAATATGCATGCACCCACCACATTATACACCCTGTCCACTAATGCGCATGCCAGGGTAAACAAACATGGTGGTGGCATCAGTTACAAGCCCACTGACATCCTCACCTCACCGGCCTCAAAATAATTGATGCGACTGCTACAGAAGCCTGCCCCAGAGCCACAGAGCCTGCACCCATCACGACATCACCAAGAATGCCACAGCTGCAGGAGCCCACCCCCAGCAACACACAGTTCACCCCATCATGTTATCACCACTCTCACACACAAGTACGCCACGGCCACACAAGCACATCCCCAGTGCAACAGAGCTTACCCCCATAGTTACGTCACTCACCACCCTTCAGATGTGATACTATCATGCACCATACAGTTCTAATATAATTGTGTTGTGTTATACTATTGTTAAGGTTTATCATCTATATTGAAAAGAACCAAGCTGAAAACCACATTCACAGTTTTTGTTGTGTGGAGGCCACTGGGACGGGGTACTCGGTACCGGACCGGGGTACTGCTGGGGATATCACGGCGGTCTTGGTCCAGACCGTGTCCCGGGTTCCGCAAGTAAATGGGGGAATATTTACAGGAGAGTTTGTCGTGATGCTACCCACGGGTTGTGGTCAGGGTGACCACCGCTGCTGCAGAACCTCCGGGGATGATGATTGGCAGCTGGGGATGTAATGGCTCTCTGCAGGTAGAGCTTGGTTCCCCGAGGCAGAGATAGTAACAGTCTATAGATGGTGCTATGGATATTGTAGGATAGGGGTAGTAGTAGAGATGATGGTAGTTTGTGAGGGCATGCAGGGTTTGAGCACAAGGATCACACACACTCACGGTTTTGAAGTTTTCCATGGCTTTACTTCAGATTTTGGTAGCAGAGTACTG